>VZQC01006291.1:2081166-2413816 GCA_009823505.1 Rhizomys pruinosus | reverse complement strand
TTAACATACCATCCAAACATCTGTGTCTATACCAAAGTAACCTACCATAACAATTAGTACTGTTTAAATACCTATATATCTAATTGTGTGTGCTTCATTATTAGGATCGAAAGACTATATATTATACTGTTTAAATACCTATATATCTAATTGCATGTGCTTCATTAGTAGGATCGAAAGGTTATGCCTGGACAAGCTGGCAGCCCATGAAAGAAAACAGCCAGAATTGACTAGAGACCAAGACATCAGCTCCAGAGAAAGTAGAATGTTTTGCTTCTCACCCACCTGTGCCCCTTTTCTAAGCCTAGGGAACAATCTGCGGAAGAGGGGGCGTGGTAGAATGTAAGGGCTGCGATTGGGGTTAATGATGAAACTACAATAATATAGACTGCACACTCATTTGATCAACTTGATTGAACATACAAGCCCCCCCTGCTGGATGATGGGACCCATGAGCTTTGTGGATTTGGGCACAAGTGCTTGCAAATTGGTTTTACATGAAGGATGCTTGTACTCACAAATTATCACTTATTGTTAAAAAAATGAAAACAAAACAATACAAAAAAGCAGAGAAAGATGCAGAAAACTTAAGGCAGAATGCATGATCTGGGATGGGTAGGGATGGGGTGGGGGGAAGGGAAGGGGATATATGCCTGAACTGAATTGGAAAATGATGTATGAAATACACAAAGCATCAATAAAAAAATAAATTGCAAAAAAAATTGACAAAAAAAGAAAAATGATGTCTGAAATACACAAATTATCAATAAGAAAAAGTAAAAAATAAATAAATAAAAGGTAGCAGGAACTAGCTTCCTAATTAAAAAAAAAAATCAAAGCCGAAACCCACCATTTGGCACTGCTTTCATTCTTACTCTTTCTTTACAACTGAATGGGACAGGTAATATTAAAGGAGAAATAAGTGAGGCATGGTGACACACACCTTTAATCCCTGCACTCAAGTTGCACAGGCAGGTGGATCTCTGTGAGTTCAAGGCCAGCCTGGTCTATATACTGAGTTCCAGGCCATAGGGGCTACAGGAAGACTCTGTCTCAAAAAAAAAAAGGAATAAAGAATAGCTAAATGCTTCATCTTCAACTGTAGATGAAACAACTATGTATAAATTTGGTTAGTGTGCATACATTTTTTTTCTTTAATCTTAGCGTTTATAAACATTTGTAGTTACTGTTAATTCCTCTGTTACTTGTGGTTTCATGACCTGTTTGGTGATTAAAGGTGTCAACCCCCATATAGAATGACATAAATGTGTTTTTATTGCTTCATGTTGCTTTCAAATGTGCAATGTTGAAACTACTTTCCATGCTGGGCTGGTTTCTTATCAGTATATAGTTTTACTGCAAATATTACTCCCTTGCCTTAAATATCTCATCTTAATTTTCTCAGATTTCATTCACATCTAAAGCCTACACTTCTCTGCAGACTGGAATTGTACAGATGTAGAGCAGGACAGTGGTTTTTCTGTCAGCTATCTAATTTACTTAGTATATAATCTGGGGGATCGTAACTGACAGAGGACACAAGAGATGGAGCAAACTTGAATTTAGCACTTCCTCATGTTGCCAGCTTTCTGGGAAGTAATTGACTCTGTCACAGCTGGAGCTGCTTGCCAATCTGCAAGGCATGCTGGAAGGACCCAGGAAGGAACCAGAGTGTGTTACCAATAGGTGTAAGTGTAAGTAGCATATTCCTTAACTGATGATTTTGTTATTCTAGAATTTGTTATTTGTTTGTTATATTCTTCATTCTTGAGAACTTGATACATTTTTATGATGAAATATAATCTCTCTCATCCATTTCCCCCCACCTACTCCCCCACCTCCAAGAGGTACCCCTCCCAACTTCATACCTCTTCTTCCTGTTCCTCTGCTTGTCTTCCTCTTCCTTTCCTCCTCCTCCTTCTCCTCTTACTCCTCCTCCTCTTCTTCCTTCTGTTCTTCTTCCTCCTCTTCCTTCTTTTTCTTCCTCTTGATAACCTACTAAGACCAATTAGTGAATCCTACCAGTGACCTAATCCTCTAAAATGAGTGATTCTCCTTCTTTCAGCAGCTATCAACAGCCAATAGCTTCTCAGTAATGAGTAATCTGGAGAGCTCCTCCCCATCTGTGCCAGAATTTTGACTGGCTTAATCTTGTGCGGGAAAGCACAGCTGCTGTGTGTTCATGAATGCAGTAGCCAGAAGTGACCAGCCCTTCAGGGCTCTCCTTGCCATGATCCAGCCCTTATGCTTTGTCCTTTTTCTGTCTCCTCTTCATAAGGATCCCTGAGCATTTGGGAAAGGGGAAGTTGATAAACATGTCTGATTTAGGGCAGAGCATACAATCTCTTACTCTCAGCCATTTGATCAGTTCTGTATCTCTGCACTTACAGCTGCCCACTGCAAAAATAAAACAAAACAAAACGAAACGAAGCGAAACAAGACAAACAAAACAAAACAAAACAAAACGATTCTCTGACCAAAGCTCAAAGCATTCCAGGTTTATGGGTATAAACCTACTTATTTAGCAGGGAGTTTGAAAACTCACCATTTAACAAAATAATAGTAGCACTTTCTAGAAGAAAAAAGTCTCATTTGTTTCTACTGGGTAATTCAAACATTTTATTTTTTCATATCTTATAAGCTACTAAAATTATTCTGTATTATGTTTCATGAATCCTAGCAATGCATGCAGTTTATTTGCTTACTATCTATAGTTCATATTTTATACTCAGACAGGCTTGTTTTGTTTTCTTTAGCATAACTACATTTTTCTCAAATAATAGAGTAAAATCAAATAAGTCATATGAAAGCAACAAAGAAGATGGTTTCTACTCAGTCTAACATAATGGTTACCATGTCCACCACACAATTCAGGAAGAATTTATGTCTGCCAGCTCTGCTTCTTTTTACAACAGTAAAGAAAAGAGGTATTTTTCTCAATGTCTAGAAGGTAGGCAGTGGAGATAATTTTGATATAATTAAATGATAATTTATTAAATAAATATTTTATAAAAGATAGTATTTGGAAAATATTTTTCCATAATTATAATTATGGTCATCAAAATATAATCACAGTTTGCATATATTTTCTTATAACTGATTATAAGTTTAGGTTCCTAACACTTAAATGTGCAAATAGTGTTGAATTATTTTATATTCTCTCATTATTTATCAAGTGTCAATAACAAAATATTTACACACGTAGAGTTATAAGGATATGCAAAATATAAAAAAAACAATAAAATTTTATTTACATTGAAAATAAAAACTAACGTTTTATTTATAAAATTATGTACGAATTAACTGACAGATGATCTCACGATTTTCCTTCACTACATCCTTGCTAGACACTCAGGAATCATTGCAGAGAGGTGGGTGGAAAGATTGTAAGAGCCAGAGGGGTTGGATGACCACAGGAAAGAGTTTTTCAGACAGTTGGTTAGTTATGCACATGAACTCATAGGAATGATGACAGTATGCACGAGCCAGGCAAAATCCGAGCATACACATGGTGACATGGTGACGTCAGTAAGAAACCCAACCCTACCTGAGGAAGTAGTGGCAAAGGATGGATGCTGGGAGGGGGAGAGTCAGTCTTGCTTAAGGGCGAGGCTCTAATTGATCAGGCTCTAATGGTTGAACCCAAACTAAAGGGCAGTTGCAACTGGGGAAACATACCTGACTCTGTAGGCATATAATTAACATACAGGAACCTTCAGAAAGCCAGAACATGGTGAGAGCACTGGGGCAGAATTCCTGAGTGGAAGCTATCTGCTTCAAAACTCAAGCTCAATTAGGACTTTGGAAGATATTTTGATGCAACTTGCACATCATTTTTATTTTTTATTTTTTTATTGATGCTTTGTGTATTTCATACATCATTTTCCAATTCAGTTCATGCATATATCCCATTCCCTTCCCCCCACCCCACCCCTACCCATCCCAGATCATGCATTCTGCCGTAAGTTTTCTGCATCTTTCTCTGCTTTTTTGTTTTGTTTTGTTTTCATTTTTTAACAATAAGTGATAATTTGTGAGTACAAGCATCCTTCATGTAAAACCAATTTGCAAAGCAGTTATGCACATCATTTTTAAAGCATGTACCCATCATTTAAAATAAAATTTTAGTTGTTTTCAAATAATTCATATACTTTATATCAGATAATGCTAATATATCATTAGATAAACAAATTTCTAATCACATATATAAATTAGATTCTAACAATTCATTTTCATGCAGTTATAAGCCACAAGAAATTGATCTTATTTATTACCAATAAACAACATTCCAAGGTACTCTAGATTAGAACATCCTCTAGCCTATTTCATGTTTTATTACTTTTAGGTGTTTGTGGAAACTTGCCAGAGTTCAAAGCATTTTCTAGGATAAAGCTTCTAAGGAAAAATGGGAAAAGCAGTTGTGAAATTGGATGTTCAGTTTAATGATTGTGGAAATTGATAATTTCACAATTCTTTTTTTTTTTAATTTTTTTTTATTTATTTATTTTTATGTGTATGAATGTATTGTCTGCATGTAGGTCTGCGCACCCGTGTCGTGCGATGCCGCGGAGGTCAGAAGGGGGTCTCAGATTCCCCTGGAACTGGAGTTCTCCTGGAACTGGAGTCACAGACAGTTCTCAGCCGCCATGTGGGTTCTGGGGATCGAACCCGGGTCCTCTGCAATAGCGTTCGGCGCTCTTAACCGCTAGGCCATCCCTCCAGCCCGGGACAGTGGTGAAAGGCTGAGGATGAGAACCTCAAGGATAATTTCACAATTCTAAGAATACTTCCCATAGTTCAAGGTGACTTATATACTTACATTTATAATTGCATTGCATTTTTGTCTATGTAAATATATTAAAAATTTGATATTCTTTTTGATACTTGATATACATATGTGAACAAAGAATAAATAGCAGAATGCACTATTTGTGATAGAAAAAGTTTTATTGGAAACTTATTATATATATATATACATATAAACATACTTGAATTATAGAAAAGTAATTACACTATATTAAATGAGAAACACCTCATTATTTAATCATTTTAACAATGAAAAGTTTTTATGTATGCTACTCAGAATTTTACAAGTAAATATACAAGCTGAAATTTAAGATCAATATCTTGAAATTATTATTCAAGTTAGAAATAGCATTAATGATATTTGCCTTTGAAAATAATTCTGCAATATTATTTCATTATTATAAATAAAATCATATTCTCAAAGGGTTATTACTTTATGCATAAGTCTATGCATGAGGGTGAAAACGAAAGAAACTTACATAGAACTGCCTTCGAAAACATGGACAAAGTCAGAAATAAGTTTTATGGTTAATCATTTTATCTTTTACTGATTTTTTACAAAATTCATACAATATATTTGGATTACATTTAGAGATCTCCTTCTCCTGTCTACACCCCTCTCATAACTTACTGCCTTAGTTCATGTGGTCTGTCATATATGTTAAAGGCTATTGAGTCAAGTTAAGGTCAACAAAAGTTCTTTGGAGTGTGTACATCCAGTGAAGGCTGGTTAACCCATCTAGCTTTATTCCCTTAAAGAAAATCGACTCTCCAGCCCCCAGCAGTTATCAGTTTTCAATAGTTTCTCAGCTAAGATTGGGCCTTCTTACCCCCTCCCCCACTTCTAACTAGGATTTAGTCTGGCTTGAGCTTGTGTAGGTCTTGTGCATGCTGTTATCACTGCAGTAAGTTCAGAAGAGTAACTTTTTAGCTGTTTGGAAAACTCTGTTACATTGCCATCATCCACCACCTCTGATTCTTATATTCTTTCTGTCCTTCTTCCTTACACAATGGTTCTTGAGCCTTGAGTGGCAGAGGTTAGATAAAGGTGCCCTATTAAGCAATAAGCAATCTGCAGTCTTTTATTCTCTGCACTTTGGCTAGTTGTGGCTTTTTAAATTAATCAGCATCTGTTGCATTAGGAAGCTTCCCTTTTACAGTTGAGAGATGCATTAATATTCTTTTTGTCCCCTCTTCCCTTATGTTCCTTTAGCCTTAGTTGTAGAGGTTGCATTATAGCTGTATCACTTAGCTCTGGGCACCTCTAAGACAGCCTCTCCATTTGACTAGTTGTGGAACTTGTAATAATCTTCTCTGTTGTAAAAGAGGCTTTAATTATGAGTGGTGAATACCACACTTATCAGTATATATAAAGATATATATTTGGAATACAGTGAGAAATTACATTGGTCTAGGTATGTGCCAAACGTAGGTTTTTATCAAGATTCTATGATCTCTCCAGTCATGTATAGTTAATGTTGTTTACAGTACAACACAAGAGGACCCTCCTATTGAGCATACCTTAAATACAATTGGACATCTGTTGATAAACACTGAGATAAATGTGCCATTACTCTACCAGTGGGGATTATTTCTGGTCAGGTCATTGTTGTGGTTCATAGACTTTACAGCTAGATGGCATCATTTATTGGATACTCCACTGGTGGTGTGTATAGTGTCTTCTGATACTATAGGAGCAAGTCTTCTGTGAGGATGCTTCCAGGTGAGTTCCAGACAAATGACTCCAAATCCTATATTTGAAATATGTCCTGTCTTCACCAATTTCAGTGAGATTGTGATGGTCTTTAGCAATAGCTTGTATTTATTTTGGAGCCCTGACCAACAACACAACAGGAGAATTTCCCTACTGGGGACTGTAGTTTTTGCTATATATACTTTAACTATACACATGTACATACTCACACCCCCCCCACACACATCTGTGTTTGTGTGTGTATGTGTGTTTGTGTGTGTGTGTTTGTGTGAGTGTGAGTGTTTCAGTAGGCTATTGGCCAATGCATCTCCCACTTGTTTATTCATATGACCTGTGTTATTTATCTTTATCCTCCTTCTCTACCTGACCTCATATAGATCTCTCCATTCCTTCCACAGTTAAAGTATCTTCCATTGTTCCCCATTTCCCTCCTGATAGCAACTATCACCCACAATCCCTTTCTCTGGAGTGCCTGCCTCCCTTCCTTTTAGCTCCATGGTTCTTTCCATTTTTCTGGCTCCTGCAGTTATTGCAAGATACAGATACTCACATGAGGATTTCAAAATAGGATTGATAAATGAGAGAAAGCATATATTACTTCACTGTACTAAGAGAAGTAGCACAGTTTTTACTTCTATCCATTTACCTGCAAATTTCTTAATGTCATCTTTCTTTACCATGAAGTAGAACACCATTGTATAAATGCACCATATTTTCATTTATATAAAGGGTCAAGACCTCAATCTAAATCCTAAAATGTTGAAAGTGTTAGAAGAAAATAGTACTCCACAAGACTTAGGCGCATAAAAGGAATTTCTAAATCAGACTTCACTCAGGAAATAAGGACAATTGACAAACAGGACCTTATTATACTAAAAGCTTCTGTATAGTACATGAAACATCAACTGAATAAAGAGTAGCTCACAGAAACAGAAAAAAATCTTTACCACCTACACATCTAATGGACAATTAATATACTAAATATATAGAACTGAAAAAAATCAATCAAGAAAACAATTGACCCAATTAATAATTAGGCTATGAATCTGAACAGAAAGCTCTCAAAAGAAGTAAAAAATGGTGATGTAATATGTTAAAGCATGATAAATATTCTTAGTAAATAGGGAAATATAAATTAAAGCTGCTTCAAGATTTTGTCTGATTCCAGTCAGAATGCCTAATATCCAAGAGAATGGATGATGGTGGGGATGATGGTGGTAAATGATGGTGGGGATGTGGGGAACGGGGAATCCTCATTCATCCCTGGAGGTATTAGAAACTGGTGCAACCAGTATGGAAATCATTGTGGAGAACACTTAAAAATTAAAAAGACCTACTATGTGATCTGGCTATGCCACCCTTTGGCATATACCCAAAGGACTCAGCATCCTACTGCAAGAGATACTTGCTTAGCCCCATTTGTCGCTACTCTTTTCACAATAGTCAGAAAGTGGAAAGGACCTAAATGTACCTCAATTGATGATTGGTTAAGCATTTTCTTAAGTGGACAGGTCTGAAAATGTTCACAAGTCTCTTAAAGCTTTATTTGTACTGATTAAAACATGATTAAAATAAAAAGAGCACTGCAGTTTCTCCATTACAAATTGTGAGTCTAGATGAAGGTCTAACTTGATTATTGGGCAGGGAAATGTTCTTTAATGACATGAATGTTCTTTGCAAGGAAAAAAGTTTTTGAGAGCTCTTCCTGTAACAGAGAGATTTAGCAAAAGATAAAGTCTTTCCCAAAGGAAAAAAAATAAAGAAAGCAGCTCAGGATACAAGTGTATCTAAAAGATATATTTTCCTTTTACATAAATATGCTTAATGTTAAAAATTTAGAAAACTCAAAGGAAAAGGTATCATTTTATCTTTCTAACACATAGTATAATACTTTCTGGCCATTCTCTGAGAAGATATACATATTTGAGAAACTGCAGGGTTATTTTTTATTATCCCTTTCCCCTACCCCATCCCAGTTCATGGATTCTGCCATATATCCCCTATTGCTTTGGGCAGAATTTAACTGTATCAATCCGTACTTTGACCCAGTCTTTACAATGTTGTCCCCTCCCATTAGTATTGCTCCAGAATATGCCTATATAAACATGATATATGTAATAGAATTATATCCTCCGGGAATAAAATGTATGTTAACTCCAATATGTGTCCAGGAATATACATTTTTCCTTTTAATTTTTTAATACTCTAAAATATGAACATATACCTTCCTCCCATACACATTAATTACCATGTCTGAAAGTAAGTGGTAAGTTAATTCTAGGGCTCATTATGAGATTCACATTGTAATGTCACAGTTGCTTTCATATAGAAAGAAATATAAACAAAATGTTTCTTAACTTCCTGTTCAATTGGGAGAATTGGTACAAGCATCCACAAATGAAGAAAATCATTGTTTGCTTTTTTTTTTAATTGATGTTTTGTGTATTTCATACATAATTTTCCAATTCAGTTCAGGCATATATCCCCTTCCCTTCCCCCCACGCCACCCTTACCCATCCCAGATCATGCATTCTGCCATAACTTTTCTGCGTCTTTCTCTGTTTTTTTTTTTTTCCTTTTTTTTTTTAACAGTAGGTGATAGTCTGTGAGTACAAGCATCCTTCATGTAAAATCAATTTCTGAGCAGTTTTGCCCAAACCCACACAGCTCATGGGTCCCACCATCCAGCAGTGGGGGGTGGGGCTTGTATGTTCAATCAAGTTGATCAAATGAGTGTCCCATCTATATTGTTGTAGTTTTACCATTCACCCCAATCATAGCCCTTACATTCTACCACGCCCCCTCTTCTGCAGATTGTTCCCTAGGCTTAGAAAAGGGGCACTGGTGGATGAGAAGCAAAACATTCTACTTTCTCTGGAGCTGTTGTCATTGTTTGCTTTTTTGGGGACTGTTACTTCACTTAGCATATGGCTTTGAGTTCCGTCCATTTACCTGCAAAGTTCATGATATCATCTTTCTTTACCACTGCATAGAACTCCATTGTGTAGATGTACCACCTTTTTGCTATCCAGTAATCAGTTGAGGTGAATTTGGGTAGGTTTCAGTTCTTCCCTATTATGAGGAGAACTGTAATAAACATAGATTTGCCTGTATCTTTGCAGGAGGATGAGTTTTGTGGGTATATACCCAGGAGTTGTATGGCTGTGTTAGGTAGTAGGCTCATTTTGAGTCTTTTAAGGGTTCTCCACAGTGTTTTTCATACTGGTTGTATGAGTTTGCATTCCGTGAGCAGTGTTCCTTAATAATTAGTGATGTTGAACACGTTTTAAGGTGTTTCTCAGCCATCTTTTCTTACTTACTGGTAAAGTCTCTGTTCAGCTCCTTTGAGTGAGTCATTTGTTTTCTTAATTTTTTTTGAATAGTTTATATATTCTAGATGTTAATGCTCTGTCAGATATATTACTGTCAAGGTTTCCTCCCACTCTGGATTTTCTCTTCACTTCCTTGATTGCTTCTTTCACTTTACAGAAGCTTTGAGTTTGATGAGGTCCCACTTGTCAGCTGTTGACCTTATTTCCAAGAGAAACCATGCTTTTAACAAAAATAAGAAAATGCTGAACAGATTTGTATTTGATTTTTTCACTTAAAGATTATTTTTATCTCAATAGACAATGTTTTATTATGTTTATTATATTGTTTTTACTAAATTAAAGAGTCAGCCCATTATAATTTAACTCACTCAGTTAACACCATAATCCCCAATCACTGCTTGGTAATGCCCTCATCACTGTGATAAATATCTGCAATATTTTCAGAGGAAAAAAAATTCTGACAGTCGAATTCCTGGCAAAGAAGGTCATAAAGAGTAAAGCTTTTGTATTAGTTATTTTTAGCACTTTCAAAAGCAGAATATAGGGAAAGCCTCATCAGGGATGGGGATAAACTGTGAATCTCCATCAGAAATAGACATAACAACAACTCAGAAAATCTCAAGGTAAAAGACTTGAGTTTTAAAGGCACAAAAATATATCTTTGGATGAAAGCAGATGATAAACTCATTCTCATGGTGGAAGTATCAGAGCCATGTTTAACAGAAGAGAAAACATAATGGAAATAAAAATAAATACAATGCCTGTGAGACTGATGAGGGGACAGTTACGAAACTGTGGTTGTACTTGACAAGGGTAATAAAATAAAAATTCTTCATGGATGATTCATTGGTATTATCTCAAACATTTTATTGGGTTAATTTGTCTGCTATACTCAGCTTTGATAGACACAGATTATTTTTTCCTAAATTGCATTCCTGAGACA
The DNA here is from genome assembly GCA_009823505.1 of Rhizomys pruinosus. NCBI lineage: Eukaryota > Metazoa > Chordata > Mammalia > Rodentia > Spalacidae > Rhizomys > Rhizomys pruinosus. The sequence goes on along the minus strand of VZQC01006291.1, from coordinate 2,403,021 downwards.
ATAATTGAGACAAAATTGTAACTTTGTGTATCACTAAATTTCCCACTTCTACAAAAAATGTTTTTCTCAAAGTACCTAAAACTATTTTTCAGTCCTCATTATTAGAAAAGACATTCTTTGAAAACTTTTAGTGGGTTTTGAGAGAAAATTGTTTCTTAGTAAAAAAGTCTTGCATTATCTTCCTTTTAGTCAAAAGTCCTTTATCTAATATGTTGTTGTTGTCCAAGACTCATTAATTCTACGGTTCTCTTTGTTGTTAGTGCTCATTACTTTGCTCATTTGAAATCAGAACAGGTCAGATAGGATGAAAACTTTTTTTCTAAGGTGTGTGCTGAAAATAAACAGCCTACAAGATAAAGCTGGGCACCTGAGCACTTGATGTATTACATCTCACCAGTATCTGACAACCCTTACTCCCTGGTGATACAATTTTTTTCTAATAATTTAGTCTCAGTCTATTAAAAGACAATTGCAGATAATGCACATGGGCAAGTGGTGAAGGATTCTCAGGACAGCTTTTATAGACCATTATCAAAACAAGTCACAAAAGGACTTTTGCATTGACTTAAAAAATTTCCCAACAGTTACATTATTTTTAAAAGATAAAATCAAACATAAAGGATGGAAATGATATTTTATTTGCTATCTGGTAAATTATATACTTAAAATCATAAGGCATATGTACATTTAGATGTTGTTTACCTTATAAAATTAAATGGCTAATTTTTATTATTAACGTAGTCTGAATATATATATATATATATATATATACATATATACATATATGTGTGTGTGTGCCTGTTTAGCTATAATATATGTGCTTAGTGTGGTGATATGTTTTTATTGTACAGCTAGGTATCCTTGGATTTGAGCCATTTCATGAAGATATGAAAAAACACTAAAGTAGAGCCATAATAAAAATAATTGCCATCCCTGAATATGTAGACTATTATGACAAATTCCAACAAAGTCAAATGCTTCTGTGTTTTAGTTTGTCTTCCATTGCTGTGACAAAACACTCTGACCGACACCAACTTGGGGAGGAAAGGGTTTATTCAGCTTATATCTCCTGAGTCACAGTTCATCACTTAGGGAGCCCAAGGCAGGAACTCAGGGCAGGAACCTGGAGGCAGGAGCTGAAGCACAGGCCATGGAGGAAAGCTGTTCACTGGCTTGCTCCCCTGGCTCATGCACAGCCTGCCTTCTTATACAGTACACAACAACCTGCCCAGGGTGGCACTACTCGTTGTGGCCTGGGCCCTCCCACATTGCCTGATAATCAAGACAATACTCCACAGATGTGGCCATAGGCCAATCCAATGGAGCCAATTCCCCAATTGAGGCTCTGTCAACCCAGGTGTGTCAAGTTGACACTAAAGCTATCCAGCACAATTGACCCCTTGTCAACTTGACACACAAAACACATCACTATTAAACCACCACCTTTCCAGTTCTTATCCCCAAAGTATGATGTTAACATTAATCACAACCTAAGACAGTACAACCTTAAAAGCCCCGCAGTCCTTAAAATGTCCAAACACTTAAAAGTTCACAGTCTATTAAAAGTCTCTTAACTATGGGCTTCTGTAAAATCCAAAGCAAGTACTGTCTTATTTAAAAGGGAAGAAACAGGCACACTCAAACCAAACCTAAGTCCAGCAAGTAGCTCAAGGCTGGTGACCTGGGACTCACTCACAATCTTCTGGGCTCCAAAGGGTTTCGGGAGCTCTGCTTCTCTAACTCTGCCTTCTGTGGCACACACAGCTCATCTCAAAGGCCCAGGCTGACTCCATTCCACACCTGCTGCTGCTCTTTGTGGTCGTCCCACAGTCCCAACATCTCCAAAAATCTGGGGTCGCCACTGAAACTGAGGTTGCACCTTCACCAATGGTCTCTCCTGACCTCTTCTGGTGCAAAGCCTCAGCTTCTCTCCATGATCCCTGCAATCCTGGGGTCTTCACTGCAACCGAGGTGCACTTCCGTCAATGGTCTTTCCTGACCTCTCACAGTGCCAAGCCTTGGCTGCTCTCTGTGACCCCCTCAAATTTCAACACCAGAACCATGTAGGAGACTCTTACACATTACCAAGTCCTGCTTCTGGCTTGACATGGAGGCTCAGGCCCTTTCTGGAACTTAGCTTCTGTGTGCTGACCCTGAAGAAATTTTTCCCAGAAGATTTCAGCACAGTGATGCTGGTCTCTTATTACTTATGGCTGATTTTTCAGTGCCATCTAACCAGCATCAATTGTCCTAGCACAACAAAGATTTCACTTCAGGGTCTGGTCTCTTGTTACTTACAGCTGATTCTTCAGCCCCAGCTGACCAGAACCCACAGATTACACAGTCCTAATGATCTCTGCTCCCCTTTGAAACTAGAAACTTCACAAGCCAGGCCTCCATCTTCTACAACTCCTTCAGCAAAACTGCTCCATGCTCCACAGCAACAATCTTTAGGCATTCAATGATCTTACAAGCCCAAAGTTCCAAACTCTTCCACAATCCTTCCCCAAAACACCAAGGTCAGGTCTATCACAGCAATACCCCACTCTTCTGGTACCAATTTCTGTTGTAGTTTGTCTTCCATTGCTGTGACTAAACACTCTGGCTGACACCAACTTGGGGAGGAAAGGGTTTATTCAGCTTACATCTCCTGGGTCACAGTTCATCACTGGCTTGCTCCCCTGGCTCATTCCCAGCCTGCCTTCTTATACGGTACACAACAACCTGCCCAGGGTGGCACTACTCATTATGGGCTGGGCCCTCCCACATTGCCTGATAATCAAGACAATACTCCACGGACATGGCCACAGGCCAATCCAATGGAGCCAATTCCCCAATTGAGGCTCCCTCAACCCAGCTGTTTCAAGTTGATACTAACGTTATCCAGCACACTCTGGAACCATTGATTTTATTTGTCTGAAATTATTACTAATTTACTCAGAAACTTCAATCCGTCCCACTGTAGGATTGCAATGACATTAATCATCTGACCAAATGGCAAGGTCAGATAGTAGAGTTTCTAAAATTCATTTGGTCTCTCTCTCTCTCTCTCTCTCTCTCTCTCTCTATATATATATATATATATATATATATATATATATATATATATATAGGCAACTTCATACTATCTAAAGAAACCTGGCTTCTTGCAAATATGCAAGTATGGAATTTTGGTAGTCCAAGTAGAAAGCAAGCTAATGGTGTATTCTAACCTACAAAACTAGGCCCTGTGGTAGTCAACTCTGTAACAGAACAGTGGAGAACATTAAGGGTCTTGGCCACCTGTGGACTTTCCCAGCAGTACACATGTAGGAATGATTTTTATTAATGCACATAATCTGTACTAATGAGTTTTAATTAATCCCAGCAAAACCATTGTCTCTAGGGGCTGATAGCTAAGATATCTCCTTGTCAACCTCATTTTGGTACTCCACTGGGAAGATAATGAGTACTTGTGAGTATGCTTGAGTATTAATGTATCAGAGCACTAAAACCAGCACACCCAACTGTTGGAAACAGTGGAAGAGATGATCTTGTATGAATTCAAACTAGGAATGAAAAGACCAAGTGGTCTGTGAGGCTGAAGGGTGGGGCTAAACTTGAACTGGTGAGACCATTTTGAATAAATTATGGTTGTGGAATGACCTGGGGACAAAGTGGGATGAACAGGGTTCCAGGGACAGCCCCAGTCACACTAGGTGAGGACAGAGACTGCTCCATCTGCAGAGATCTAGTGGGACAAGAAAGATCTGTCTACACATTTCTGAGAGGCAGCTAGTCCTTTGAGTTTGGGCCCACTCTTCAATGCTTAATTTAAGAGCCAGTCTAATTGTTCAGGTGATTGTGATGTTGCCATATTAAATGCCACAGACAAATTCATGCTCTTCATGAATATTGCCTGTTAATCAATCTATCATATTAGATTTGAACTCATTGATAAGTTTATCTTGTTATAAATAAACTCAAAATGTCTAAAGAGACATCTTAATTTTGTTAAGGAATAAAAGATATATCTCCATGCTACTGACAAGTTTTCTTCTTCAACCATTCACCAAGACCCCCCCCCAGACCAGCTTAGTTGTGGAGATTATGATGAGGCATGTGTGCAACACTTTATCACGATCCTGCAATGCTGTTAGGAGGTGCTAAATTTTTTCCCTAAGATTGAGTTTCTGTGCAATTCATGCAATACATCTTAATCAAATTTAGATCCCTCCCCTACTAGATTTTATGCTTTCTGTCATATATATTAAGTCCTATCTGGTCCAGCATTTCCCATCATAATATGCTGCTTTGACAAAGGTCTCAAATTTCTGAGACCAGTTAATAATGGACTGAAAAAGCTGTAATTGTGAGCCAAAATGTAATTATTTTATATTTATAAGTGGATTATGTTTGTATTTGTTGCAATGAAAGAAAGCTGGCTACACATTAGGTATTCATGTTCTATTTTCTATGAAAACTGGAAGCAATGATTTATCCATTTATTATGATCTGGTCTATGGGAATATAAAATCTGCTTCCTATTTCTCTGAACCCCAAAACAGACTGGCTGAATATACTGGGACAGTTTTCCTGTGAGTTTGTTTCTGGAATAAATCCAAAAATGTGAGAAAATTCTCATTCTTATTTATTATAGACTGGGTTTGTATTATATCCCATTTGGAAGTGAGCTTCTTAAAATAGTTGATTTACTGCAAAAACTAAGAATGGAAATTACACTATGGTGAATAAGAATTCAGCACAAAGTTGGTTCAAACCCTAGTCTTCTCCAGAGGACAGAAATTTTAACTGTCTCATTTTTCCATTCTTAGTTTTTGCAGTAATCCAGAAACAAACTCACAGGAAAACTGTCCCAGTATATTCAGCCAGTCTGCTTTGGGGTTCCTGCTGGGTAAGGAGGAGTTGATCTTCTGTACATGAGAGACTCTAGATAGGCTGGATAGGATCCAGTGGATGAACTTGCCCCAAAGGCATCTGGGTATTCAAACTTTAAGGAGTAATGCTAGATAGGTTGACTAGGCTCCAGTGAATGGATGCACACAGAGGGACATCTGGGAATGCACATTTCACTTTATAGGCCTTAACATATATGGCAGAATGTATGAAATCTAGTGGAGGGGATTTTTGGTGAGTGCAGTTAAGGGAAGAGTTCTAAGTATGGTTAAGATGTATTGCAGGAGCTGGGCATGGTGGTGCACGCCTTTAATCCAAGCACTCCAGAGGCAGAGGCAGAGGCAGGTGGATCTCTGTGAGTTCAAGCTCAGCCTGGTCTACAGAGTGAACTCCAGGCCAGCTAGGACTAAAATGGAGACCCTGTCTCAAAAATACCCCCCAAAATATGTATTGCATGAGCTACATAATAATTTAATAAAATATATATATAGTAAAAATAAAAATATATATTGCAAAATATATTTAATTATATATATATATATATATATTAAAAATAAAGAGGTGAACAGCTTAAACAGACTCATAACAAGAAAGGAAATTGAACGAATATTACAAAATCTCCTAACTAAAAAAATGGCCATGGCCAAACGGCTTAATGGTGAAACTCTAACAGGCATTTCAAGAAAATCTACAACAAATAATGCTTAAACTATTCAAAAACATAGAAACAGAAAAAAGAACTCCCAAACTTCTTCTATGGAGGAAGCATCAGTCTAACACCAAAACCTGGTAAAGATACAACAAACAATCCATATCCTTAATGAACATATGTGCAAAGATACTCAACAAAATACAGACCACATACAGATGCACATCAAAAGATCACTTGCCATGATCAGGTAGGCTTTATTCCATAAATACAAGGATGGTTCAATATATGTAAGCCAATAAATGTCATAAAACACATAAATGGACTTGAAGACAAAAATTACATTGTCATAACAATAGATGCAAGAAAAGCCTTTGACAGAATCCAACACTAATTCATATTAAAAGTCCCAGAAGGACTTGATCTAAAGGGAACATACCTCAGTATCATTAAAGATATATACAAAAACCCCAGAGCTAACATCATTCTAAATGGAGAAAACTGGAAGCATTCCCATTATAATCAGGAACCAGACAGGTTTGGCATGACTCTCACTCCTTTTCGGTATAGTGCTTTGACCCCTTACTAGAGTAATAAGACAAGAGAAGGGAACAGAAAAGAAGAGGACACAGTATCCCTATTTGCAGATGATATGGAATTATACATAAGATATCTAAAAAAATTGCACCAGAAAACTCCTAGAAATGATTAATATATTTGGTAATGTGATTGGTTGTAAAATCAATTTATCTGGGCATGTTGGAGTACACATTTAATCCCAAGACTTGGGAGGCAGATGCAGGTGGGTGTCTGTGAGTTCAAGGCCTGTCTGGTCTCCATAACAAGTTCCAGGCTAGCTGGGGGTACAGGGAAACCCTTTCTCAAAAAGACAAAAAAAGTCAACTTACAAAATCAGTGCCCTTTATATACACCCCAAACAAACAATCAGAAAAAGCACACAAGGAAATCCTCTCATTCACAATAACCTAAAAATGAGTAAAATATTTAGGAATAAACCTAACCAAAAACACTAAAGATTCCTACAACTAAAATTTATAAGAAAGAGGTAGAGGAAGACACTAGATTTTAAAATCTACCATGCTCATGGATTGGTAGAAGGAATACTGTGAACAATGACCACCTTACCAAAAACAATCTATATATTCAATGCAGTGCCAATCAACATACCCACAAAAGTCTTCACAGAGCTACAAAAATCATCCCAAAATTCATATGGAATCACAAAAGACCCTGGAGAGCCAAAACAATCTTGAGCATAAAGAACAATGCAGGGGTCATTACAATACCAGAGCTCAGGTTATATTAGAGAGTTGTCGTTATAAAAAGAGCATGGTACTAGCACACAAATAAACATGTAAATCAAGTGAACACAATAGAAAACCCAAATATGAATGGATACAATTTCAGCCCGCTTAGATTTGACAAAGGTGCCAAGAATACACGATGGAAGAAAGACAGCATCTTCAACAAATGGTGCTGACAGAACAGGACCTCCACCTGCAGAAAAATTAAATTATAATTTGAAGCATATAGACATTATATAAATTTACAACAAAAATCTTTATGGGCATTATATTTATATTTGTATTTATTTTCTTTGTCTCTGTCACACACACACATACACACACACACACACACACACACACACACACACACAGGTATACAGGTACATACATAGATGTGCAATATATATCTCGAGGCTACCTGAAACACTGGCCCCAAGAGGGAATGCAGATATGGCTAGCTATTTTCCTGTGCTTGTTAAACAACATTTACTAACAGCCTCAAGGAACCACTGATGAGGGTTTTTATTATGGATCAGTGTCAATGCCTTCTCTAGGAGAGCAAGCTAGCATGCATAAGATCTACTTTCCAGATAAGCAACGCTGATATTTATAGAATTTCTCTCTGAATAAAGAAAGGTATGCAACTATCTGCAATGAGGTACCTGTGGATTGATATCAATGCCAGACAATGAAGCATACTTTGATTTAGATAGCATGCCTTTTTTGTAGTAGCTACCACAGATTAAGCTTTTATTTTTTTTTATTTTTTTTTTAAAAAAGCCCCTCATATTCAATTTGGAACAGTGGGCACTAAGTTAACAATCATGTGAAAGGACTAATAAAAGGAGGTAATACTTCATATACCGTCATTGAAAATATAGCTAATTGGGCAGTTAATCCTGGAAACAAGGCAATGTAATGTGACACCTTCATCCTACCATGTTATTTGATACTTGCTGGAAACAGGGTCAAAAAACCCAGCTCTGGGTGGCATAACTTAGTAGAACCTGCAGGGTGGAAGAGACAGAACAAGAAAAGTCCAAGGCCCCGCCATGTACAAAACAGAATTTTGGAAAGGAGAGACTTATACAGATAATGAACTCTCTCACAGCCAGGTTCCTGTCAAATATTGAAGCCAATATGGATCTACCAGCACATCCATGCAAAAAATAATTTGAGGTTGAGGTGGGAAAAACTACCAAAAAGAGTACAGGGAACAGTACTTACAGAACACATCAGGTAAGATGATACATATTCTGAAGGCAGAGAGAAAACATCAAGATTCATGGGTAAATCAATAAACTGAGAAGGACTTTGCTTCGGTAGAATTAAAATTTCTCTTTAGAAAAATATTTCGTAGAGCTTCAAGAACATCTAAAAAGAAAATTCTAAAGTATTAAAATAGAAACAAGTAACTTAATTTCATCCTATAGTACAGCAAAAAATAACTTTAGGGAAACAAAATATCTGGCAACACCTGGCATGTAGCAAAATTTATTATGTATGGAATAAGTCATTAAAAAAGCCACAATAAAATGTCACTAGAAATTGACTCATAAACAACACATATGATAGAATTAATTATAATTAATAGTTAATGAAATCAAGGCACTGTATGTAACTGCTAAATTCTCAGTCCAAGGGGTTAAAGGAAACTGTAAACATGATATACACAGAAATAGAAGATACAAAAACATCCAAATTCTGGAGGGGAAGATTTGTTTTTTCTTTTTTTTACTTTTATTTATTTATTTTTATTATTATTTATTTATACATACATTTTTTTATCAAATCTAGACCCATGTCCCCCCCATCCCCCCACCCCTCCAGAGCTCATGCATTTTGCCAAATATGATATTCATCTCTTTCTCAGTCTTTCTCAATATTCTCCATGGGGAAGTTGACTGTTTTTAGCAGAAGTTCACTGTTTCAGTCAGTTATTTGATGCAGTCCTTTCTGTTGTTGTTGTTGTTGTTGTTGTTGTTTCCAAGATGCATCACTCCCAACTGCTTTGGACAAAAGCTCAAGGGGTCATGCACAGGAAATACTTACAACTGGGTAATTGGCACTACCATCCACAGATGAGGGATACCATCTTCGTTTGTTTATCTGGGACTGTGTTAATTCACTCAGCATGATGTCCTCTAGCTCCAGCCTTTTTCCTGCAAAGCTCGTGAAGTCGTCTTTCTTTACTGCTGCATAGAACTCCATTGTGTAGATGTACCACATTTTCTCTATCCACTCATCAGTTGAGGGGCATTTGGGTTGGTTCCAGTTCTTTGCTATTGTGAAGAAAGCTGCATGTATCTCTGTGGTGGGGTGAGTCTCCTAAACATGCCTAGGAGTGGTATGGCTGGGTCAGGTGGCAAGTTCATTCCAAGTCTTCAAAGTGTTCTCCACACTGCTTTCCATAGAGGCTGCACGAATTTACATTCCTACCAGCAGTGGATGAGTGTTCCCCTTTCCCCACAACCTCACCAGCACTTGGTATCATTTGTTGTCTTGATCCTAGCCAGTCTTATTGGAGTAAGATGATATCTTAAAGTAGTTTTGATTTGTATTTCCTTAGTAACTAGTGATGTTGAACACTTCTTGAGGTGTTTTTCAGCCATCTCTAACTCCTCACTTGTGAAGTCTCTGTTCAACTCTTTGCTCCATCTATTGAGTGGGTCATTGGTTTTCTTTCTTGTTTTTTGAGTAGTTTATATATTCTGGAGATCAGTGCTTTATCAGATGTATCTGCAGTGAAGGTTTCCTCCCACTCTGTGGGATGTCTCTCCACTTCCTTGATTGTTTCTTTTGATGTACAGAAGCTTCTGAGTTTAATGAGGTCCCATTTGTCAATTGTCGACCTTAATTCTTGGGCAGCTGCTGTCTGATTTAGGAAGTCTTTTCCTACACCTATGTCTTGTAGTCTGCTGCCAACTTTTTCTTCTATTGCCTTCAGAGTTTGGGGTTTCACGTTGAGGTCTTTGTTCCATCTGGAGTTGAATTTTGGAGGGTGAGAGGTTACGGGGTTTAATTTCATTTCTCAAGGGTGGTGATCCAAGTTTTGCCAACACCACTTGCTGAAAGATGTTGTCTTTTCGTCCATTGTGTCTTCTTGGCCCCTATCCAATTAATGAAGGTAGGAATGAAATTTATGTATCAAGGTTTGGGATTTAGTTTTATTCCGATTTAGTTTTTTTCGTGGTAGTCTGTTTTTGTGCTCAGCCAGGCTTGTTTTTATGACTTTAGACCCTGTAGTTACGTTGAGTCATGGTATGAGTATCCCCTCCTGTGTGCATCTTTTTCACTCAGGGTTGGTTTTGGTATTGTAGGTCTTTTGTTTTTCCAAGTAAATTTAAGCGACTTTTTTTTTCCAAGCCTGTGAGAAACTGTTGGGGAATTTGATTGGCATTGATTAAATTATACAAGAGTTTCAGAATGGAAATTTTGGTTACATAGTTATATTTTCCAATCCTGAGCATGGGGAGGTTTCCATTCTGATGTCTTCTTCAATTTCTTTACTTTAAAGGTTTAAAATTTTTGTTATAGAGATCATTTAGGTATCTTTGTTACAGCTTTGTCTCATATTAGATTATAATTGTTTTTGAGGGCTATTGGTGAGTGAGAAGTTTCTTTGAATTTTTCTCGTTGCTTGTTCTAAGGATGTAAAGAAAGGGCAATATGTTTTTTTTTTTTTATTTTTTTCTCTTTCTTTATTAGCAGTTAATTTTGTTCCTGCCACTTTGCGAAGCTCTTATCATTCTTATCGAGTTTTCTGGTGGAAAACTTAAGATATCCAGAACTACATCTAAATCATCAGGACAAATAGGATAGCTTGAATTCCTCTTTTCATAGTACTCCTTTAATTTCTTTATTGTCTTATTGACTCTAGAAGTGTTTCAAGCACTATATTTAAGAGGGGGTGTGACACGGGGGAGCCTTGCTGAGTTCTAACTTTAAAGGGAATGTTTGTCTGTATTTTCCCTTATAGGCAATGAAATATTTGAGAATAGATAGGCTTGATGGGATTCCTGTAATGCTTATGATTATATTGAGGAATGAACCTCATCAATTACCTTCTAAGCGATCTTAAGAAGAAGAGGAATGCTGAGATTTTTCGTTCGAACGTCAGATCTCCGCATCAAAAGAGATGATGGTGTGGTTTATTCCAGTTTATTTTGACTATTTGTATTTGTATATGTTATTCGGTATATATTGAATAGTAATAGAACCATTAGATCTATAATAGAGTATTGAATCCACACTTGGTCATTGATGGACTGATCTTTTTGATGTGGGTCTGTATGCTATTGCCGTGTATCCTGTTTTAGAATTTTGGCATCTGTTTTCATTAGGGAGATGGATATAATTGTCCTTTTTAGTTGTACTTTCTGGTTTTGGTAATAGTGTGATGCTGGCTTCATTAAGGAATTTTGGAGAGAATTTCCTTGTTTTATTCTTCTAATGTTTCAGTAATATGGTGTAAGGTCTTGCTTTTTGAAATGTTTATGAGATTTCTGCTGGAAATATCTGGCGGGTTTTTTTAGTTGGGTCGAGGTTTTCTTTTACATAAATCTTCATTCACTCACTTATGGGTCTGTTTTAGTCTGTGATTTCTTCTTTGTTGATGTTTGTGTGATCCAGGATTTCCAGATATTCATCCGATTTTTCTAGGTTTTCAAACTTGGTTAGGAGTTATTAAGTTTTTAAAGTATTCCGTATGATTTTTGGATCTTCTTGTTGTTGTGTATTTTCTCTTTTCATCATGGATTGTATTGATTTGGAGTTGTTCCTTCTTTCTGTTGGTTAACTGGGCGAGGTCTGTCTATCCTTGTTTTATTCTTTCAAGACCAACTTTTCGATTCAATGATTTTTTGTATGTTTCTTTGTTTCTATTTCATGATTTCTTGCCTGATTTTTTATTCTTACTGTCTGTTGCATTTAGTTTGCCATCTGTGTTGCCTCTCAAATGCTTTAGCTGTGTAGTTGTTAGATCATTCACTTCGTGCTCTTTATCTGTTTATTCGTAATGTAGGACTCGGGCATAAACTTCCTCTTAGGATGCTTTTAAGGTCTCCATAGGGTTTTGTTGTGTTTGTGTTGTATTGTCGATTCAGTTCCAGGAATGTTTTTATTCTTTCCTTTATCTCTTCCTTGGACCCATTCATTATCAGAGTGTGGTTATTGTTCCATTGGTTCTTGTAGGCAGTTAAGGGTTATCCTGTGTGTTGTGTTGAGCTTTTAATTGCATTGTAGTTGTAGAATGCATGAATTTTATCTTTTTTGTATTTGTGTGAGGTTTCTTTTGTGTCCCAGTATGTGGTCGATTTTGGAGAATGTTCCGTAGGGTGCTGATTAGAAAGTGTATTCTCTGGTATTAGGGTGGAATATTCGGTAGAGGTCTATGAGGTCCATTTGGTGTATCATATCGTTCAGTTCAGATGTCTCTCTGTTTATTCTTTGTCCTGTTGACCTATCCAAAGGACTCAGTGGGGTATTGAAATCCCCTACTATGAGAGTACTGGGGTTAGTGTGTGACTTGTAGTCCTGGGGAATTGACTTTATAAAGTTTGGTGCACCAGAGTTTGGGGCATATACATTCATAATTGTTAAATCTTCTTGGTGAATTGTTCCTTTGATAAAAATCTAATGGCCTTCTTTGTCTCTTTGATTTCTTTTACTTTGAAGTCTATTTTGTCTGATAATAATGGCAACACCTGCTTTCTTTTTGGTACCACTTGTTTGGATGGAGGGGAAGATTTTAAGTCTGAGGTTATTTTTACATTTTTAAAGTTTTCAGGTAATTTTAATAATCCTTTTAAACTTGTTTTGAAATTGGGGCTTGAGAGATGGCTCTGTGTTTAAGAGCATTGGCTACTCTTGCAGAGGATGAGAGTTCAATTCCCAGAACACACATGATGGATAACAACCATCTGATCCAAGATCCAGGAGATCTGACACTTTCTTCTGATTTCTCAGGTATTGTGAACAAGGATGCACTTACACACATTCAGGTAATATATTCCTACACATAAAATATACATAATAAATAAATTATTATTGAAACTGTGTTTTGTGAACAACCTACATGAGTAGTCTTGGCACTATTTCCATCCCTCCTCCTCCCTCTCCAAAGCCTCCCACTTCCCTTCCCTTTTGCAAATTCTTCATCATCTTCCTTGTGTATTATTGTTACATCTACATATACACATTTGAAGTGTTTTCAAACTGCTTTCAATTGGGTGCACTTATGGCAGGCTGGATAATACAGGAAAAAAGTAATGACTTTAAATCAAAGTAATAAAACTTTCTAAAATGAAACAGTAAAAACAAAATCAAAATAACAGTAAAATTATTGGAACAAGAGTGAGTTGAGAACAATCCAACTTGGTGGAATATTTGTGAATTGCATACCCCAAAGGAAGACATAGAAAGCATGGAAGAAAAAATAAACTTGAAAAAGCCATAGTAGAGAGCCTAGGGAAATGGATCATTCGTTAGTAGCATGCACTGCTCCAGCACTAGTATCACTGGCCCACAACCACCTATCATTCCATCTCCAGGGGTATCTGGCACATTTAGCCCCACCTGCATGCATGTGCACTTTCCCACACACATATGCACAGACATACACATAATTAAAAGTAGAGTAAATCTTTGTACAACTAACATTGAAAACTTTGGGGAATATGTAAACAGAAGTATAAGCTGATAGCTCCAAGTGGACCAATGAGCCCAAGAAATAAAAATGAGGGGGAAACCATAACAAGTCACCATGCAATTAAAAATTTAATGCCAGCAATAATGAGGAAATCCCAGAAGGAACAAGATACAGCACCTCAGTTTTCTTGGCAAAAACATTGATGCTGGAAGACACTGCAGCAACATCTCAGAGGACTGGGAAGAAAATGAAAGACTCTATCAGTGCCAGCCTGGAAAGATAGAGAAGACATCATCAATGCCAACTGGCAATGTCTTTTGAAAGAACAGTAGTATAAGGTTTTCTACAAATAACAACTTGAGTAAGAAAAAAAAAAAAAACTCCTCTTTCATTAGATACTGGTTAGTAGTTTCACAGAAATACCCTCTAAATATATGTAGTATTATTAAGACGACTTTTTCTGTTTTTTAAGTTAATTTTTCTTGAGCACATTTCATACAGCAATTCTCAATCAAATTTAGAGTCATGCGCCATCCATGCCCACCCCTTGCACTCCCTGCCCCCAGCCAGAGCTCATGAATTCTGTCATACATATTAGGTCCTGTCTTGCATCTTTTTCTCAGTCTTTTATAACCCTTTTGATGCAGAAGTTTACTGTTTTGGTCAGTTCTTTGAATAGGTTTTTCTCTTTCTTTTTCTTTTTTTTTTGTTCCTTTTAATTTTATATTATTCCAAAATATGCATATATACACTCCACACATGAATCATAATTACAAAATCTAAAAATAAACTATAGGTTAATTCCAAAACACATTTAGGGATTCACATTTTAACAGTAAAGTTGCATGCAGGTAAAAAGAAGTTTAACTTTACATTCTTTTTTTAGAATATGAATACATATTTTCCACTCATATATGGTAATTACAATGTGTGAATACAAGTAGTAAGTCAATTCTAGAGCTCATTAAGAGATTCTAATGGAACAGTTGCTTTCAGACACAATGAAATATAATAATAAAGATACTAGTTTGCCTACCAACTGGGGATTTGGTGTTAGCATCCACAAATAAGGGAAACCATTCACTTTTTAAATTTCTTTTCAAGAGTTTAATAGGTCTGATGAAAAAGATAATATACATTTTCCTCTAAAGGCACATGGCTCAATGTTTTGTCCTCTTAAATTGTATATTTCTTTTTTTTTGAATACTTTTTTCTATTGATGTGTTTGATTTTTTTTTATTTTATTTTATTTTATTTTTTTTTCATTTTATTTTTTTTTAAATTAGTTTTTATTGATGCTTTGTGTATTTCATACATTTTTTCCAATTCAGTTCAGGCTTATTTCCCTTTCCCTCCCCCCCCACCCCNGGGGGGGGGTGTAATTGTGTGCCTGATCTAGCCCGTGCCCCGGTCCCTGTGGGCCGGGGACCCCGTAGACGGGTTCACAGCGAGACCCTCTCCCAGCTGCCCCCCGCCAGACCCCGCCTAGCGCTGTAGAGCTGTGTACCTGGCCTGGCGCGTTATGGCGTCTCCCCTGCGACCCCGGTTCCTGCCCACAAGTCCAGCCGGGACCAGAGCAGAGGGAAACGCGACCCTGCTCACCCGAGCGCGGTCCCTCTGGGCCTGGGACCCCGTAGATGGGTTCACAGCGAGACCCTCTCCCAGCTGTCCCCCGCCAGACCACGCCTAGAGCTGTAGAACTGCGTACCTGCTGCCCTGGCGCGTTATGGCGTCTCCCCTGCGACCCCGGTTCCCGCCCACAAGTCCAGCCGGGACCAGAGCAGACGGGAACGCGACCCTCCGCTCACCCGAGCGAGGTCCCTCTCGATGTGTTTGATTTTTGTTGAAAATTTGTGTTTCATAAAACTAGCATTTTCTCTTACATGTGTGTGCATGCTATGAGCATCTTTTTTTTATAAGTTAAGTAAAAATAGATTTACTCTAATGAATATATATATGTGTGTTTGTGTGTGTGTGTGTGTGTGTGTGTGTATCCAATAAGACAGGAAGATTGCATCTAATCCCCCAGAGTTAGAGTTAGAAGCCTATGAGCTATGGGTGCTGGGAACTGAACTCTGGTCTTCTAGAAGAACAGGAAGCACTTAACCATTGAACAATTTCTCCACACCCGAATTATTCATTTTAGTGAAAGGTGAACATCTTGCTTACAAATTATTTTCTATAACAACATATAAAATAGTCCCTGTAATTTAAGTTTAATGTATAAAAATTTCATTTGCTTTGTTGAACCTTATACACTCAAATCTCTGTCACCATGTAGTAGTCAAAGAATAGTCTCAACATAAATTATAAAAGTGTCAGTGACCCTTCAAAGACCCCATACAATGATTTAAATGATTCAGATCTTAGCTACTCATTCTATATTTTTTCTGTAAATGGAGAGATATCCTAGTGGTTAAGAGCACCGACTGCTCTTGCAGAGGACCTGGGTTCAATCCCCAGCACCCACATGGCGGCTGAGAACTGTCTGTAACTCCATTTCCAGGAGAACTCCAGTTCCAGGGGAATCCGACACCCTCTTCTGGCCTCTGCGGCATTCCACGACACGGGTGCACAAACCTACATGCAGACAGTACATTCATACACAAACAAAAATAAATACAATTTAAAAAAAGAGAGAACCCCCCCAAAAAAGTGTCAGTGGCCCTTCAAAGACCCCATACCATGATTTAAATGATTCAGATGTTAGCTACTCATTCTATATTTTTCTGTAAATAATCACAGAAAGTACAAACTTCATGGCTAGCCCTTCAGGCTAGAAACTGCTGTGTGACAGACACACAGTAAAAGCTCTACTATTTCTTTCAAACTCTTTTGTTGATTTAACTTTAGAAAGGTGATCCAATTGCAGTGTGGTGGTTTGCATGAGAAGTGGCCACCACAGTTGCAATTATTTGAACACTTATCAGTTGGTGGTGCCACTTAGAGGGTCCTGGAACCGTGAATGGGTGTGTCCTTGCTGGAGGAAACACTTCACTGGTGGTTGGCTTTGAGAGTTCATCACCTCTTCCTCTTCTTTTGAGTTGTTCCAGGAGCTTCCTTTATTTGGTGGAAGATGTAAGCTCCCAGGGTTTTGCCTTGCTGGTGGCCTGCCATGCTTCTGTTCTGTGTTGACTGCTCTTCATGTGGAAACCTAAGCCCAAATAAATTCTTCCTTCAAAAAGCTGTCTTGGTCATGTTGTTTTATCATAGCAAGAAGGAATTAACACAGCTTGTAAGCATACAGTGGTTCTCTCCCTCAGTAATAAACAAATATGATACATTAAAAGAATACGTAATCAAAAGAACACATGATCAAAAGTGATGAAAATAAAGAAAATAATGACCCTAGGAATAAATTTCATATTGGACAAAAATGGCGTTTTCTGCAAAATGGCTGGCATGGGAATACTGCCGTTCTAGAACTTGAAATACTCTAACCAGACATGAATGTCAGTAAATTATTACTACAAAGATAGAAATCTCTTATGATACAGATAATGTACTAGCATTCAATAAAACTTGATTGGGGAGGATCTCCTAGGACCCTATCCCTAGCTAGGAGCTGTTATCAGCTTTTGCTCTTAAGAATAGAAGACAGTTTTTTTAGGGTCATGGACCCTGGTAGATTGCACATACTCCAGTAGCTGACCATGCTTATATCAGCAATACTAATTGGATTCACTATTATTTTGGAAAAAAGACATAAAATTAAAGGTTTCGGTCAGAGTAGGAACTGATGGAGTTGGTGAAATGATAAATATGATCAAAATACATTGTATCTGTGCATGAAATTCCCAAAGAATATATACATATATATGTTAAAATATCTTCACATAAACAAATTCTTGAAGATGTTTATAATCCTCACCACAAAAGATGAAATGTCAGAGGCTAGCTAAACTACCTGTCATTCACCATATCACAGAGAAGACGAGCACTCCACTCATTTGTGCAAGAGGATGAAGGCAGAGGATATTTGTTTTCAAATAAACAAAACACAATTTTTCATGTTCTCAGTGTTTATTTATGTTTTTATCATGTTCTCAGTGTTTATCATGTTCTCAGTGTTTAAAATGTTTATTTACCCACCATAAATATGGTGGGTAAATAAACATTTTAATTATTTTAAATTTAAGGGAAATTTAGCATTATTATATCTTTCCCTGAACATTCATAAACAGCAGTAAGAGAGTTTTAGAGTTTTGAAAGAAACATGTAAGTCCTGGAACACCCATTTCTTTCACTGATTATGAAGATCTTTTCTCAGTCTAGCTTTGCTCAGTCATTTTCATGTGTCCATCCTGTCCTGCAAAGAAAGGCAGTCTGTATTGCTTTGCATTTTAGCTTCTTATTCTGTGTACTGTACTTTGGAGTTGCAAATGTAAGGAATTATTGAAAGAGGTAGAATTTTCATAGAAGATATAAGACTATGCACTTAACTCAGGTCGAAATTTAATGCTTCTTCTTATTCCTCACTGATTAGCAAGGGTCCATGCATTATATGCATAGTTCCCATGTGTTATTAAGGTTTTTAAGCCCTTCTAAAGAAATTAATACTATGACTCTCTTGTCAAACTACCACACCATAATATCTTTACTAAAATGTGTATATAGAATGATATTTCAAAGGTAATATATCATATTTCAAGAGCACCTGGATTTTTCTTAACTCTTTAATATACCATCTAAATATATTAATGGAATAATTCTTTTTCTAGATTTCAAGCCTCACCAAAAAAAATAAAATGTACAATCTGCTCCTATTTGGTAGAACCCTATCTTTTAAGTGAACTGAAGATATTATAATTGTTTTAGTTTATGGAAAGCAGTGTTGCTCACTGCTTTTAAGGGTTCTCCACACTGCTTTCCATAGGGTTTGCACAAGTTTGCATTCCCAACAGAAGTGGATGAGTCTTCCTCTTTCTCCACAACCTCCCCAGCATTTGGTATCTGATGAATATCTGAAATCATATTTGTTCCTTTAGCACAGGTTTGTCTTACTCAGCACAGGTTTGTCTTAAAAATCTCTCAAAATTTCTATTTTTATTAGTTTTAATGGCCAATGCATGTGGATTATGTATGCCTTGTAATTTATCCATTTAATTGTAGATAGACAGCTGAGAGCTTCAACTTAATGTGAGCATTTAAACAACTATTTGAATCTTTTCAGCTTTTTCAGTAGGCACCCAACATTGGACCACATGGTCACATGACTCTTCTTTTAATTTTATGAAGAAATGCTGTACTGTTTCCCATGGCAGCTCTATATTTTACCACCAATTTATAAAGTTAAAATGTCAGAGGAAGAAGGGCATAGTAAAACAGACATTCCAAAAAATGAAATTAAAGAATAAGGAATTTAAAACAATATTTCCTTGCATGGAATTTTGTTATTTTCACAGCTTGTTTAAAAGCATTTTCCTTCTATTTAAGTACATAAAATGAACTTCTGAGAAAATCTACCAAAGGATATTTTGGATATGTTTATACTTCAGAATGACTAACCAAAGAAAAAAGATATTACCTTCAATTTTAGAGTTAAAGCTAGTTTATATTTGTTTAATATTGTATATATTCTGATGCTGTGGATTAAAACAAGGAACTCATGCAGGCTGGCTATGTACCATTGATTCCAACCCATAGCACAAGGTTATTCACAACTGAGCTTGCCACAAAAACTAAATATCTGCTGGAGAAAAAAACACAATGCCATATTTAAGAGAAAGCATCCCCTAGATATTCAGGAATGAAAAATACCTTTAGCAGAAGCACTGGAGTTATTCTTCAGGCATAAGTTGTCTCCTTAACCTTTCTCTCAATTTACTGTAATAAGCAACTTAGCAAAAGACATGATTGCAGTGGGCTATTAAAAGAAACAGAAGTAGCTTGATGAATGATAAATTGCTGAAGCTACATCTGCAATGATGATCCCAAGCAGACCACTGCATGTACACTGCTGGCTTTTAACCAAAGCCAGCTGTCTTGATTATAAATAAAAATATACATTCAGGGTAAAAAGTACTGTAGTTACACATTTGAATTAATCAGGAGATTAAGAAGTGGAATGTTGCAATAACAGAGTGAACAAATTCTGAGATTGTAAACATCAGTTGGTACCATTTTTAAATAAATAATGTAAATACTAATATTTTTATTTTCATTATATCTATTTTCTTTAGGTGTATGAGTAACAGAGAGAGAGAGAGAGGTAGAGACAGAAAGAGCATATGTGAGTATGCTTTGTGTGTGTGTGTGTGTGTGTGTGCTGCAGGCAAACATTTGTAGAAGTGTGAAAGACAGAGGTATACCATAGGTTTACTGCTCAATCACACTCTGCTTTATTCACTTGGCACAGGGTCTCTTATTTAATTTGGAGCTAGGCTTTGGCTAACCAGATCCACCAAGTATCCTGCCTCTATCCTCAACAACATTGGTTGTAGGTGGGAAACCCCATACCTGGATTTTTACATGAGTTCTGGGATCCAAACAAAGATCCTCAAGTTTGCACAGCAAATGATCTTACTCACTGAATTGTTTCTCCAGACCCTCACTTTGCTTCTTATGCCCATGTCTTGAATTGCTTTTCAAAATTTCTAAGAGCCACATACTTTATAATTAGTTACACCTTATTTCACAATCCTGTAAGCAATGAACCCAAGCTGTAGTCAAAAATATACCTACTTTATTAAAAGACATATCTCAACTGGGAAGGGAATAACAAAGAAAACTACCTACCTTATTGGTGAGCACATACCAATTAGTTTTGCAACCATTTAAACAACACAGATGTGAATTTCATTTACTTAGTTTTCTGAATAAGCATATGCTTATTTTGAAATCTAAACATTGGAATAGCAGCTGTGAAGAAGAAAGTGCTCGCATCATGTTAGCCTTAATCAGAATAGCTCTTGAGACAGTAATGGAGTTGATATGCTGAAAGAAACAGCTGGCTCTGTTTTGCATAATAATTCCCTGCAATATGGATGGAACCCAGCTGCTGATCATTCTGATAAATTATGTATTGAACTGGAATTTTACTTTCCTCTATGATAGTTTAGTCTGAAGTTTCCAAGGTTTTACTTGGTTCCATTTTTTAATATGTTAGGAACATATACTTTCCACTGAATTAGATTTTATATATGAAGTTACACAGAACCTGATTGAGGATGAGATGGAGATGCTCAGCTGCAGTATTTTAGTGTGCATAATGGTAAATTCTGACCTTGTCAGGGGGAGATAGCTGAATTATGATTCGGCGTCTGAGAAAAATGATATGTCTCCAATATTAGATTAATATCCCATAAACTTTACTATTCTGCATTACCAAACCTTGTAAATGTCATTTTTATCCATCATCTTGAGGTATTTTGATGTTGCTTGTATAGTAATTTTGATTTCATTTTCAGTTTTTCTAAAGAGACAGTTATTTCCCTATTAAATCATACTCTACATTTTTATTACAAATTTCATCAAAAGAAAAATTAATAATGCTTCCAGTTCCCATGTAAAGCAGAAACTGAATGGATAAAATGGAATGATAGACAATAAATATCATGCTGAAATTAACAGATATGTATCCAATATACAATTATTTATTTATAGTCAGTTTAATTTATTAATATGTTACTTTGCAAAATTTGTAACTGGTAAACACCCAGGTTCATAATGACATTTGAAGAGTGTGAGAATTCTGCAGAGAATATGAAGAAACCTGGTTTTCATTATATTTATTTATTTCGTGTATGTGGGGGGGTAGCCATGCTGTTATCCACCTGTAGGGGTCAGAGGACAGTTTACATCAGTCACTACTTTCCTTCCATCATGTAGGTTCTACCATTGAATCTCATGATATAAAACTTAGCAGCAAACATCTTTACTCACTGAAGCCATCTCACTGGTTGGAGACCTGATATTGCATTGCTACATAAACTCAGTCACTTTGTTACTACAAAGGTGAGCCTCAGTAAACCTCTCTTTAATGGTTTACTAAACTCACAGGCTATATATTTTAAAAGCCACTTCAAGTGTTCCACAAGGCTATAAATTAATTTTAGTGATGGACTAAGTACTTTTCTATGCCTTCACTTATATTTTATGCATAATCATAGATAAACACAGAACAAAAATATCATTCAATAACCTTATTTATTTAGATTTTGTAAATTTTTGTTGAATTTCTGTGTTTTTGTAATTTTTTGTTGAATTTCTTAGAGATCATCTTAATCATTTTATAACTCGTTCACCATTGGCACTGTCTCACAGCCCATATACTGGAGTTCATGCATTCTGTCATTTGTGTTAAGGCCTACCTAGTCAAGTTAGTGTCCACGGACATCCCTCATTGCAAGTTGATCCACTGAGGTCTTGTCAGCCTTTCTAGTGTCCCTCCCTTGAAGATCTGCTCCCCCTCACTCAGCAGTAATCAGCTGCCAATAGTCGTTGACTAAGATTGGGGCCTGCTGCCCATTTTTACAGTTCTGTGTCGGGGTTTTGTCTGCTTATATTTGCATGTGTCTTATGCAAGCTGACACCATTGTTATAGGTTCATAAGAGCAAGGTCCTAAAAGACAGGGAGAAATGGGAAAAATGGAGATATTTTAACTGGGGTGTACACAGAGATAAGTTTATACAGGGAGAGAGAATGAGAGAGCAAGAGAGTGAGTGAGCACAAGAGAGAGAGAATAATGTTTAGCTAGAGTAAAAATGAGAATCTTATTATTCTAAAATCCTAATGAAAAATTATACATACTGTATCTCTAAATGAGTCCATATAGTTAAAGGCTACTAAACAAGAAAGTTCCAAACAGGAGAAAGCTCCCTTTGAGTTGCTTACCAGGGTAGTCTAAGAGACTCCCAAAATTACACAGGATATTGCCTTAGCTCTTGACAGCCACTTATGCAATATTCTTTCATCAATAGGTACCACATGAAGATATAGGAAATAATAAAAATTGCAAAAATAGCAATAATGCCTTGCAACCAACTCTAAAAATTGATAAATCCTATTTCTCTATTGCTATAATGTGACATTTTTGAACTGTTATTAAGCAATGAAATCTTTACAGTTCCAAAACTAGGTATATTAGTGAGAGTTAGAGAACCAAAGCCAATTAGATAAGGAACAAATATTTATTGGATTGGCTTACATGACTGGAAGTTGTATAATCAATCCCCAAACAGTCTTGGTACACTTGTAGAGTGGATATCTAGAGAATTATATACCTGCATACTCTATGAGTCTGGAGACTTGTAACAAAAATTACCAATTATGTACTCCCAGTACAAGGTAGAAAGCCGAGAAGTTACTTGGAGACTTAATGGCATGAGTGATATTGAAAGGATGCAGTATATGGTATCAGATGTCATCAAGTGATAGCAGCAGCAACAGGTTCCCTTACTCTTTAATTTAATAGACTCTGGGCATCTTCTTACACCTGCTCCCAGACTACTGAATGATATCTTCCAATTTCATGGAGGATGTCTTTCCTTCAGTTGCTTTTTCAAATGTCAGTCATTATAGGAAATGCTTTCGCAAACATACCCAGAAGTGTGGTTTGTGAATTTCCTAGGCATTTGTCATAATCAAGTTGATGGTAAAGACGAACATCACATTGAAGGTCTTCATAATGAGGTCATGTTATCTCTGCCTCGCATGAAATTCTTACTTGCTCTGCCCATGATTTTACATGGATTTCAGCTCTAATTGTTTGCAACACAGCTCTCCAACTTGTGAATGAATGTGTAGATACATATCTGATCCCAGCTGAAACACAGAAACTCAGATTTAAACCTAAAATACAGATCCACTCTACGTCTCTATTCTTCTTCTTCTTCTTCTTCTTCTTCTTCTTCTTCTTCTTCTTCTTCTTCTTCTTCTTCTTCTTCTTCTTCTTCTTCTTCTTTCTCTCTCTCTCTCTCTCTCTCTCTCTCTCTCTCTCTCTCTCTCTCTCTCTCTCTCTGTATGTGGGTTCTGGGGGAATGGTTCTAAGACCCTAATTAAGTACTGTATCACTTAGCACCACCTATACACACCTTTTTGAAATGTGTTTTACTTGATCAAGATCATTATATTGCTGCAGTTTATTATTCACCAATAAATTATCAATTGTGGTAAGAATTTAATTGTTTCTACCATGTTTCAGGCAGTAATTGAAACAAATTCATTTTTTCTTTAATACTTTAATAATAATTTATAAGAAAAAGTGTATTTATCCCTCAGTTGTTGCTATGAAGTTCTAAGTTATGAAACAGAATTTATTTAAATTGTTTGAGGTTGCAATGCCAGGAAGATTTGGAGCCATGAGTTAAAATTTTATTCACACGCCAAGAGCTGAAATCACAACCATTACTTAAGGCCATTTCAATGAAACAAATTAATGCTATCTGATACCTGCTATCTCTAATGTGGCTGTTGCTTTCTTGGACATCTACTGATATAGCTAAGCATTTGTATTGTGAACATTACAGTTTTGCAAACACATATTATGCTGTGTTTCTCAGTTGAAAATACTTGCATGTTCAATGCAGAGCTCTGATATAGGATCTATTTGTTCCTGACTTTCGTCCCTGTGGTTCTTATTGTATGAATCATATGTATTATCCGCTCCTACAAAAGTTCAAAATCAATAAGCTTGTCACTATATTATCCAGTGTAGAAGGAGAATTTGCTCTTCATCTTCTGAGCTAGACACCAAGATACATTTCAACATTACAGTAAATACATGAGTGCTCATTTTGTGCATTAATATGATACAGTTAGAAGTAGATAATAAGGGTTAATTACATTTAAATTTGGTTTCAAAATACTTTCGATAAGAAAATATCTTTGGACAATTATCATTGGGTGCATCAGTCATCTTTGAAATTCTTTTTATCTATTAGACGTGGCATATACATATACATGAATATTCATCTCTGTTTTAATATCTAAATTCATTCATATATTTATATATTTTATGCAAATAAGTATTTTAGCTCTATATGTTCAATCTAATACATATTTAAGGACAAATACTATGCATTTAATAAGTTGTTGGTTTTTTTTGAGAAAGGGTCTCCCTATAGCCCCAGCTGGCCTGGAACTCACTCTGTAGACCAGGCTGGACTTGAACTCACAGAGATCCACCCACCTCTGTCTCCTGAGAGCTGGGATTAAAGGCATACACCAGACAGTTCCTAGCCACCATGTGGATGCTGGGAATCAAACCCAGGTCCTCTGCAAGAGCAGTCAGTGCTCTTATCTGCTGAGCCATCTCTCCAGCCCAACATTTAATGTTTGTAAAATTTTATGTAATGTACAGCATATTTCATAAGTATATGAAATTATGAAATACTTTTCTATTTTGGTTCAAATAGTTTTAAGGAAAGGGGATTTCTTACCAAACATGGGGGGTATTCCTAGTCTTCCTAATTATGAAGAATACATGTCCTTGTTAACAATAAATACATTTTTAAAACTTTTATTTATTCTTGTATGTGTATGAATGTACTGTCTGCATGTAGGTTTGTGCACCCGTGTCTTGCAATGCTGTGGAGGTCAGAAGAGGGTGTCAGATTTCCCTGGAACTGGAGTTAAAGACAGTTCTTAGCCACCATGTGGGTGCTGAGGATCAAACCCGGGTCCTCTGCAAGAGCAGTCAGCACTCTTAACCACTAGGCCATCTCTCCAGCCCCAATAAATGCATTTTATAGTTTTGTTATTTTCTTATTAAACTATTATCAACATTTGTTATTGAGCTACTTGGCTAAAATGTAAGAATATGTAATGGATCAGCTTAAAATTTAAAATGTAATTCATGCTTATTAAAAATCATATATGGTGGTTTGAGGCAAGAATTACTTTGTTTGTTATAAAGATACTATAAATTGCGAAATGGTTTAATCAAAGGTGGTTTAGTTGTTACTTTATTCACAAATATCTTTCTTGACTAATTGGATGTTTAGTATTGTACTGAATTAAGTTGCAATTTGCTAATCTGTTTGATTTTTCATTTGCATAATATTAAAACTCATAACATATTTCCACAATTGATAAATAGCTATCCTTTGATTATAACAAACACATGGCTGCAAAAAAAAATCTTCTTAAAAAAAGACAACAAAAGAGAAGTCTTGGCTGATATAAACCTATGGGTTTTGAGTTGTTTAAAATAAAATTTAGAAAATATAATTTTTTCCAAAATGTCTCCTGGTGAAATAATTATAATTGCCTTGGCTTAAATTGATATTATCATCTTCTAGACAAAATGAAAATCACCAGATAATTTATAGCACATTTTGCTGTCATTGTAAGCTCATAAGTTAACAATTGGCCTTTGGGAAACCATCTGGTGGCAAAATACCTCACTTCTAAATGACTTTAAGATTGTCTCAAAGGTCTGTTGTTTTTCTTATTTTTGCTTTTGCAAAAATCTGTAGGAGATCTGTAAATGTCAATAAATGTCAGCATGAAAGCATATGGGAGTCTGTCCATTCAAGTACACTGTTCTAATCATTTAATCTTCTTTCTCCACCAAAATGATATTTTAGCCATGGGAATGAGACCAAGCTGTCTTTCCATTAACAGTGGAAAACCTTTACTATAAGTAAAGTGGATTGAGTGGAAGACAAGTTGGTTTTCCTACTTGTCTTCCACTCAATCCACTTTACTTATAGTCTATCATCTGAACAGTAATAAAAAAGAACAAACTCAGAAATATTCTAAATAAAGTTTGGCTAAATAACTAGTCTAGTCAAGGTGAATCACTACATTAATTTTTTAATAAGTCCTTTATAAAAGAAGAGACATCAGAAAGCTGGTCTTTTGACAATGGAAGACAGAGAGATTTCTACACCTGCAGGGAACTGAATTCTGCTTCCAATCTGATAAGCATGAAATATGACCTGAACCCTGAGATGGGACCATAGTCTTCTCTGAATCTTAGACTTACGCTAAGGGCTCCTTGTATAGAGGATGCAGCTAACCTAACCCTTCTGACCTTTGGAAACTAGGAACTCATTATGGATTAATGTGTGAAACCACTCAATTTGTCATGATTTCTTATGCAGTGGTGGAAAATTAATAGTTATATTCACCAAATCTCAGTCATTGAAGCCAAGAGCTCTGCCACATAGCACGGGAATATTCTAGATGTGTACTAGTGGACTGACATGTATCACACAGCCATCCTGAACACCCTATGTCACTGAGGCTTTGGGTACAGCTTAGACCAGTGGGAGACAGACTCTATTTCTTATTACCTTTTACTTATTCACTTTGTATACCGGTGTGCATCTGTGGGAATGAATACATGCCATGGTTCAGGGGTGTGGAGGTCAAAAGAACTCAATGTTTGATCTCAGTTAAACACAGATTGTCAGTTTTAGATCAGGCACCTTTACCCACTTATCCATATTTACAGCCTTGAATTGCTTCTTTTTTTTTTTTTTTGAGAGTTTTATTATAATTTGGTTATATTTTTTTTATTCATGCTTTGTGTATTTCATACATCATTTTCCAATTCAGTTCAGGCATATATCCCCTTCCCTTCCCCCCACCCCACCCCTACCCATCCCAGATCATGCATTCTGCCGTAAGTTTTCTGCATCTTTCTCTGCTTTTTTGTTTTGTTTTGTTTTCATTTTTTTTAACAATAAGTGATAATTTGTGAGTACAAGCATCCTTCATGTAAAACCAATTTGCAAGCAGTTGTGCCCAAACCCACACAGCTCATGGGTCCCACCATCCAGCAGGGAGGGCTTGTATGTTCAATCAAGTTGATCAAATGAGTGTCCAGTCTATATTGTTGTAGTTTCACCATTAACCCCAATCGAAGCCCTTACATTCTACCACGCCCCCTCTTCCGCAGATTGTTCCCTAGGCTTAGAAAAGGGGCACAGGTGGATTAAGCCAGATGGAGATACAGTAAGGAAAAGAGATGACTCTTAAAGCATATTCAGTGCACATTCAGCAGAGATACTTAGTGAGTAGATAGTAAATGGCCATTGTGATGGGGCTTAGATTAACTGTTTTTAAATATTGCCATGGATTACAGAGTTCTTTTCCTATTGCTTTATTCAACCATTGAATGAAAACTCAGAAAGTATTCAAAAAATAACAGTTCATTTTTGTTTTTTTTTTAATTTTAAAATTTATTATTTTATGTGTATGAGTGTACTGTCTGCATGTAGTAGGTTCACCTGGGTTATGCAATGCTGTGGAGGTCAGAAGAGGGTGTCAGATTTCCCTAGAACTGGAGTTACAGATGGTTCTTAGCTGCCATGTGGGTGCTGGCAATTGAACCCGGGTCCTCTGCAAGAGCAGTCAGTGCTCTTAACTGCTGAGCTATCTCTCCAGCACCCATTTTGCTTTTATTTATATTACTGAGACAATTAACAATTATTTATGTACATTTTAGCATAGTTATTTATAATAACCTGTTCTGAATTGAAGAAATTGATTATACTTTTCCAACCTGTCCTCTTTGAGCATCATGCAATTACAGGTCATACTCTGCGCATAAGTAGTACTTATACAGCTGTGAAGAACAATATTTATATATAGTTATTTCCAACTTCAGATAAATCATTTTTGCTTTATGAAGTCATAATTCACATTACAAACCAATTTTATAGGCTTATATCAACAGATTCTATGATATCTTCCCTTATTGTGGATCTCCAAATCTCAAAACACTGAAAACAATTTCAACATCACATCCCAAGCTTTAAGAACATGCAGTTATAACCTGTTTCTTCCATCTGTCCTTAAATAAATCCGAATAACAGATACATTAAAAATATATTTACCAGAGGCCTTCAGTTCACTTTAAATTTAAGCAGATTAGTTGTTCAAATGACAAGTTCTCTAGCTTGTTAAATTTTGGTCAACTCATGATGCTATGACTCTAGGCAGGAAGCTTAAGCAATCAGTTATCTTCCATCTCTTATTTTCTTGTGTGGAAAAGGGAGATAATGCTATTATAGTTTTTCAATTGTGGGTATAAAATTATATGTTAATGAATATAGAACTAATTTAAAAGCATACTGTGCATAGTTATTAGTAATAGTGGATATATAAGATATATATATAATTTTCTGATTTGATTAGGAAGAGGCAGAGACATATTTTGGGGGATAGTTCTTTCTGAGATAGGGTCTCATTGTAGCCACAACTGTCCTAGGACTCAGTATGTAGATCAGGCTAGAAATCTGTCCACCTCTGCCTCTTTAGTGCAAGTACTAAAGCTGTGCCGTAGCAGGTATTGCTAGAGAGACATTTTTATATTACTTAAAATATCTGTCTAGAGGAGCTGAAGAGAAGGCTCCGCCACTAAAACCACTGGCTGCTCTTTCAGAGGATCCCAGTTTGGTTTCCAGCATCTACAAGGCAACTAACAACCATTTGTAAGTCCAGCTCCACGGGATCCAATGTCCTCTTCTGACCTCCATGGGCATTACATGACATGGGTGCACTTACATACATGCAGTCAATACACTCATATGCATAAAATAAGAATAACAATAAAAATATACATTTTAAATTCTGTCTGTAAAAAGCATCCCATCCCATTATTTTTTATTAAGCCACATTTATTTATTTATTTATTTATTTATTTATTTATTAATTTTTTGCTCTTTTTGAGACAAAGTCTCCCTGTAGCCCCAGCTGGCCTGGAACTCACTATGTATACCAGGCTGGTCTTGAACTCACAGAGATCTGCCTGCCTCTGCCTCCTGAGTGCTGGGACTAAAGGCGTGAGCAACCACAACTGGCTTCACTAAACCACTTTTAATTTGGCACTGTGCTTTCCATCTTGACTGAATGGGTGGAAATAAAACTTGAAGAAGTTCTTAGATCTAACCTTGCCAAAATCCAGAATTGCATGATCCTTCAGAGTAAAATTGAATCATGAATATTATTCATAGCTGTAAGATTCAAAAGGTCTAGTTAGCTGTGGATTTAAACACACCCTATAACCATCTCCCTGCAGTTTCTTTCCCTGTAGACATTCTATCAAGAGGGGAGCTTGGAGGCCTTTAAATCACCATCATCTAAAGCTCTCACAGATTCTCGTCTAGCTTCCCAATTGGGGGAGTCTTCTTGATTCTGGGAAAGATTCATTGCTGTGCACCCCATACTGCTGTAAAGTATCTACATGCAGGAGCTTTTGATGATTGAGGCTTTTTAGTTGCTATCTTAAAACTCCTTATTAATTTCACATTGAATTTGGATTTAGTAAATGGTTTTCAGATGGGAGAATAAAACAAACACAGGGGAATCCGACACCCTCTTCTGACCTCCACGGCATTGCACGACACGGGTTCACAAACTTGCATGCACACAGTACATTCATACACATACAGAAATAAATAAAATTAATAAAAAATAATAAAATAAACATAAGTGTTCTTGCTCTGGAGCCTCTTTGCCTGCCTTCTTTGGACAGGTACCAGGGATTTGAATTCCTAGTCTCCATCAATTAATCAGAGATATCTTTACACTTAGAGGAAAACTAGGTAAGGTTTTAGAGAATATCAATTTTAGGTTATGTGCTATGAGCCTCTTCACATAGTAAGGCCCTGGTGGGAATCTGCATTTCCTGATGCAGTGTGACATTGAGAGCACATTCTATATCAGTCTTGACTAAAGAGACAGCATAGAAATAAGGAAGAAATATCTATCCTGCTTTGGTGAGAAGATATCATGCATTTTCACTTTTGCAGTGACTTCCACAAGTTCGATAGCCGATTATGACTATCTATCATTGCTCTTTCTAGCTTTATCTTTCCAGTTGCATTTTGATAACAGTCTACAAAAATGGAAGTTGTGTCTGAAATTTGTAATTCTTACTGAAGCTAAAGGATAACCCAAAGTCTGAGGGATATTCTTGAGCCATGGGATTTAAAGAACCTGTAAAAACAAAAAGCAAACAAAGCAGAACAAAAATCTTAAATTGAATAAACTATCCAACTATAAGAATCGGCTCTAATTTTATTTTACTTTTATGCATTTTATCCCACTGGATTCCAATAGTGTAGTTATGAGTCGTCATTATTCTACAGGTACCTATATATTAAAATGCTGAAACATAAACATGGAGCTGGTTATTGTCTGCAATAGCAGAACTGAAAAGCCCTCAAGCAAAAGAACTCAGCAATAATAACCATTTCCCACTGTGGACAAAATTCTGGTTGAAAACAATGATTTACATGTTGAGACACTGTAGCATGCAAATTAAGGCGATTTCCTGAAATACAAATCTTCTAAAGATTTAGAGACTAAGGGCTACATTTTGTTCACTTGAGTTAAGTAATATGGAAAATGATTCCATCAAGTTTACCTTTAGTGAAAAATTGCTTACAGAGGCAAATTATCCTTCATTTGCCTATTTTATCCTCAATTTACTTTCTGGTTTCAACTTGAATTTAATTATGAATATCATCTAAGTCCCAGAAAACTGGTCACTAGTTACCTTGCATGGGCTAGTCACCACAAAAATCAAACAAACTGTGGTTTTAAAAAATATTAAAATATAGGGGCTGGAGAGATAGCCTAGCGGTTAAGAGTGCCGACTGCTCTTGCAGAAGACCCGGGTTCGATCCCCAGCATCCACATGGCGGCTGAGAACCGTCTGTAACTCCAATTCCAGGAGAACTCCAGTTCCAGGGGAATCCGACGCCCTCTTCTGACCTCTGAGGCATTGCATGACACAGGTGCACAAACCTCCATGCAGGCAATACATTCACACACATAAAATAATAAATAAATAAAATTTAAAAAATTAAAAAAATATATTAAAATATAAAAAAATTCTATAAAATTGTCAAGAAATAATCAAAATACTATTTAAGACTAATTTTGTGGGGCTGGAGAGATGGCTCAGCAATTAAAATAGCACTGGATATTCTTTGCAGAGAACCTGGGTTCAAATTCCACTACCCACATAGAAGGTAAAAACTACCTCTAACTCCAGTTCCAAGGAGTCTAACAACACTTCTGACTTCTGTTAGCCCTCAATAACATGAATGCCCATACATACATGCAGGTATAATGCTCTTACACATAAAATAAGAATAAAAATTTTAAGGCCTCGGGGCTTGAGAGATGGCTCAATGATTAAGAGCGCTGACTGCTCTTGCAGAGGACCCTGGTTCGATCCCCAACAACCATGCTGCCGCTGATAACCATCTTTAACTCCAGTTCCAGGGGAACCCAACGCCCTTTTCTGACCTCCGCGGCATTGCACGACACTGGTGCACCAACCTACATGCAGACAGTACATTCATACACATAAAAAGTAATAAATAAAACAATAAAAAAAATTAAGGCCTCATTTTCAATGGGCATCAATTAAATCACTGTCATTAATATTCTCACATGTATATATGCAAAAGTATAATAAATAATTATGTGTATGTCTGCCAAAAATATCTGAACTGATTTTTAGATGTAATATTATTGCATATTTGATATCTTTTAATAGAACATAATATAGTTATTACATACACAAATAACTAAAAAATGTGACTTGCTTTATTGCAGTAATCACTTTCCTGAACAGTTATGAAACCAAATCCAAAAATCTCTGAGTTATACTTGTAAACATTTTTTATATCTCTATCTGTATGAAAATGTGTTACTTTATCTGTGTGAACAATGTGCTTTATCATCAACTTTGAAATGCTATTAGAAATATTTATTAATTATCTGTGAGGGAATAAAAAGAACTCAATCATTGCAATCTCAAAGATGGTGTTTGAGATGACATGATACCCATAATGAAGTTTACTGCCCAACAGAATGTTTTTTACTTAATTAGGGAATTATTTTTAGTCCAAGGGATTTATAAACCAATGCCAGATTTATACTCATACCATTAGTAATAGCCAACGATATAGGTATCAGGATATTTTTAAGCAGATGCATCTTTGAATAAAACAACAAGTAATATGTTTTGTGGTTCATTAACCATGCTAATACATACATATTTTTCTACTCAATTTGAAAAACAGATTGGAGCTCACTGAGCAGTTTCTGCAGGATTTACTGATTAAAGTTATTTTAAAATAACATGATCAGGAAGTAAGAACAAGTTTTGATTATAGTCCCCAGCAGTATTAAGAATCATTTCTTTATTCTATGCATTTTTATTCACCAGAGTTGACTTGGACTTTTCCTCGGGCATTTTCTCAATTGTAGTAGTGATTCGCTTGCTTGTTTCTGAAAATGTATAAAGTTTCATACTGATACGGATGATTTATGTTGACATTATGACAATTACAAAATAATACAATCCATTGTAAGCCTGCAAAATGATTTCTTTTTCATGATCATTCTTCAAGATTTTTCAAATACTCATTATCTGGGGCTAACGAGAGATGGGTCGGGTGTTAATAGCAGTGGCTGATCTTGCAGAAGACCCAAGCTCAAATTCCAGTACCACATGGCAGCAAACAACTGCCTGTAATTCCAGTTATAGGGGATCCAGCACCCTCTTCTGTGGAAACTTAATGACATGGGTATGCTTAATGGTATTACACACAAAATGAAAATTAAAAATCAAATATATAGAACCTCATGTTCAATGGGCATAAATTGGATCACATTTAAGGCAGAGTACTCCATTGACACTTATCTTTTACACTTTGATTAATTTTGAATTTCTGCATTAACCTCTGTGCATTGCATGAAGAAGTTTCTCCAATGACAACTGAAAGCTGCACTATTTGGTGGGCATAGAGATACGAATTTAGATGGCAGCTTAATTATATGGCCAGTTAGCAAAATCATATTGGTTTCATCTCTGAGACCTATGGGCTCCCCAGTCACAGGTTCCTTGGGCAAATATACAGTACCAAGCATGTGTTTCCTCCTGTGGTTGGGCCTTAAATCTAATCACAAAGGAGTTGCTTACCACCCCCCACCCCCCCACCCCCCGGTAACATTCATGTCACTATTGCATTCATAAGAACATCTTGTGTCCTGGCATCATGTAGTTCACAAGGTCCACAGCTGGGTAAGACTGTTGATGACTCTTTCACACTCCCCACCCACCCACCCCCCAGCCTAGATAGCACCTTCTGGTACTTGGAAGCTCAGCAGCAGGGGGGAAACTTTCTGCTCATTACGAACTTGATTTCTTCATGTCTTAAGACCAAAGTATGTGGAAACTGCAACAACAGATTTAGGCTTTTCCATTTAAATATATTTCTCATATTTTACATTATGATGAAAATCACATGTTATCTAGATTTATGTATAATTTAGATATTTCTTGGTCTCTTTATATATATATATATATATATACATATATATATATACATATATATATAATCCTTTTTTCATTTAATTTTGACTTCTTAGGAAACAACATGTATAATCACTTCCTAAATTTAGAAATAAATATTGATCTCTCCATCCATTTATCACTGAATGGTTTCTGTTTTAAATTATCAGGTAGAATACATTTTACTAAATTAATTAGATTTCCTGTAATAGATTATCT
Organism: Rhizomys pruinosus; assembly: GCA_009823505.1. Lineage (NCBI taxonomy): Eukaryota > Metazoa > Chordata > Mammalia > Rodentia > Spalacidae > Rhizomys > Rhizomys pruinosus. The sequence goes on along the minus strand of VZQC01006291.1, from coordinate 2,369,031 downwards.
ATAAAGCCAGGTCTGAAATAAGGAACAATTTTATAGTGACTCTAAATTTCCGTTACATATTTTAGACTTTGAGAAATAGTTCTTTTATTCTCCTTCCAAAATTGATTCATTTCTTAGAGCACTCCTCTGTGCTTAGTCCGAAGTGCCGTCAGGAGTATTTTAAAGTATTCTTATATTGGGCTTTCAGTATTTCATATATAAAGTGAACATTTATATAGCCAAGGAATCATATTTAATAAGTTTTGTATCAACAAGTTAAGATAGTCAAAAAAAGAACACATGCACCTTCCATACAGAAAATATGATAGAGTAGATCCTTACACAAACAGGGTCACATTTGTAGCTTACAATGTTAAAGAAAACAATAGAAGATTGCTTTGGGTAATTAATTTGTTGCATCGTTTTTGTGATACTCAAAGCAAGGAAAAAACAATAAATAAAAGTGAAAATTTCTAATACTAAAAATCAGAGTTAAATTACTATTATTAAAAGACGCAATTTTCAACAGTTTATTAACCATAGAGCATGTCTTAGGTATTAAGATTTGTTTTGCAAGCTGGAGGTAGATGACTTTTGGTTTTAGTCTTAGTGCTCAGAAAAGAGATGCAGGCAGTTCTCTGTAAGACTGTGGCCATCCTGGTCTACATAGTGAGTTTCAGGCCACTGGGGCTACAGAGAGACCCTTTATCAAAAATAACAATAACAAAAATATATGTTTTGCTTCATATATATGTTTTTCATGTCATGGTGAAACAGGCTTTACTTTCTTCAAAAATTAAATATCAAATGAAGTAAGTAGATTGTCACATTCTCCAGAGGGCTACTCTATTGTTATGTTCTCCTAGGTCCCAAGTCAAGTTTAATGTCATCAGGAGATTAACTTTTTCATCAAAACGAACTCATGTGATACAATATTTGAATTAGGTGATTACTAATATATGGACATGTGAATAGATCCATCAGAAAATATTTGTTATTATATCCTTATATTTTCTACAACTTAGTGAAGTAAAAACCAATAATATATTTAATGTCTATTATTCAATACAGATATATAGGAAAAGAATGCGACCACTAATATTGTGTCTCATTTTATTCATAATATATTCACCTCAAAAATATGTTTAAACTTATTATAAAAGTCAATAATAGAGCACATGTTCATCACTGCTATTCACTAAATAGGACTCACTGCCTTCCTGGAATAGAATAGGAATGGTACTTCCTCTAGAAAGAAGTGAGATGGATCACCTGATGGGCCCTGACACTTGATTTGAAAGCTAAATGCTTTCATTTGCTGAGAGATATCATAGCCTATGTTATGCATTATAATGGTCTCCTGCCACATCATATGGGCTGTCTTGTGTCTTTTTCAATTATATGTTGATATTGTAATTCCTCCGAATGTGGCCTTATTGAGAGATAACATCACCACAGAAAGAATTAAGATTAAAGGAGGTCTTTAGAGTGAGTCTTAAGTTAGTATATCTGATGTCCTTATAGAAAGGAAGAATCTGAACACAGCATGCAGAGAGACAGGAGAAGATGCCTACAAGCCAAAGACTGTGCTTGCAGTACATCCTTCTCCTTCAGCCTTGAAAATCAATCAGTCCTTAGACAAGTTGTTTTAGGTTTTTCAGCCTGCTGAAAGTTGAGACGAAACTTCTATTTTTAACCCTACTCAGCCTAAAGTAATTAAATGTGGCAGCCCTACAAAATTAATACTCTATCTTCTTCCCAAACTGATTTAGTCTAAATCAAATCCAACTTAGCATATCAGAGTTTATTTTTGTAATGTTGACAACTGACACCATTTCCTTGCAAATGAAAGGATATAAATCACTGAGTTATATCCCCAACCCCATTTTAAATATTCTTCTAAAATTACAAAATATCTAGAATAACCCAAACCAATTTTATTTATTTTATTTTTAAAATTTATTTTTGTATGTGTATGAATGTACTGTCTGCATGTAGGTTTGTGCACCTGTGTCCTGCAATGCGGCAGAGGTCAGAGGAGGGTCTCGGATTCCCCTGGAACTGGAGTTCTACTGGAATTGGAGTTACAGATGGTTCTTAACTGCCATGTGGGTTCTGGGGATCAAACCCGGGTCCTCTGCAAGAGCAGAACCGCTAGGTTATCTCTTCAGCCCCACCAAACCAATTTTAAAAGAATGAAATTATCAATATAACTTAGAAATATAAAAATTAAATTATAGTTATCTTAATTTGATAACTGTTCTATGAAATGTACAAAAGCTCAATAAAAATGTTTAGAAATTAGAGGTGCACAGCAGAGCACCAGCCAGGTGGTGAGGCTGACCTGCCTTGTGGCTTTGCCTGCCCCCTCCCACCCATAGAGGCTTGGTAGTGCCCAGAAACCTCCTACCTGTGGTTCCAGCAAGCAGTACCACATGGGCCAAAGGAGCAACAACCCCCCCCCCTTTAAGCTTGTGATGCTGTGGTGCAAATGATCCAGCAGAAGCAGTGTTAGTGATTCTAGGCTGCCCAACCGATTTTGAGGAATAAGCCCACAGGAATCAGTGAGTTACCAACCAGTCCTCCATATTAACATTTGAGATTAGCGATTAGCACCAGAATCCAGACAAACAATCAAATATCCACATGGCAACGAACGAGAGGGAGAGAAAGACAAACTCTAAAAGGAAGTAGAGGAAAAGAAACACAAACGCTGACAACAACTAGAGGGAGAGAATGACAAACTCTGGAAGGAAGTAGAAAATAGCCTTTCTTTACACCAACAATAATTAATTGGACAAGGACTATAAGGAGAACTTCCTACTTACAATAGCCAAAAAGAAAAAGAAAGCCCTGGGAACAAACCTAACCAAAGACACCAAAGATCTCTACAATAAAAATTTTAAAACCCTGAAGAAGGAAATTTAAGATGACATAGAAAATGGAAAGACCATCCATGCTCATGGATTAGAAAAAATAATATAGTAAAAATGGCCATTCTACCTAAATTAATATACAGATTCAATGCAATCCCAATCAAAATCCCCATGAGTTTCTTCACAGATTTGAAAAAAAAAAATCCTTAAATAAATATGGAAAAACAAAAGACGCAAAATAGCTAAAGCCATCCTGAGTGAAAAGTGCAATGCAGGAGGGATTACTTTACCTGACTTGAAGCTATATTACAGGGCTGTAGTCGTAAGGAAAGGCACTGGCACAAAGACAGACCAATGGGACAAAATCGAAGATCCAAACATGAGCTCATACAATGTCAGCCACCTCATATTTGACAAAGGGGCCAAAAATGCTCAGTGGACAAAGGGTAACATCTTCAGCAAATGGTGCTGGAAAAGTTGGATCACCATTTGTAGAAGTGCAAAATTAAACCACTACCTCTCACCCTCTACAAAAATCAAATCCAAGTAGATAAAAGACCTCAACTTGAAACCCGAAACTTTGAAGATGTTACAAGAAAACATTGGCAGCAACTTACAAGACAAAGACTTTCTAAACCAGACAGCAGCTGTACAGGAAATAAGGTCAAAGGTTGACAAATGGGACCTCCTTAAAGTCAAAGGCTTCTTCTATTCAGGGAAAGAAACAATCAAGGAAGTGAAGAGAAAATCCAGAGAGTGGGAGGAAACCTTTAAAAGTGATACATCTGACAGAGCATTAACATCCATAATATATAGACTACTCAAAAAACAAAGATGTAAGAAAACAAATGACCTACTTAAAAGAAGGAGTGGGGGCTTGTATGTTCAATCAAGTTCATCAAATGAGAGTCCAGTCTATATTGTTGTAGTTTCACCATTGACCCCAATCGAAGCCCTTACATTCTACCATGCCCTCTCTTCCGCAGATTGTTCCCTAGGCTTAGAAAAGGGGCACAGCTGGATGAGAAGCAAAACACTCTACTTTCTCTGGAGCTGATGTCTTGGTCTCTAGTCAGTTCTGGCTGTTTTCCTTCATGGGCTGCCAGCTTGTCCAGGCATAACCTTTCGATCCTACTAATGAAGCACATGCAATTAGATATTTAGGTATTTAAACAGTATAATATATAGCCTTTCGATCCTACTAATGAAGCACACATGATTAGATATATAGGTATTTAAACAGTACTAATTGTTATGGTAGGTTTCTTTGGTATAGACACAGATGTTTGGATGGTATGTTAATTCATGATTTACATTTTCTTCTGTTAAGTATGGCAGGGTTTTCGTGTGGTTTATAACACCTCCTAACCAACTGCTTGCAAATTGGTTTTACATGAAGGATGCTTGTACTCACAAATTATCACTTATTGTTAAAAAAATGAAACAAAACAAAACAAAAAAGCAGAAAAGATGCAGAAAACTTATGGCAGAATGCATGATCTGGGATGGGTAGGAGTGGGATGGGGGGAAGGGAAGGGGATTATGCCTGAACTGAATTGGAAATGATGTATGAAATACACAAAGCATCAATAAAAAAAAAAAAAAAAGAAAAGAAAGATAAAAGAAGCAACAAAAAAAAAAAAAAAGAAGGAGTGGGGCCCTTGGCTTGGTGGTGCACGCCTTTAATCCTAGCACTTGGGAGGCAGAGGCAGGCAGATCTTTGTGAGTTCAAGGCCAGCCTGGTCTACAGAGAGAGTTCCAGGACAGCTGGGGCCACAGGGAGACCCTGTCTTGAAAGACCAAAATAAATAAATAAATAAATAAATAAATAAATAAATAAATAAATAAATAAATAAATAAATAAATGGAATAAAGATCTGAACATTCACCAGTGAAGAAGTTAAGATGGCTGAGAAATATTTTTAAAAGTGTTTAACATAGCTAATAATTAAGGAAATGCAAATTAAAACCACTCTAACATATAATCTCACTCTAATACGACTGGCTAAGATCAAGAAAACAAGAGACACCAATGCTAGAAAGGTTGTGGGGAAAGTGGAACACTCATCCACTGCTGATGGGAATGCAGACCTATACAACCACTGTGGAAAATAGTGTGGAGAACACATGAAACTCTCAAGATGAGCCTACCACCTGACCCAGTTATACCACTCCTGGATATATACCCACAAGACTCATCCTACAGCAAAGATACTCTCTTCACAATAGTGAACAGCTGGAACCAACCCAAATCCCCCTCAACAGAAGACTGGATAACAAAAAATGTGGTACATCTATACAATGGAGTTCTATGCACCAGTAAAGAAAGATGACATCGTGAAATTTGCAGGTAAATGGATGGAACTTGAAGCCATTATGGTAAGTAACACAGTCCCAGACAAACTGTGGTTTTCCCTCATTTGTGGATGCTAACACCAAATCCCCAGTTGAAAGGCAAGCTGAGCAACATTATTGTTATAATTCTTTTTATCTGAAAGCAACTGTGCTATTATAATGTGAATCTCTTAACAGGGTTTAGAATTGACATACCACTTATTTTCAGACATTGTAATTTTATAGTAATATAAAATTAAAGGGAAAATATGAATGCCTAAACATATTTTGGAATTAATGTACAGTTTATTCTTGGAAGTCATAATTTTAATACATATGTGATAGTAATATAGGCATATGGTGGAGCAATACAGAGGGGAGAGAACAACAACATAAAACTGGGTCAAAAAACTGACTGATACACTTAAATTCTGCCCAAACAAAAAGCCTCTGCAGAGAAAAACTTTTGAAAGACTAAGAGAAATATGTATGGCAGAAGGCTTGAACTGGGGTGGGGTGGAAGGCAGGGAGAGGGGAATATGTCTAAATTGGACTGAAAGATGATGTATGAAATATACAAAACATCAATAAAAGTATTTTAAAAATTTAGAAATTAAAACAGTAAAAAATGATCAAAATTTTATATAGATATTTGACTAGATTAATGAATCTTAACTAAAACAAGTGCAAATGGAAAGACGTTATATATCAATAGTCATCACAAAAATTAAAGTCTTGTAAAGGATCATTTCACAGATATGTGAAAAGATAAAGTTAATGGCTGGTAGTTCTATACCCTGGCATCAAAGTTGAGAAATAAGCCCGAAAACTTCCACCAAGGATAGGAAATGACATAGATATATAGAAAGCAATTTACATGTGTAACCACATGACCCAGTGATCTCATCCTCACTACATAAAAAAGAAAGCATGCTTCCTTATGAGTTATTACATGTGGATGTTTATTTCTTTATATAGGCCTCAATCTGAAAATAATCTGAAAATAATCCAAAATATCCATCAACAGGTAATTGGATAAAAATTACATAGTATAGGCTGGATGTTGTGGATCATGTCTCCAGGACTTCGGAGACAGAGGCAAGCTGACCTCTATGAGATCCAGGCCAGCCTGCTTTACGTAGTGACTTCCAGACCAGCTGGGGCTACATGAAACTCTATCTCAAAAACGAACAAAAGTGTGTTGTATATCAATAAATAGAATGCAATGCTGACACAAAGTAAATACATTTCTGATGAATTTAACATTTGTGAATCTCAAAGTAATTATGCTGGATAAATGAAGCATTATAGAGAGAATAGTTTGGTTTTTTTTTTTTGTTTTTTTTTTTGGTCTTTTCGAGACAGGGTCTCCCTTGTAGCCCCAACTGTCCTGGAACTTGCTCTGTAGACCAGGCTGGCCTTGAACTCACAAAGATCTGCCTGCCTCTGCCTCCCGAGTGCTAGGATTAAAGGCGTGCGCCACTACGCCCTGCAAGAGAATAGTTTTATAGAAAATATTTTAAGGGGCTGGAGAGGTGACTCAGTGGTTAAGAGCACCAACCACTCTTGCAGAGGACCCGGGTTCAATTCACAGCACCCACATGCCAGCTAAGAACCGTCTTTAACTCCAGTTCCAGGTGAATCCGACGTTCTCTTCTGACCGCCGCAGTATTGCATAACATGGGTGCACCAACCTACATGCAGACAGTATATTCATACACATAAGAAATAATAAATAAACTGGGCATGGTGGCTCACGCCTTTAATCCTAGCACTTGTGAGGCAGAGGCAGGCGGATCTTTGTGAGTTCAAGGCTGGCCTGGTCTACAGAGTGAGTTCCAGGACAGCTGGGGCTACAGGGAGACCGTGTCTCAAAAAGACAAAAATAAATAAATAAATAAATAAATAAATATATAAATAAATAAAATAGAAAATATTTTAAAATGTAAATTCACAGGCTTGGAAAAAAAAATCCTCAATTTCATTTGGAAAAATAAAAGACCCCGAATAGCCAAAGCAATCCTGAGTGAAAAGAGCAATACAGGGGGGATCGCTATACCAGACATCAAACTATACTACAGGGCTATAGTCATAAAAACAGCTTGGTACTGGCACAAAAACAGACCAGTGGACCAATNATTTATCCCTTGAATGGTTTCTGTTTTTAAATTATCAGGTAGAATACATTTTACTAAATTAATTAGATTTCCTGTAATAGATTATCTATAAAGCCAGGTCTGAAATAAGGAACAATTTTATAGTGACTCTAAATTTCCGTTACATATTTTAGACTTTGAGAAATAGTTCTTTTATTCTCCTTCCAAAATTGATTCATTTCTTAGAGCACTCCTCTGTGCTTAGTCCGAAGTGCCGTCAGGGTATTTTAAAGTATTCTTATATTGGGCTTTCAGTATTTCATATATAAAGTGAACATTTATATAGCCAAGGAATCATATTTAATAAGTTTTGTATCAACAAGTTAAGATAGTCAAAAAAAGAACACATGCACCTTCCATACAGAAAATATGATAGAGTAGATCCTTACACAAACAGGGTCACATTTGTAGCTTACAATGTTAAAGAAAACAATAGAAGATTGCTTTGGGTAATTAATTTGTTGCATCGTTTTTGTGATACTCAAAGCAAGGAAAAACAATAAATAAAAGTGAAAATTTCTAATACTAAAAATCAGAGTTAAATTACTATTATTAAAAGACGCAATTTTCAACAGTTTATTAACCATAGAGCATGTCTTAGGTATTAAGATTTGTTTTGCAAGCTGGAGGTAGATGACTTTTGGTTTTAGTCTTAGTGCTCAGAAAAGAGATGCAGGCAGTTCTCTGTACTGTGGCCATCCTGGTCTACATAGTGAGTTTCAGGCCACTGGGGCTACGAGAGACCCTTTATCAAAAATAACAATAACAAAAATATATGTTTTGCTTCATAATATGTTTTTCATGTCATGGTGAAACAGGCTTTACTTTCTTCAAAAATTAAATATCAAATGAAGTAAGTAGATTGTCACATTCTCCAGAGGGCTACTCTATTGTTATGTTCTCCTAGGTCCCAAGTCAAGTTTAATGTCATCAGGAGATTAACTTTTTCATCAAAACGAACTCATGTGATACAATATTTGAATTAGGTGATTACTAATATATGGACATGTGAATAGATCCATCAGAAAATATTTGTTATTATATCCTTATATTTTCTACAACTTAGTGAAGTAAAAACCAATAATATATTTAATGTCTATTATTCAATACAGATATATAGGAAAAGAATGCGACCACTAATATTGTGTCTCATTTTATTCATAATTTCACCTCAAAAATATGTTTAAACTTATTATAAAAGTCAATAATAGAGCACATGTTCATCACTGCTATTCACTAAATAGGACTCACTGCCTTCCTGGAATAGAATAGGAATGGTACTTCCTCTAGAAAGAAGTGAGATGGATCACCTGATGGGCCCTGACACTTGATTTGAAAGCTAAATGCTTTCATTTGCTGAGAGATATCATAGCCTATGTTATGCATTATAATGGTCTCCTGCCACATCATATGGGCTGTCTTGTGTCTTTTTCAATTATATGTTGATATTGTAATTCCTCCGAATGTGGCCTTATTGAGAGATAACATCACCACAGAAAGAATTAAGATTAAAGGAGGTCTTTAGAGTGAGTCTTAAGTTAGTATATCTGATGTCCTTATAGAAAGGAAGAATCTGAACACAGCATGCAGAGAGACAGAAGATGCCTACAAGCCAAAGACTGTGCTTGCAGTACATCCTTCTCCTTCAGCCTTGAAAATCAATCAGTCCTTAGACAAGTTGTTTTAGGTTTTTCAGCCTGCTGAAAGTTGAGACGAAACTTCGATTTTTAACCCTACTCAGCCTAAAGTAATTAAATGTGGCAGCCCTACAAAATTAATACTCTATCTTCTTCCCAAACTGATTTAGTCTAAATCAAATCCAACTTAGCATATCAGAGTTTATTTTTGTAATGTTGACAACTGACACCATTTCCTTGCAAATGAAAGGATATAAATCACTGAGTTATATCCCCAACCCCATTTTAAATATTCTTCTAAAATTACAAAATATCTAGAATAACCCAAACCAATTTTATTTATTTTATTTTTAAAATTTATTTTTGTATGTGTATGAATGTACTGTCTGCATGTAGGTTTGTGCACCTGTGTCTGCAATGCGGCAGGGTCAGAGGAGGGTCTCGGATTCCCCTGGAACTGGGAGTTTCTACTGGAATTGGAGTTACAGATGGTTTCTAACCGCCATGGGGGGTTTGGGGATCAAACCGGGTCCTCTGCAAGCAGCAGAACCCTAGGTTATCTCTTCAGCCCCACCAAACCAATTTTAAAAGAATGAAATTATCAATATAACTTAGAAATATAAAAATTAAATTAAGTATCTTATTTGATAACTGTTCTATGAAATGTACAAAAGCTCATAAAAATGTTTAGAAATTAGAGGTGCACAGCAGAGCACCAGCCAGGTGGTGAGGCTGACCTGCCTTGTGGCTTTGCCTGCCCCCTCCCACCCATAGAGGCTTGGTAGTGCCCAGAAACCTCCTACCTGTGGTTCCAGCAAGCAGTACCACATGGGCCAAAGGAGCAACAACCCCCCCCCCCCTTTAAGCTGTGTATGCTGTGGTGCAAATGATCCAGCAGAAGCAGTGTTAGTGATTCTAGGCTGCCCAACCGATTTTGAGGAATAAGCCCACAGGAATCAGTGAGTTACCAACCAGTCCTCCATTTAACATTTGAGATTAGCGATTAGCACCAGAATCCAGACAAACAATCAAATATCCACATGGCAACGAACGAGAGGGAGAGAAAGACAAACTCTAAAAGGAAGTAGAGGAAAAGAAACACAAAACGCTGACAAAACTAGAGGGAGAGATGACAAACTCTGGAAGGAAGTGAAAATAGCCTTTCTTTACACCAACAATAATTAATTGGACAAGACTATAAGGAGAAACTCCTACTTACATAGCCACAAAGAAAAAGAAAGCCCTGGGAACAAAACTAACCAAGACACCAAAGATCTCTACCAATAAAAATTTAAAACCCTGAAGAAGGAAATTTAAGATGACATAGAAAATGGAAAGACCATCCTGCTCATGGATGAAAAAATAATATAGTAAAAATGGCCATCTACCTAAATTAATATACAGATTCAATGCAATCCCAATCAAAATCCCCATGAGTTTCTTCACAGATTTGAAAAAAAAAAAATCCTTAAATAAATATGGAAACAAAAGACGCAAATAGCTAAACCATCTGAGTGAAAAGTGCAATGCAGGAGGGGATTACTTTACCTGATTGAAGCTATATTACAGGGCTGTAGTCTAAGGAAAGGCACTGGCACAAAGACAGACAGCAATGGGACAAAATCGAAGATCCAAACATGAGCTCATACAATGTCAGCCACCTCATATTTGACAAAGGGCCAAAATGCTCAGTGGACAAAGGGTAACACTCTCAGCAAATGGTGTGGAAAGTTGATCACCATTTGTAGAAGTGAAAATTAAAACAACTACCCCTCCCCCTCTACAAAAATCAAATCCAAGTAGATAAAAGACCTCAACTTGAAACCCGAAACTTTGAAGATGTTACAAGAAAACATTGGCGCAAAATTACAAGAAAAAGATTCTTAAACCAGACAGCAGCTGTACCGGAAATAAGGTCAAAGGTTGACAAATGGGACCTCCTTAAAGTCAAAGGCTTCTTCTATTCAGGGAAAGAAACAATCAGGAAGTGAAGAGAGAAAATCCAGAGAGTGGGAGGAGGAAACCTTTAAAAGTGATACATCTGACAGAGATTAAATCCATATATAGACTACTCAAAAAAAAGAGTGAAGAAAACAAATGACCATCTTAAAAGAAGGAGTGGGGGCTTGTATGTCAATCAAGTTCATCAAATGAGGTCCAGTCTATATGTTGTAGTTTCACCATTACCCCAATCGAAGCCCTTACATTCTACCATGCCCTTCTTCCCAGATTCTCCTAGGCTTAGAAAAGGGGCACGCTGGATGAGAAGCAAAACACTCTACTTTCTCTGGAGCTGATGTCTTGTCTCTAGTCAGTTCTGGCTGTTTTCCTTCATGGGCTCCAGCTTGTCCAGCATAACCTTTCGATCCTCTATGAGCACTGCAATTGATATTTGGTATTTAAAAGTATAATATATACCTTTCATCCTACTAATTAAGCACAATGCATTAGATATATAGGTATTTAAACCTACTAATTGTTATGGTAGGTTTCTTGGTATAGACACAGATGTTTGGATGGTATGTTAATTCATTATTACATTTTCTTCTGTTAAGTATGGCAGGGTTTTCGTGTGGTTATAACACCTCCTAACAAATGCTTGCAAATTTGTTTTACATGAAGGATGCTTGTACTCACAAATTATCACTTATTGTTAAAAAAATGAAAACAAAAAACAAAAACAAAAGCAGAGAAAGATGCAGAAAACTTATGGCAATGAATGCATATCTGGGATGGGTAGGAGTGGGATGGGGGAAGGGAAGGGGATATATGCCTGAACTGAATTGGAAATGATGTATGAAATCACAAAGCATCAATAAAAAAAAAAAAAAGAAAGATAAAAAGAAGCACAAAAAAAAAAAAAAGAAGGGTGGCCTGGTCGGGTGGGCAGCCTTTAATCTAGCACGTGGAGGCAGAGGCAGGCAGATCTTTGTGAGTTCAGGCCAGCCTGGCTAAGAGAGAGTTCCAGACAGCTGGGGCCACAGGGGACCCTGTCTTGAAAGACCAAAATAAATAAATAAATAAATAAATAAATAAATAAATAAATATAAATGATAAAGATCTGAACATTCACCAGTGAAGAAGTTAGATGCTGAGAAATATTTTTAAAAGTGTTTAACATAGGGCTGGAGAGATAGCTAGCGGTTAAGAGCGCGACCGCTCTTACAGGGACGCCGGTTCGATCCCCAGCACCCACATGCGGCTAAGAACCGTTGAAACTCCAATTCCAGGAGAACCCCAGTTCCAGGGGAATCCGAACCCTTCTGACCTCCGCGGCGTTGCACGACACGGGTGCACAAAACTGCATGCAGACGTACATTCAAACACATACAAGAAATAAATAAAATTAATAAAAAATAAAAAAAAACATTTAAAAAAAAAAAAAAAGTGTTTACATAGCTAATAATTAAGGAAATGCAATTAAACAACTTTAACATATAATCTCACTCTATATGACTGGCTAAGATCAAGAAAACAAGAGAACAAATGCTAGAAAGGTTGTGGGGAAAGTGGAACACTCATCCACTGCTGATGGGAATGCAGACCTATACAACCACTGTGGAAAATAGTGTGGAGAACACATGAAACTCTCAAGATGAGCCTACCACCTGACCAGTTATACCACTCCTGGATATATACCCACAAGACTCATCCTACCGCAAAGATACTTCTTCACAATAGTGAACAGTGGAACCAACCCAAATCCCCCTCAACAGAAGACTGGATACAAAAAATGTGGTACATCTATACAATGGAGTTCTATTGCACCAGTAAAGAAAATGACATCGTGAAATTCGCAGGTAAAAGGATGGAACTTGAAGCCATATGGTAAGTAACACACAGTCCCAGACACAACTGTGGATTTTCCCTCATTTGTGGATGCAACCCAAATCCCCAGTTGAAAGGCAAGCTGAGCAACATTATTGTTATACTTTTTATCTGAAAGCACTGTGCTATTATAATGTGAATCTTAACAGGGTTTGAATTGACATACCACTTATTTTCAGACATTTTAATTTTATAGTAATATAAAATTAAAGGGAAAATATGAATGCCTAAAACATATTTGGAATTATGTACAGTTTATTCTTGGAGGTCATATTTTATACATATGTGATAGTATATAGGCATATGGTGGAGCAATACAGAGGGGGAGAACAACAACATAAAAATGGGTCAAAAAACTGACTGATACACTTAAATTCTGCCCAAACAAAACCTCTGCAGAGAACAAACTTTTGAAAGACTAAGAGAAATATGTATGGCAGAAGGCTTGAACTGGGGTGGGGTGGAAGGCAGGGAGAGGGGAATGTGTCAAATTGGACTGAAAGATGATGTATGAAATATACAAAACATCAATAAAGATTTTTAAAATTTAGAAATTAAAACAGTAAAAAATGATCAAAATTTTATATAGATATTTGACTAGATTAATGAATCTTAACTAAAACAAGTGCAAATGGAAAGACGTTATATATCAATAGTCATCACAGAAATTAAAGTCTTGTAAAGGATCATTTCACAGATATGTGAAAAGATAAAGTTAATGGCTGGTAGTTCTATACCCTGGCATCAAAGTTGAGAAATAAGCCCGAAAACTTCCACCAAGGATAGGAAATGACATAGATATATAGAAAGCAATTTACATTGGTACCACATGACCCAGTGATCTCATCCTCACTACATAAAAAAGAAAGCATGCTTCCTTATGAGTTATTACATGTGGTGTTTATTTCTTTATATAGGCCTCAATCTGAAAATAATCTGAAAATAATCCAAAAATCTCATCAACAAGGTAATTGGATAAAATTACATAGTATAGCTGGATGTTGTGGATCATGTCTCCAGGACTTCGGGACAGAGGCAAGCTGACCTCTATGAGATCCAGGCCAGCCTGCTTTACGTAGTGCTTCCAGACCAGCTGGGGCTACTGAAACTCTATCTCAAAAACGAACAAAAGTGTGTTGTATATCAATAAATAGAATGCAATGCTGACACAAATAAAACATTTCTGATGAATTTAACATTGTGAATCTCAAAGTAATTATGCTGGATAAATGAGCCTTATAGGGAATAGTTTGGTTTTTTTTTTTTTTTTTTTTTGGTCTTTTCGAGACAGGGTCTCCCTTGTAGCCCCAACTGTCCTGGAACTTGCTCTGTAGACCAGGCTGGCCTTGAACTCACAAAGATCTGCCTGCCTCTGCCTCCCGAGTGCTAGATTAAAGGCGTGCGCCACTACGCCCTGCAAGAGAATAGTTTTATAGAAAATATTTTAAGGGGCTGGAGAGGTGACTCAGTGGTTTAAGAGCACCAACCACTCTTGCAAGGACCCGGGTTCAATTCAGCACCCACATGCCAGCTAAGACCGTCTTAACTCCAGTTCCAGGTGATCCGACGTTCTCTTCTGACCGCCGCAGTATTGCATAACATGGGTGCCCAACCTACATGCAGACAGTATATTCATACACATAGAATATAAATAAATCGGGCATGGTGGCTCAGCCTTTAATCCTAGCACTTGTGAGGCAGAGGCAGGCGGATCTTGTGAGGTCAAGCTGGCCTGGTCTACAGAGTGGTTCCAGGACAGCTGGGGCTACAGGAGACCGTGTCTCAAAAAGACAAAATAAATAAATAAAATAAATAAATAAATAAATAAATAAATAAATAAATAAATAAATAAAATAGAAAATATTTTAAAATGTAAATTAATTTATATGGGAATATCGGATAACTGACTGACTGAGAAGAGTGTCAGGACAGGGAATTCCAGGAGAATAAATGGGTAAACAGAAGATTTAGGGCCAGCATTGAATATATATATGTTATTGTGAGTGGGCTGACTCATTGGTATATAGCATGTCAAGGTGTACACTTTAATTTATCCAGTTTATTACACATCAGTTACTTATAAATAAAGGTTTTAAGACATATTAGGCAGATAATTTACCAGCAGTTAAGATACTGTGAGTATTGAGATTTCTTCCTTATTAAATATAGAAGAGGGTGAACGACTTCCAAGGATGGCAAAGAACATGTTTCAAAATAAATTAATAAAGTTTAAGTAAATGTTGATTTGAAATCTCATGAAATGAAAGAGAAAAAAAGATACAAAGCTAGTGACATGATCATTCAAAATGATTCCCTTGGGGCTGGAGAGATGGCCTAGCAGTTAAGAGCGCTGACTCCACTTGCAGAGGACCTGGGTTTGATTCCCATCACCCACATGGCGGCTGAGAACCGTCTTTGACTCCAGTTCCAGGGGAATCTGACCTCC
Organism: Rhizomys pruinosus; assembly: GCA_009823505.1. Lineage (NCBI taxonomy): Eukaryota > Metazoa > Chordata > Mammalia > Rodentia > Spalacidae > Rhizomys > Rhizomys pruinosus. The sequence continues at coordinate 2,353,775 of VZQC01006291.1, read as the reverse complement.
GCGGCATTGCACGACATGGGTGCGCAGACCTGCACCCAGACAGTACATTCATACACATAAAAGGAATAAATAAAAAAATCCTGTTATAAAATGGTTCCCTTTTAACAAAGAATTGTTCCATTGTAGGTAGGAAAAGGACCCATTTTTAGAGTGTCTCGAGGTAAAGAAGTTGACTGGATTCATGTAGCAGAAGAGGCAGATAGAGAACATGAAAGAAAATTCAGTGAAGTTACAATAAAAGTTATAAAACTAAGAGAAAATAATGCCGTGGTTGAGGTTCTAAAATGATTTGATGAAATCGAGCACTGGTTATACAGAGAAAATTGGAAAGATTATAGCTTATAACCAGAAAATTAAATATTAAATTTTATACTCCAGAAATTAACACATATGTGCAAAAGCTTTTGCTGGCTTTTTCTATTCTCTGCGTTAGAGGGTATGAAATAGAATCATACATTTTAAACAACATCTGGAATTGTGAGAGACATTAAGAAACATTATTTCATGCAGCCATTCAAGTGAAAAATGTGCTTGCTGCTATGTTATAGCAGTGTAATATTGACTTCACTATAAGGTAATGAAATTCAATTAGAAGATATTTGTTATATGCTTCTCATGTGTCAGACAGAGGATATTAAAAAAGAAAAACATAATGCAGCTTGAGCAAAAGAATTCACAATTCCATGTGGGAAGCAGTGATGTAAAGAAACAATTTAAAATGTCGAAGAGGTTTAAACACAGAATAATGCATAAACTAGAGGTAGGTCGAAGAGAGCATCGAAAAAACACCTCGGCCAGTCTTACATTCTAGGGTGCTTCTGCCCTGGGCTTTCGATGATAAATTAGGACTTGCTAATAGGCAACAACAATAGGAAGATTATTTGGAACAAAAATTACTGCCTACAAATGTCATTTAAGATGACAAACAGTTTGAACCCCCAAACACCAGTATAGACAAATATTTTATAATTCAAAAACATATAAGTATAGAACTAAATAATCAATACCTTAAGTATTCAAAATATATTTGAACATTTCAAAGTCATGGTTTTCAAAATGTGAGTCTTCTAATTTTTAAGTTTTATATTTTAAATGTGAGTCTCTTAAAATTTTTTAATATTAAATTTTTTAAGTCTCCCAAAAAAGAAATCAACTACAAAATAGCAAAAAGTAAAGTCAATACTGCACCTCACTCTGTTTTTATCAATAACATAAATGAAATGCAAATGAAGTAAGTAGGACAGAACATGGTTCACCATTCTAGTTATTGACCACTGCTTTAGGGAACTGTCTTAAAATAAAAAATAGGGCACTGCAGTAAAGAACTGGGCTCAAAAAAAATCACAGTTGTGCCAGAAAATGTCTCTTAGTTTAAGAGCACTGGCTGCTTTTGCAAAGGTTCTGGGTTCAATTCTCAGAACCCATAGAGTAGCTCACAACTGTCTATAACTCCAGTACAGGGGATATGGTGCCCTTTTCCATCCACCCTGGGTACCAGGCACACATATGGTACACATACATTCATGCAGCCAAGCACTAATATACATAAAATGAAAATAAATGTTTAAAAAGCTAAAAGTTAATTTTTCTTGCCCAAAATGTGATTCCAAGTTTCTATATGGCTATTGAGTGCATGGTTATTCAGGGGCAAGAGATTTTACTTCTCATAAGAAAATGGTGTTGTTACTATGTAGTATTAGGTTGCTACAAGATCTGGTTGATTAAGAAAGTTTTTTTTTTAAAAAGATATTTCTTAATATTATTGAGTGCATTTCATACAACATTTCTTAATCAAATTTAGACTCATTCCCCCATCCATGCCCACCCCTTTTGTCCCCACTCCCCCAAAATAAGAACTGAACAATTTATCGCATAAACTTGCTGAGGGAAAAATAAGAAAAAGTTCTTCATAGTTTTAATTAAAAGTAATTCTGAGTGATACACTATTTCATATTCCGTACACCATCACTTCTTCTATTAATATTATAACTGAGAATTCATAGAAAATAACATCAAAGCAGATCCATAATAAAATGCACATTCATTTAAAAATAATACTAATAAACACTGAATAGGAAATGCATATATTCAAAAAATGATATTTCTGCTCACTTCTCACTGAAAATTTACAAATTATAACTAAACGCAAAGTAAAAATAAGTTGTAGATTGGCCACATGCCCAAGTCAAAGAAGAAAACATATTTCATAAATAGCAAGTAGATCTACCACAGGGAACCAGTGACTTCTACTCTCTCTCTAGAATTTTCACTTCATGAACTGTGGTAAAGAGGAAACATATTTTACTTATAGGAGCTGATGTTACTTATCAACTTGGTATGTAATGTAAGAATGTAAAGTACAATTTTTTCTTTACCTGCATATAATTCTGTCAAAATGTGAATCCCTATACATGTTTTAGAATCAACCTATAGTTTATTTTCAGAAGTCATAATTTTGGTATATGTGGAGTGTATATATCCACATTTTGGAGCTATGCAAATCGGAAGGAACAACAACAACAAAATACTGGGTCAAAGAACTGACTGAAACAGCAAACTTCTGCCCAAAAGAGTAAACTTCAGCATCAAAAAATTTTAAAAAGACTGAGAAAAAGATGAAAGATATGTATGGAAGTATACATGAGCTCTTTCTTGCTCTGTGGGGGCCAAGAAAGGGGGAATGGGTCTAAATTTGATTAAGAAATGTGTAAAATGCATAAAACATTAATAAAAAAATGGTTTTGAACCTCTAGCCCAGTTAACCAAAAGAAAGAAGGAACAACTCCAAATTAATAGAATTTGTGATGAAAGAGGAAATATCACAACAGACAATGAAAAGATCTAGACGATCATACAGGAATACTTCAAAAACCTATACTATACTAAGTTTGAAAACCTAGGAGAAATGGATGAATATCTGAAATCCTGGGGGGAAAAAAGCTCAACCAAGAAGAGATCAATAGCTTAAATAGACCCATAGTATATGAAGAGATTGAGCATGTAATAGTAAACCTCCCAACTAAAAAAAGCCCAGGCCCAGATGGTTTCACAGCAGCATTTTATAAAACATTTCAAATAGACTTACAACCATTATTACTCAAATTGTTTAGAAGGATACAAACAGAAGGAATTCTCCCAAATTCCTTCTATGAACCAAGCATCACTCTAATACCAAAACAAGGCAAAGATACAAAAAAAGGAGAACTATAGACCCATCTCATTAATGAACACAGATGCAAAAATTCTCAACAAAATACTTGCAAACTACATACAGACCCACACCAAGATCATCCATCATGACCAAGTTGGATTCATATCAGAGATGCAGGGATGGTTCAACATACGAAAATCAATAAACATCATCAAACATATAAATGGACTGAAATACAAAAAACACACCATCATCTCAATTGATGCGGAAAAAGCCTTTGACAAAATCCAGCATCCCTTCATGTTTAAAGTCCTAGAGGGAATTGGATTGGAGGGATCATTCCCCAATGTAATCAAAGCCGTGTATAGCAAACCCACAGCCAATATCATCCTAAATGGGGAAATGACAGAGCATTCCCTTTAAAGGTAGGAACTTGGCAAGACTGCCACCTGTCACCACTCATCTTCAATATAGTGCTTGAAACACTTGCTAGGGCAATAAGACAAGAGAAGGAAACTAAAGGAGTACTCATTGGAAAGGAGGAAGTCAAGCTATCTCTTTTTAATTTCTCTTATTTGTTTATTGTTAAGGGATTCTACAATATAATAACACAGTTGTTTTCAGATAACATTGATGTTACTCAGTTTGCCGTACAATTAGGTAATTGGTGCATTTTGCAAGTATCTTTGTCCAAATTTTGAACAACCCAAGGTTCCCATAGTCCAGTTGGTGATGCTTGTATGCACAGGCATGTTGACCAATTAGGAGTCCAGTCTATATTTGCTGTTAGTCTCATGATTCACCCTATATCTCTCCACAGTGCTTTCATTCTACACGCCTCCTCTTCTGCAATTTTTCCCTAGGCTTTGGGAAAGGGGCACACGTGGGTGTGAAGAAAACAGTCTCCTTTCTTTGGAGTTGCCATTTTGGACTCTAGTCTGTTCAGGTTTTTTTCCCTTCATGGGTTGACAGCTTAGCCAGTGATACCTCTTTAGTCACACTAACAAAGCACAAGCTATCCCTTTTTGCTGATGATATGATTGTTTACTTAATGGATGCTAAAAACTACACCAGAAAACTCTTAGAATGATTAAAGATTTTCAGTAATGTGGCAGGACAAAAAATTAACCCTAGAAAAATCAGTAGCCTTTCTTTACACCAACAACAAGCAACAGAAGAAGGAATACAGGAGAACTTCCCACTCACAATAGCCTCAAAAACCATATAAATAACTGGATACAAACCTAAACAAAGACACCAAAAATCTCTAAAAAAAAAAAAAATAAAAAAAAAAAAAATTAAACCTCTGAGGAAGGAAATTGAAGAAGACATCAGAAGATGGAAAAACCTCCCATGCTCATGTTTTGGGAAAATTAATATAGTAAAAATGTCCATTCTACCCAAACTCTTGTACAGATTTAATGCAATCCCAATTAAAATCCCCGAGTTTCTTTACAGGCTTGGGAAAAAAAAGTCCTTAATTTCATCGAGAAAAACAAAAGACCCTGAATAGCCAAAGCAACCCTGAGTGGAAAGAGCCATACAGGGAGTATCTCTATACCAGACTTCAAAATATACTACAGAGCTATAGTCATAAAAACAGCTTGGTACTGGCACAAAACAGACCTGTTGACCAAAGGAACAAAACTGATGATCCAAACTTGAGCACATACAATTGCAGCCACCTCATATTTGACAAAGGGTCTGTGGTGGTTTGAGTGTCCCCCATAGGTTCTAGGTATTCAGACATTTGTCTCCAGTTGGTGGCGCTGTTTTTGGAGGTCTTGGGGTGTATGGCCGTGCTGGAGGAAGTGTGTCACTGGGGGCAGGCTTAGTGAGTTTTAACAAGCCTCGTGGTCTACAGTTGCTCTCTCTGCTTCCTTTGCTCTTTGCGAGATGTGACCCTCGGCATGCTGCTCCAAATCCAGCTGCCATGCCTCTGCCACAATGGACTCTAATTCCCCGGAACCATCAATCATAAGCTCAAATAAACTCTTCCTTTTATAAGTTCCTTGGTCATGGTTCTTTATCACAGCAACAGAAAAGTGACTAATACAGGGGCCAAGAAGACACAATGGAGGAAAGACAGCATCTTCAGCATGTGGTGTTGGAAAAACTGGATCACCACTTGTAGAAGAATGAAATTAAATCCCTACCTCTCACCCTGTACAAAAGTCAACTCCAGATGGATCAAAGACCTTGACATGAAACCCAAAACTCTGAAGGCAGTAGAAGAAAAAGTTGGCAGCAGACTTCAAGACATAGAAATAGGAAAAGACTTCCTAAATTAGATAGCAGCTGTGCAAGAATTAAGGTTGACAGTTGACAAATTGGACCACATTAAACTCAAAGGCATCAAAAGAAACAATCAAAGAAGTGAAGAGAAAAACCACAGAGTGTGAGGAAAACTTCACTGTAGATACATCTAACAAAACATTAATTTCTAGAATATATAAACTACTCAAAAAACAAAGAAGAAAGAAAACAAATGATCCACTCAAAAGATGGAGCAAAGAGCTGAACAGAGACTTCACAGAAGAGGAATTAGAGATGGCTGAGAAAAAAATCTTAAAAAGTGTTCATTGTTAATAATTAAGGAAATACAAATTAAATTCACTTTAAGTTATCATCTCACTCCAATAAGATTGGCTATGATCAAGAAAACAAATGATACCAAGTGCTGGAGAGGTTGTGAGAAAAGACAGCATCTTCAGCAAGTGGGGTTGTCAAACTGGATCATCACTTGTAGAAGAATGAAATTAAAGCCTCTTTTTTTAAACCTCTCACCCTGTACAAAAGTCAACTTCAAATGGATCAAAGACCTCAATGTGAAATCCAAAACTCTGAAGGTGATAGAAGAAAAAGTTGGCAACAGCTTACAGGAGACAGGCATAGGAAAAGACTTCCTAAATCAGACAGTAACTGTGCAAGAAATAAGAATGACAATTGACAAATGGGACCTCCTTAAACTCAAAAGCTTCTGTACATCAAAAGAAACAATCAAGGAAGTGAAGAGAAAACCCACAGAGTTGTAAGATACCTTCACGGCAGATACATCTAACAAAGCATTGATTACCAGAATATATAAACTACTCAAAAAACAAAGGAGAAAGAAAACAATTGACCCACTCAAAAGATGGAGCAAAGAGCTGAACAGAGACTTACTTGATAAGTGAGGAATTAGAGATGGCAGAGAAACATCTTAAAAAGTGTTCAACATTGCTAATTATTAAGGAAATGCAAGTTAAAACCACTTTAAGATATCATCTCACTCAGATAAGAGTGGCTAGTATCAAGGAAACAAATGATACCAAGTGCTGGAGAGGTTGTGGGGAAAGGGGAACACTCATCCACTGCTGGTGGGAATGTAAACTTGTACAGCCACTATGAAAAGCAGTGTGGAGAACCCTCGGAAGACTCAAAATGAGCTTGCCACCTGACCCAGCCATACCACTCCTGGGCATGTACCCACAAGACTCATCTTACCCCAGAGATACATGCACAGCCATGTTTGTTGCAGCTCTCTTCACAATAGCAAAGAGCTGGAACCAAACCAAGTGCCCCTCAACTGATGAGTGGATAGAGATAATATGGTACATCTACATAATGGAGTTCTATGCAGTGGTAAAGAATGATGACATCATGAACTTTTCAGGTAAATGGATGAGGATAGAAGATATCATGCTAAGTGGAGTAACACAATCCCAGAAAAACAAACAAAAACAAACGTCAGATGGTATCCTCATCTGTGGATGCTAGCACCAATTACCTAGTTGTAAGGCAAACTGAGCAATGTTAAAGTGATCTGAAAACAACTTTGCTCTTATATTGTTAATCCCTTAACATGTTCTAGAAATAAAAAATAAAATAAAAAAAGAAAAAGTAACTAATAAAAATAATTGATATTGAGAAGTGGGCCATTGCTGTATTTATGAGAAGCCTGATCATGTATTTCATATGACTTTTAAATTGGTTCCTTGGGGGCCATATTGAAGAGCTGGGGAATTTTTGATGTTCAGAATGCTGAGAGAAAAGCTAGCAGTATTGTCCCAGCTCAAGAAGTTTCAGATGGATTCAAAGACTGGGCTTGAAGCAAGTCTGCCAGTATGCTAAGAGTTTGAGAATCTTGGAGTTCAAAAGTAATAGGTAAATTTGGGATTTCAAAACTGGGGAGCATGTAGTCTGGGTTTGGTGTACAACTAATTGTCAGATTTACAGTGAGAGCGTAGAAAGTGGAGTAGACATGTCCTTTGATGTTCGTCTTGTTGGATTTGGGTATTTCAATGATCCAGTCCTTACTATTGCTCCACCCTCATTCCTCCAATTCAGAGGATGATTGCTTTGCCCAATTTTATATTCAAAGGATTAAATTGCATATCGAATTCACAAGATGTAGGTGATTGTGGGCCACATGTGGCCACTGGCCTTATCTTTATTTCCCATCTGCAGGCGGTATGTGAGCCTGCCCAGGGTGTGAGAGTAGCTTGTGATAGAGGGGGAGAGCAGCAGCACATGATGTATACAGAGCGTGATACAGGGGGTGTGGGATTGGCCACTAGGGAATGACATGGTTCTGCCTATTTAAGTGAGTTGCTGTAAGGGTCCCACAGAGATTTGTGTGTGTGGGGGGGTCCATTTAATCCCAGGACCATCCATGATGAAAACATGTGCAGGAAAGCACACCACGTGGACGTATGTTAAGGTCCAAATGCAGAGAGCATTTTTATTCCAAAATGTCTGGTTATACAGCCTGAGTGACTCATATCCCAGGGCCAATTCCTAAACCTCTTCGTCACTACACCCCACCCCATGGGTGTGGCCAGAGAGGTCTTATTGGTTTAGAATGCTACCTATCTTAACTAAGTTTTCCCACAAATTGCTCCATACAATAAATGGATTCTTCATTACCTTTATCATCTAACAAGATCCCCAGTGCATTATTTCATCTGTGTGTAATTGTAAGTCTATCAGACTTGGTTGTTCAGCAAAAAGGTGAGGCTGGGAAAAGGCATATCAACCACCAGCCTGAAATTCAAGTCTTTTGTCATCAACCCCCTCACTTGTGGAGTTATTAAGTGAATACAATGCCTTAAAGGGGGGTGGGGGGGCAGCAGCTCTCCAGCCTAAATCTGAGGGACAACCAGCCACCCAGATTTGGCTGCGGAGTAAGCATATCTGCAGCCATCTGGTACCTATGAAAGGCACTGTATCCTGGATGAAAAGTCAAGGGCAACCTTCTCCCTCAGCAGAGTCAAGTGACATCTGGCTGAAGAAGCGCCTGACAAGAAGATATAACAGTTAAGGATTACTTTGAGTCGCAGAGCAGACTTTGAGCTAGGTTTCTTAACAATGTTGAAATTATTAAAAAAAGGAGAATCTTAAAGATGAGTTAAGTGAATTTTACATTAGAAGATAAACAAGAGATATATTATGGTTTACAGTAATGTATTTGAGTGTCAAGTTGACAAGAGATACCATTGTGACAGTTAATTGTAATTGTTCATTCCATTGGCCCAAAAACCATATGGAAAATAGTGATATATAACTTTGGATATGTCTTTAAACTTATTTCCAGAGAAGATTAACTGAAGAAATAAGATCTGCTCTGAACTTGAACAGAAATATACTATGAGCTAGGTCCCAGACTGAATAAAAATGGAAAATAATTTCTGTTTCCAGATCCTCAGAGATGTAAGTAAGCAGCACCTTTCTACTTAGAAAAGTCTTATAGCCATGATTTTAGGTGCTTGATGGTCTATTCCCCATGATTCATCAGCCCACATATATATGATATATCTCACATATATATTTACTTTTCCCCTTAAGCTGTTTCTTGTCAGTTATCTGTTCATCAATAAGAAATGTAGCTAATAAAACATCAGTTAATAATAAACTTGAAATTTAAGGAAACTAGTGGAACTCACTGGAACAGTACAGGAGTCATTCATGGAATAGAAAGATAAATTAATGCAGGACCTCATGAGAGACTTGAACAGGGAACTGAGAAACCATGGATTTACAACATGGTCTTAATACCCTTTCTATGCTTGTCTATCCTCTTTTCATGCCTGTCTAATCTCTTTCTAGCAGTGACTTTACAAAATCTCCTGTTGATTAAATTGAGCTGCTTGTATATCCAATCATCAAACGGAAGAAACATAACAGTTTGTCAATTTTAATTTCCTGAGAATGAATCTGGCTGTGACTTTTTGAAGCAAATACTGCTGACTAATAGGCTTTGACATGGGACTCAGAGTCACATGGTACATAGATCAACACTTTTGAAAATTGCAGTTGGTCCATTCATTGAAATGTATGGGGCAGGGAGGGAGGGAGTGACTAAGAAGATTATTTGAGATTATTAATTGAAACAAAATCTGATTTGAAATTTCCCAACTGTGTTTATTTAATAAATCACTTCAAATTGGGAGTTTAGATCACAAGTTACCTGAAGGAATAAAATACTGGAAAGAACTTTGCCTTTATGTTTTCTAAATTATTTCATTCAACACTGAGAATACAGTAGGCTTTCCATTACATAATTTTATCTTCCTTAGTTATAAATGTTTTCTCTACCTTGAATCAAAGACAAAAAGAAACAGAAATAATCATAAACTGCAGCCTCACAGACTGATGGTTACATTTCATATCATTAGGCTAAATAACACTAAAAAAAATTCACAATAGACTTGAAAAAGTTTTCTGGCTTTAATTCAGAATTTCATACTTGAGTGTTTTTCCTATAGGTATGAGAATTCTGTTCCTCGTTTTATAGAATCTTTGCTATAAGCACACAAAATGTAAAATATTTATTTCTCTGGAAAGGAGACTATGTGCTGGGGATCACTGAGCTTAATGTTGAAGTTGTTCTTCCCTATTGGCAGAAAAGGACATAATTTGGAGATTTTATTTTTTTCAGTGTTTTCTCTACAGTATTTTCATAATATTAGCCTCTCCAGATTTTATTTTAATCACTAGTTTTAATTTCTAGTAGATATCTAGACATAAGGACATTTTGTTTGCTTGCTTGCCTGCTTGTTTTCAGACAAGGTCTCTCTGTAGCTCAGCTGGAACTCACTATGCAGATCAGGATGATCTGGATCTCACAGAGATCTGCTTGCATATCCCTCATTAGTGCTGGCTTTTAAAGCATGAACCACCACACCCAGCTTAAGAGCAGTTTTAAATAGATATGTTTTCAATGTGAGATTTCATTGTAATCATTTTGAATTTCCTCCTTTTGAAAAGTCTCTTATTAATCTTTATAGAGTAACCAAATAATTCTTAACAATTATAACAAGGGCAAACAACTTATAAATATTCATAAGAGTCCAAATATATTCAACCTCCTAATTTAATTCCTAATATTTTATGAGAAAATAGAAGTATGAATGGAAAAATATCATCTTCAGATCATAAATCAAACATTTATTCCTTAGTAATTATCAATAATAGGGTCATGGACATTTGGCAAACATTATTTCTATATGAATGTGGTTAATTTAATCACTCTACTTTAAATGCATATGTAGCATGCTATTAGAAATAATGCTAATTATAATTTCTAACCAGAAATGTTTAGTTAATCTTCCTACTAACAAAAGCAACATATTATAAACATAGTCTCTTACTTTGTCTTATTTTCTTGCTCTTTAATCATTTTGCAATGAGGTGGGAGCTAAGTATATTTCAATAAACCTGGACAGTTTTGCAAAACCTACATATTTACTGCTGTCACATACTCTATCAGACAATAAATATGGTGGTGAGATTATATTGGGGGGGTTCTTATTAAAAAGTAAACACCTTTATTTGCCTTGTACCAGTCGCAGGCCGCAGTTTTCCTCGAGATGCTGCTACTGATACCAATCGCAGACTTACCTACACCCATTCCCCAATCTCCTTGCCCCCACTTCCTTGAAAACCCAGTTTTACTTGTATGCCTGGGTATAAAACTGCCATTTGGAGTATATTCTAATGCTGGTTATCCTAATCTCAACACATGCAGGCCAGCCTTCATGCCTGAAATAAACCTGACTTCCTTTTCATCTGAGTCCTGACATTTTCTCCTCTCTGCCCTCAAAATGAAGTTAACAATATCTATATCTATATCTATATCTATATCTATATCTATATCTATATCTATAGTTAATATATATATAGTTAATATATATATATATCTAAAGAAAAAAAAGAAAAGAAAAGCAATATATATATATATTGCTTTTCTTTTCTTTTTTTTTCTTGAGAATAATATCAATATATCATATATATATATATATATATATATGAATATATTAATTATATATATATATAATATATATATTATATTGCTTTACTTTTCTTTTTTTTTCTTGAGATAGTCCTCCTGTAGCCCAGTTGTTTGGAACTCACTATGTGGACCAGGCTGGTCTTGAACTCAAAGAGATTTGCCTGCTTCTGCCTTCCACATGCTGGGATTAAAAGCATTATCCACAGCCTCCAGCTTATAATGCATAATACTTATCCAATTACCTATAGCTGGACATGTGGATTTGCCTGCTGTCTAGTATGGCCCCAGACTTTAGATGAAAGCCTGAGATTATCTGACTGGTGCTTGACTTGGACCTCTGCAAGAGCTCCAGAGTATCTGGACTAGAGCCATCTGATCCCTCCAATATAAAATCAAGAGAGAGAACCTGAAACCAAGACCAACCAGCTTTTCATACCTAACAACAAAGCAACCAAACCAGATCAAGAATACCAACAGAATCACTAGTGAATTCAACAGTGCAGGATTTGAGTTTCATACCAGAATCACAAACAACAAAAGAAATCCACTTGCCAAAATCACAATAAAAAATAATAATATGAAAAACACAAATAATATGTCCCCACAAAACACCATCAGTCCTATATAAAAGTGCTATACTCAGAACCTGCCACAGACAGACTTAAAATAATAATCGCCCCAAGCATAGTGGAGCAGGCATCTAATCCCAGCACTCGGGAGGCAGAGGTAGGAGGATCTCTGTGAGTTCAAGGCCAGCCTCATCTACATAGTGAGTTTCAGGCCACCTGGGGCAACAGGGAGACCCTGTCTCAAAAACACCAAAAAAAAAAAAAGAAAAAAAAATTTTTTAAATTAATAATATATTCCTAATTTCAATTATTTATTTTTATTTTTATTAAAAATGTCAGAAGGTACAATGAATACTCTTTTTTAATATTAGCCACTAGAAAGCACAGTTTAGTTTTCCTTAAAGAAAAGATTACTTTCTCAGCACCCATAGTTACCATCTCTCTGAAAAGAACAATGGAGGACAGAGCCCCACAATCATGCTGTTCAGCAAATGAAAACTTGTATTTTATGTAATTATAGAGAATAAGGCTTTACCTTACCACTGAGTCCACAAGTGCAGAGTACTTTACTTAATAGGCTTTGCAAGTATGAATACCTGGGGAAAACTTAGTAGAAACATCCCAGTAAAAACACTCAAACCTATTTCTGAGCAATTCAAAAAAGAAAACTATTAACAGTTCACAATTTGGAATGAGAAATATTTATTCTCTGTTGCTCGTTAACAGTGGTCTGTACAAGATCTAAAGCAATAATAAAGTCATATGTCATTCAGTACTTATTTAAGTATGGCTTAATGATATATTGTGGAAGAAAATCAGCAAGTATAAGGTTTTATGCTGTTTTAAAAGATGTGTATTTCCCATATTTCCTGATTGTTCCACTCTTGTGATTTTTTAAATTTTTCATACTCTTTGTTTGAACATTGTAGTTCTTCTACCTTGTCTTCCAGTGTTGATATTCTGCTTTCTGCTTCATCCAGTCTGTTACTGAGGCAGGTAAATAGATGGAACTAGAAGACATATGCCAAGTGAAGTAACACAGTCCCAGAAGAACAACCTACCACTTATTTTCAGATTTTGTAATTGTGGTATATGGGGGTATGTAGATATACTATAGAGTAATATAAAATTAAAGGTGAAAATGTGAATTCCTAAAAAAAGACTGAGTTTATATCACGATAAATATAAAATTTGATAATTTATTACCTTAAATTGTAATGAAATAAATCATAAAAATAAAATTAAAAAAAGATGTGTATTTCAAAGTTTTCATGGCCTACTTACCAGCTCTATGAAGTACCATCCACTTAAAGAAAAGATTTTCTTTCAGGCAATGTTTTACCTCATCTTGCAAAACACCACAAGCATAAAACCCAAATAGCTTTACCAAAGTCCGAGATATTTCTTCTTCATTCTTTATTGAAAAATGAAATAAAGCTGCAGGCAGCAAAGATAATAAAAATGGAATCACCAGTGAATTTAAATTTGTTTAAATTTAAATTTATTATGCTACTTAAATCTCCCAGCTTATGCTTAGCAATACATAAAACAACAATTTGTGATGCTTATTAAAATTTGCATTTTTACATTCTTTCATCAAAATCTATGTGTGAAGCCAAAACTTAAATAAAGTTATAAAATCTTTAACCTTATATGCTAGATAGCTTTAGTGTCAACTTAGCTGTGTTGAGGGAGCCTCAATTGGGGAATTGGCTTCATTGGACCGGGCTGTGGACATGTCTGTGGAGTATTGTCTGATTGTTGAGCAATGTGGGAGGGCCCAGCCCACTATGGGTGGTGCCACCCCTGGGCAGATTGTTGTATGTGGTATAAGAAAGCAGGCTGGACATGGGCTAGGGGAACAAGACAATGAACAGCATTCCTCCACGTCCTGTGCCTCAGCTCCTGCCTCTAGGTTCCTGCCCTGAGTTCCAACCTTGGGGTCCCTGAGTGATGAACTGCGACCCGGGAGATGTGAGCTGAATAAACCCTTTCCTCCCCAAGTTGGTGTTGATCAGAGTGTTTGTCACAGCAATGTAAAAGCAAACTAAAACAGAAATTGGTACCGAGAGTGGGGTATTGCAATGACAGACCTGACCTTGGTGTTTTGGGGGAGGATTGTGGAAGTGTTTGGAAATTTGGGATTGAAAAGCCACTGAATACTTGGAATTTGTTGCTGTGGAACTTGGAGCAGTTATGCTGAAATAGCTGTAGAGGATGGAGGCCTGGATTGTGAAGCTTCAAAGGGAAGCAGAGACCATCAGGGCTGTTTGTACAGTATTTTCAAATTGAGAATCTTTGGGTTCTGGTTGGCTGGGGCTGAAGAATCAGCTGTAAGTAACAAGAGACCAGAACCTGAAATGAAACCTTTGTTGTACTAGGAAAAGTGATGCTGCTTAGCTGGGTCTGAAAAACCAGCTGTAAGTAACAAGAGACCAGCATCACTATGGTGAAATCTTCTGGGAAGAATTTCTTCAGGGTCAGCACACAGAAGCTGTGTTCCAGAAGGAGCCTGAGCCTCCATCTCTCAAGCCAGAAGCAGGACTTGGTAGTGTGTACGAGTCTCCTATATGGTTCTGGTGTTGAAATTTGAGGGGGTCACAGAGAGCAGCCAAGGCTTGGCACTGTGAGAGGTCAGGAAAAACCATTAGTGGAAGTGCATCTCAGTTGCAGTGAAGACCCCAGGATTGCAGGGATCATGGAGAGAAGCTGAGGCTTTGCACCAGGAGAGGTCAGAGAAGACCATTGGTGAAAGTGCTGCCTCAGTTTCAGTGGAGACCTCAGCTTTTTGGAGATGCCAGGGCCGTGGGATGACCACCAAGAGCAGCAGCAGATGTGGAATGGAGTCAGCCTGGGCCTGCGAGATGAGCTGTGTGCCACAGATGGTAGAGTCAGAGAAGGTGAGCTGCCAAAACCCTTTGGAGCCCAGAAGATTGTGGGTGAATCCCAGGTGTCCATCCTTGAGCTACTTTGCTGGATTTAGGTTTTGTTTGAGTGTGCCTGATTATTCCCTTTGAAATAAGACAGTACTTGTTTTGGATTTTACAGCAGCCCACAGTTAAGAGACTTTTAACAGACTGTGAACTTTTAAGTGTTTGGATGATTTAAGGACTGCGGGGCTTTTAAGGTTGTACTGTCTTAGGTTGTGATTAATGTTAACATCATTGGGGACGAGAACCAGAATGGTGGTGGTTTAATAGTGATGTGTTTTGTGTGTCAAGTTGATAAGGGGTCAGCTGTGCTGGATAGCTTTAGTGTCAACTTGACACACCTGGATTGAGGAAGCATCAATTGGGGAATTGGCTCCATTGGATTGGCCTGTGGCCACATCTGTGGAGTATTGTATTGATTGTCCAGCAATGTGGGAGGGCCCAGCCCACTGTGGGTGGTGCCACCCTGGGCAGGTTGTTGTGCATGGTATAAGAAAGCGGACTGGGGCTGGAGAGATGGCCTAGCGGTTAAGAGCGCCGACCCTCTTGCAGAGGACCCGGGTTCGATCCCCAGCACCCACATGGTGGCTGAGACCCGTCTGAAGCTCCAATTCCAGGAGAACTCCAGTACCAGGGGAATCCGAAACCCTCTTCTGAACTCTGCGGCGTTGCACGACACGGGTGCACAGACTTGCATGCAGACAGTACATTCATATACATACAGAAATAAATAAAATTAATTAAAAAAATTAAAAAAAAAAAAGAAAGCGGACTGGACATGGGCCAGGGGGACAAGCCAGAAAGCAGCATTCCTCCATGGCCTGTGCCTCAGCTCCTGCCTCTAGGTTCCTGCCCTGAGTTCCGACCTTGGAGTACCTGAGTGATGAACTGTGA
The DNA here is from genome assembly GCA_009823505.1 of Rhizomys pruinosus. Taxonomy (NCBI): domain Eukaryota; kingdom Metazoa; phylum Chordata; class Mammalia; order Rodentia; family Spalacidae; genus Rhizomys; species Rhizomys pruinosus. Next base: position 2,337,959 of record VZQC01006291.1, on the reverse strand, counting down.
CCCAGAAGATGTGAGCTGGATAAACCCTTTCCTCCCCAAGTTGGTGTCGGAGAGTTTTGTCACAGCAATGGAAAAGTAAACTAGAACACCTTATAAGTGAAAGATTCTGCACCTCCTCAGATTTTGACCTTCTCTGAGAACCTATTTCAATTTTGTGTAGAGAGGCTGAATGAAGGCAGCAGTTGGAAACACAGAAGTCAGTTTTATTGGGTGTCAAGTTGACAAGAGATGGACTTGTGATGGTTAATCCTGGGTGTCAACTTGACTGGACTAAGGAACAAATAAGAGAAAAAGGATTTTTGGATTGGACCACCTCAACCCAGATGGCCCACCCCAAATGTGGGTGTTATCTTCTGCCGGCAGGCAGTATAAAGGGCCATGGCAGAGGGAGCTGGTCCCTTTTTTCCTGAGGCTTGCCTCTCTCTCAGTGGTGAGTTTGTCTTGCTGATCAACCCTTTGGATCCCAGCGTGTACTGAGACCGGCAGATCTCCTGGAATCCACCGGGCCTTCAGCACCGGACTGGGACTACTGAGACATCCAGCCTTGTGGACTGAGCAGTTCCCTGGATTCTCAGCCTCTCCAGTGAGCCAAGGCTACTGTTGGACTCCTTGAGCTCTGTCACGTGAGCAAATCAATAAATTGTATATAGCTATATATTCATCTTGTTGCTTCTGTTTCTTTGAGAACTCTGACTAATACATCAGTGTATGCTCATCTGGACTCTGGTCACTCCACAGTCACTGTTTTTCAGTATAGACATTTCCTTGGGGGACTCTGGAACTAGCTCTTGTAAAGCATAAGAAATGATTTTAGTTATTATATTTTCCTCAAAATGCACATTTGTTGAAAACAATCAAGATTATAGTCTGCTGTGTGAGAAACTTTGTAAAGACTTAAATCTAAGGTATTTTTCCAAGGGAATAATTCTAAACTAGGAAAGGAAATACCTTAAATAGCAGACAATAGACATAGATGCTCACCCCCCCCACCAAGTTCTTGAATTGTATGCAGAAGCCTTTTAAAAGTTCAAGCTAGTCTTGGATAGGGGAGGAGTTGTGTATGAGTGCATTGCTTGATTACATGTAGCAGGTGAATCCATGACATACAATGCCCACAGAGGTCAGAAGAAGGTGTGGGGTCCCCTGGAACTGGAGTTATAGATGGTTGTTAGCGGCATGTGGATGCTAAGAATTAAACCTGGTTCCTCAGCAAGAGCAGCAAGTGCTCTTAACTGCTGAGCCATCTCTCCATCCCATAATTTATTCATTACTTATTAATGTGTAAATCACTAATGTTCATAAAATTCTTAGGGTTTTTTACCTTATTGTTTTCCTTACTGAACTTTCAATGAATCCTATGTAAATATGTTTGCTACTCAAAGTACACATTGCTCCTTGACAAGTGATTACCAAATGGCAATTTAACTATAATAGATCCTAAAATTCAACTTGAGACAATAGGGCTGGTACCTAAAAGATACTCAATAATTTCCTCCTGATTAATAGGAGCTCAAATCATCAAGGTTTGCAAATACCTGGAAGTCCATATATCTTAGAACTTTTAGCAAGTCTGAACCACATGTATATTATCCTCTTATTTTTTTTCTCAAATTATTCAGTCCTCAGGATTCTGGTAGAAATCTTAAATTTCCCCAACATCATAAAATAAACATATCTCAGCATGTTCCCTTTCAGAGTCTCATTATACTTCAACTTAAACTTGTAACAGATTTCAGGTTAGTTTGTGTTATGGGTTATTTCTCTATTGGAACTTTGGACAATATAACAAAGAACAGGTGATTGTGTAAGGGCCACAGACACATTCTTTAGCAACTTAGCCTGTGCTTACTCTTCTTGTTATAACATTTCTCTGTCCCTTATTCTTTTATAACAAGCTTATATCTAAAATTTTTGAAGAAAAATGAACTGTAAATGTGGAAGCATCAGAAACATGTTTCGCCAACATTAAAATCTGAGATTCCATATGCAAGTGGACAATATTCCAACTAACTATTCCAAATTAATATTCAGTAAGTATCCAGAAAATGTTGAAAATGCCATTGATAATAATTTCTTGAGAACATGCTCTTGGTGAATTCAAGAAAGTATGTCATGATTTTCTCCTTAATTCTTAATTATCAGCTCTGAAGGAAAAAAATCTTTCTACATGTGATATAAGAAATGAAAAAATGAGAATTTCTATTTCCTTGTTTAATTCACCTGCTGCTGTTTCCATACTAGGATTTCCTCCTGGAGCCTTGACACTCCCTTTCTTAAAGAGTCATTTGCTCTATTTTATTTTGTTTTTGTTTTTTTTTTTTGGTTTTCTGTGTGTGTGAGTCAGTGTTTCATGTAGATCTGAATGACCTTGACCTCACTGTGTAGCTGAATATGATCCCTAATCTTCCTTTCTCCTCCTTCCAAGTTCTAGAATTACAAGTATATGCCACCATCCCAGCCTTAAGTGTAGAACATGCTATTTGCTTTTCATAATGACCTCCTACTTTCATCTTCTAGTCCCTCAGGTAGAGTTTATCACTTTGATCCTCAGATCAGTTGGCTGCTCACTGAACAGTGTTTCAGTAATCTTACAGGTATAAGTAGAAAAAAATGGGGAACTTAGAAACAGGTGATATATGGCTGGGTAAAATCCAGATAAAATAGTCACATCAAATTATAATTAACTTCTTATGGAAAAAAACTACCCTTGAAAAAAATTTCCAATATTTACTGTGTGGTGACCACTTATAACATAAAACCAGAGCATTTATAGAAACATGTTGGTAGAGAAAGTGCTGAGGAACAGAAGACTTTGGAAAATATTACTTTTGTAGATTATAGTAAGATGAGTTATCAAACACCAAATCAAGCAAACAGAAAACCTAAAAACTTATTAAAGTGACTTACAATAAGTAAGAAGACTTGCTATAAATCAGTGGGGATTATAGGGTTCTGTAACTGCTGGATGTGTCTTTAGCATTCCAGCTAATGAGCAACATCCATCAAGACATGATCTGGGAGGATGGGTCCACCATGCAGCTGCTTCCCTAGAGGAAGAAGCTTTGCTATTTCTGTCCACACACCTCCTGGGCTAAAAGAAGCCATATGACAGCCAGCTATTAGGCAAGAAAGCATTCTCTTCCAAAAACTGACACATTTTTTATGAGTATCATTGGATTAATTATATGTAAGAAAATGGCAACTATAGTAAAACAAAATGAAAACAGATACATGAGGGTTGATTATTCAACATAGCCATGTACACATGACTGGAGAAGTCATAGATCTTAGAGAAAACACCCAAGGCTGTCACAGCCATAGACAGACAAATGTAATTTATTACTATGTGCTAAATATAGATACTTATATTTACAGACAAATATGCCAGTCACCACTTATCAAAGAAGCTTCTTTTGCAACAGATGTAGACTATTAAAGGGTTCTACAACTGGTCACACACAATGATTATTCAGGTAGATTATTTTTGTAATGTGTATTTGCTACTAAGTGTTCGATATGCAATAATGGGTAAATTAAATTTATTTTTTTTTCTCAGACATCTTTATTGAGGTGCCAATCACATCTGTTTCTTGTTATGACAGGACACATATGTAAGCCAATTCATCCCTTATGTACTGGCAAACACACCATATGTACCTATGACTTTCAGTCATGGATGCACATACCCTCACAAGTGTGGATACTTCCACAGGCCTACAAGCATTTCCAGGCAATAGAGGAATAAAGCTGCCAACAAGGCTTTCATACAACTCAAGAGTTATGTAGTTGACCAAGTTAAGGCTACTCATTTCACAGTGATGCACAGACCACAAAGAAAGGCTATCAAGTACATAAGAATGTGCCCTTCCCTTGCAAACCTACTCAGAGTGGGTTATTTTAATGGGTTATTGGAAGCCAACTATGCTGGCACAGTCCCTCAGCAACAGCAATATGGAGGCAGAATCAGGTGTACATCTTTCCCACAACCCATAAAGTCTACTGCCACTACAATTGGTTACATGGTGAAACCGAAGACAACACATGCTTTGGTTGTAGGGCATTGAGAAAGAATGCTGTACTAAAGTGGAAGCTTCCTCCATACTGACTGCTACAATTAAGTTTGCTATGGGAGAATTGTCACCAACTGTCCTCTTCAGCTATAAAACTTTGTGCTCCAGTACCAAAAGGACAGGCAGAATATGCCTATTGGTGCAATAGTTGAAGAACTGTTTGAATACAACAAACAGCTCTCAGGTTAGGTTCATAATTTACTGGACAGGAGAAAACTGCCTGCTGGGAATAAAACTTGTGGCCAGAGAAGTCATAGGTCCCAGTAGGGAAGCAACTGCTACCTTTCTGTCAGGATGTGCTGTGCCTCTCAAATTCCCTTTTCAACATTTCAGTTCATCCCTATAGATAACTACATTCAGCTGCAATTCATCATGGAATGAAATTTCCTTTGATAATGGATGGTATACCACAAAGACTCTGAACCAATGACGATCCTGAGAAAAAGTATTGCTTTGGCATGGTGGTCCAGTGTTAGTTATAGATGGACATTTATATCTACAACCTCTGTCCACAGGGTCTAAAAGCATTGCAAAAAATGTAAGAGCCAGGGGAAAGTGTTAACTGTTCAGCAATTTCCTCTAAATTGAACAGTCCACTTTCAAAGGGAGGCATGAGATTCAAGAAACAAGTTCTGGAATGTTCAGATTTATGAGTCCAAAGGCCATACCACAAGGTTATAAAAGCAGTAAATAATTGTGAAAAAATAATTCCACAGCTGGCCAAGTTTCCTGTCCCCTGTCCGCTGTGCAGAGATCTCAGGCTTCTAGGTTCCATGAGTAATCACAGGCTGCATGGGCATATTAGTGATTCTGTTGTCTGTGATTGTCCATGCTCCTTGAAGTAACCCCCATAAAATTGTTGGTTCCCTTAACTGGACTTTGGTAGAATTACTTTTTGCATCATTAGTTTCCTATGTAGGATGAGTAAACATTTGCTCGGGTATCTCTAGGAAAAATCTCATACAACACTGTTGTTCAGAACTGTGAGAGCTGAATACTTTCCCCTGTTGTTTATATTCTTAGAGGTTTGAGAGTGAGTTTTTATCCATAACTGAAGTAATTCATATACAACATTAAGAATACTTGGATTTTATATTTCTAGGAATTTTCTCCTCTGATATATTTGACCTTGAAAGAACACTGTGGTGTGAAACTGCTTCAGCATGTAACTTAGGAAGTTACCAACTATATACATTGTTCACATTCACAGAGTTCTTTGCCATAATCAATTTCCTCTTGTAATTATATGGAACTCTGAAATGTAAAGGATTCCCTACTCTTTGCATTAACTGGATTTTCTCCACTATGAATTTTTTCATGTAATTAAGACAGAAGTATAATATATAGGATTTACATTGCTTTCATGCACTGAGTTTTGGTCCAATATGAAATCTCTCACTTAAATGAAGATAACTTACATCTAAAGGTTTTATTACAGTTTGCTTTCATAAGTTTCCTAAAGTATTATTCCTTTCATGTAAAGATGATTCTGAAACCTAAAGTCTTCTCCAAATTGTGCCTAGCCACAAGGGTTTTGTCTAGTATGAATGTGTCATGTCTTTGAACATCACTGTGACTTCTGAAGTCCTTGTCATATTGTTTACATTCATAGGGTTTTTCTCTAGTATGAATTTTTTCATGTAACTAAAGAGAACTGTGACACATAAAGGGTTTACCACATTGCTATTAATTTGGTTTTCAGCAATATGAACTTTTTCTTGTACATGAGGGTAACTGGGCTCTCTAAAGGATTGTCCACATTGTTTACAGGCATACAGTTTATCTGCAGCATGGATTTTGTCATGTTTTTGAAGATGATCATTATGCTTAAAAGCTGTACCACATTGTTTCCATTCATAAAGTCTTATTTCAGTATGAATATTTTCATGTACTTGAAGGTAACTGTATTGTGCAAAGGCTTTACCACATTGATTACATCCATAAGGCTTCTCTCCAGTATGTTTTTTGGCATGTCTTTGAAGATGTCTGTTACATCTAAAGGCTTTACCACATTGTATACATTCATACTTTTTTTCTTCAGTATGAAATTTTTCATGTTCCTATAAGTAACAAGAAACTCTAAAGGCCTAACCACATCCTTTACATTCATATGGTCTTTCTCCAGTATTATTTCATGTGCATGAAGGTGATTGGACTCTCTAAAGTCTTTTCCACATTGTTACCATGCATAGGGTTTCTCTCCAGTGTCTATTTTTTCATTGCTTTGAAAATCATTATTACTTTTATTTTTTATTTTTTTTTAATTTTTTAAAAATTTTTATTTATTTTTGTATGTGTATGAGCGTACTGTCTGCATGTAGGTCCGTGCACCCATGTCGTGCAATGCCGCGGAGGTCAGAAGAGAGTCTCGGACTCCCCTGGAACTGGAGTTCTCCTGGAATTGGAGTTACAGACGGTTCTCAGCCGCCATGTGGGTGCTGGGGATCGAACCCGGGTCCTCTGCAAGAGCAGTCAGCGCTCTTAACTGCTAGGCCATCTCTCCAGCCCTGAAAATCATTATTACTTTTAAAGGCTCTACCAGATTGTTTACATGCATAATGTTTTTGTACAACATAAATTTTTCATGTAACTGAAGATGACTTTTACATCTAAAGGGTTTACCACATTGTTTACATTGGAATGGTTTGTCTCCAGTATGAATTTTTTCATGTAACTGAAGATGACTTTTACATCTAAAGGGTTTACCACATTGTTTACATTCCTATGGGTTTTCTCCTGTATGATTTTTTTCATGTACCTGAAGGGCACTGTATCGTGTAAAGGCTTTATCACATTGCTTACATGAATAGGGTTTCTCTCCAGTATGTAGTTTTTCATGGCTTTGAAGATGACTGTTAGGTCTAAAAGCTTTCCACATTGTTTACAGTCATAAGGTTTTTCTTCAGTATGAATTAATATTTTTGATATGTATAAGGAACTAGAATATGTAAATTCCTTACGACATTGTTTACATGCATAGGGTCTTTCACCATTGTGAATTCTTTTATGTCCTTGGAGAGAAGTGGAAGATCTCTGATGTTTTATTGCATATATTACATTAATCATGCTTTCTTAGACTTTGAGTTCCTCCAGAGGTGTGCGGTGAATTGCCATAAGCAGAGGCCTTCCTATATTTTTTGTACTGGTAAAAGTTTTTTGAACTATGTGTTTCCCGATGTATTACCAATAAATGTTGGAAATAAAAAACTATTTAAAACTGTCTTAGATTCACAAGGATCATTTAGTGTGAGTTCTCACATATCTTTGACAGCTTATGAGAGCATTAGAGTTCTGCAGCTTGTTTCCATATCCTTCATGCTTATTTGGTTGGAGCTGAGAGTGAGGGGTGGGCTGGTTATTAAAGGATGAATGGCACATGGAGACTTTCCACAGAAATTGCTTTCATGTTGATTTAGTTCACTAGAAATTTTCATAATCATACTGGAATTTGCTGTCCAAATCAAAGTTTCTCCATCCTGAAAGTCTTTATGCTCATAGAATGTCTCAAATATGAAACTTCTTAGATTCTCCAGAAAGTTTATAATGATCTTTAATATTCTCATCTTCACATTTATTTCCTATAGGAAATAAGTTCCTATAGGTTTCCAGTATCATATATATGTAGAGAATCATCTGAGAAGAATCCAGCAAAACCCACTCTTCTTGAGAGAAGCTCACAGCAATGTCCTCAAATGTCACAGAATCCATGGCTGGGCTTCTGAGTTCCTAGTGCTCTCATCTCTCACCCACCATGCTCATGGTGACTCCCTTCATCCACCAAGCTGAGCCGACTGAATTCAGGAACCCACCACACAGATCCCTCAACATGGCAACCATAAGTTTTTAAAATCATATTTATTTAGTATGTGGTATGTGCATGTGTGGATGTGTATATAACCATGAGATTGCAACAGCATGTACATGAAGGTCAGAGGACAACTTTCAGGATTTGGTTTTCTCATTCTACCTTATGAGGCCCAGGGCCCTTACCTGCTGAATCATCTCCCCCAAAGCCTTTAGTTTTGTTAAGCACTTATATACTTGATTTAAAGTGCATTTTTCAGAGAAGAAGTAAAAAAATGAAAACATTCATTTAAAGAAGTCTGTATTGAGTGAAAACTTAGCCAACATGGTTATAAGTAATAAATAATTTGGAGTGGGAGATGTCTGGTAATCACCTCACTTAGATGACTGATTTATTTGAAGTGTTTCTCATTCTCTACATATTTTCACTTAGTATTTATAGTCAGATATTGAAATAAAAGCACATGTATCTTGATTCTACTTACAATTTTGTCAAGAATGACTTACATCACTTCTAAGAAAACACTGGAAATTGATTCTCACTGCTACCCTGACACAAAGGCTCAAATTAATTAAATATGGCAAGATATTGCTTCCCCTCATCCCATTACAGACAACTAGAAACCTTTCTATAAGGCTAAAAATACAAAGGAAACCAAACTGGCTGTGCTGTGCTAGTATAGACCGAGCCATTGGTCTGTAGCCTATAAAGTAATCTTGGGGCATTTGGAAATTATTTTTTAATATTTTATTATTTGTTTTTTATTTGTGTGAGTGTATTGCCTGCAAGTATGTAAGTGTACCCATATTGTACAGTGCCACTGTAGGTCAGAAGAGGGTGTCCCATCCCTTGGAACTAGAATTATGGACAGTTACCTTGTGAGCACTGAGAATCAAACCCAGATCCTCTACAGGAGCAGCCAGTGCTCTTAAACATTAACCCATACCTCCAGCCCCAAGCCTTGGAATATAAAGAATTTTCTATAAATAAGTTGAAATATATTATTCAATCGTTCTCTACATTGGCACATAAATTTGTGTTTCAGTAAGGAAAACAAAAAATAGTAGTTGTCAAACAGCATGCATAACTGATTGATTTAATAGCAAACTAGCCAAATGTGGTGGCTCATGCTTGTAATCTCAGCAGTTAGGGAGGCTGAAGCAGAAGGATCACAAGTTCAAAGCCAAGCTGAGATTTCATTGCAAGATATTGTCTTTAAAACTGTCTGCCATTGTTGGACTACTCAGGCTGTATCGCGGAGGCCATTGCAGGAAGATCAAGACAGGACATGTTGCTTATGGACCCCATTTGGGTGACCATGGGAAGGAAAGACCCCAGTGTGGAGGACAAGGGCAGGACTGATGGTTGTCTGGGCTTGCCAAGGAGGAGCCTTCAAGCACTTAATTAAGGAAAACATGAAATCTTTTAGCTTAAAGAAAAAGAAAATCCTCCAACTTATTTGATATGTGTATGTATGGTTGTGTTTATTTATTATGTATACATGTGTGTATATACAATACAAGTTGGAGAGAACAACAACAGCAAAAGAATGGGAAAAAAAAAAAAGACTGAAATAGTGAAGTTCTCCCCAAAACAATAAGCTTCTGCTTTGGGAAAAAAAAAAAACCCAACAACTCTGGAAAGACTCAGAAAAAGGTGCAAGACATGTATGGCTATGGCAGAGTGCAGGGACTCAGGTGGGGGGGCATGGAAAGGGAAGTGATCTAAATTCGATTGAGAAATAATGTATGATGTATGGAAATAGTTTAATAACAATAATAAATTAAAAAAAGAAGTCTGGAGTTGAGAAGTTCAAGGGTATTAAGTACTCAGTATCAGGCCATACCATTAATCACCCATTTTAAGACATGGACAGCACAGTGTTTTCATGAATGAAGACAGAAAAGAAAATGGCAGCTTCAGACCTCCAAATCCTTGTCAAATACCAGAGAGAATCTGGATTTGATGAAAGAGAGCAAGAAACTCAGCAGTGGCGGGGATGGGGGGCCTAATTCAAAGTAGGAGAGAGGTTTTGGAGGGACACAGGAGAGATAACGGGAGAACTTTTTTCCTCCAAATTATGTGTTCAATCAGAAGGAATGGGGCGCTAAGGTAGTTCCTCTTGATGAGGGATTGATTTATGCCAACATTTCAGGGAAAAGAGTCAATGAATTTCAAACATAAATTATTCTAAATGCATAAGGAGGGTTCAGAAGTGATTGTTCAGTAGTTCTGCCTTTCCTCTGCTGCAAAGATATTTATAGCATTCCTTTACCTGTTGTCTTTCATCTTACCACTGAAACTATATTTCCATCAGTTTGCTCTCAAGTTAACTGAAGCCTCATGACGATTGGTTCATCTTATGATGACAGATATTGGAAGCGTAAAAGTATAACCAGGCAGAAATGGTTATTCAGATAAACATGTATTCTGAGTAATTTTAAGAATGTTTTAGTTATGTATGTGTATGTTTATGTCTTTCCTTTATGAACCAATGAAAATGTAAAAAAAAGCTATAGCAACATTATAGTACATCATCTTCAAAGACACAGGTATTCTTAAATATAAATATATGAATATCTCGATGTGGTCACTAATCTTTTACCATTTTCAACCATGTAGGGCCCAAGACTTCCCCAGTCACAGGTTTTGGACCAGGTTTGCTATATCAGGCATGTGTTCCTTCTTGTGGAATGGGCCTCGAATTAGGAAAGTTTGGTTATTCCTCTCCTGCTTTTCTTTTCTGTTGCTGTGATAAGATACTCTGATCGAAAACGACTTGGAAAGAAAAAGGTTTATTGCCATCTTATACTTCCAAGGGATGCTCCATCATTGACGGAAGTCAAGGCAGGAACCTGCAGGCAAGACCTGCAGCATGGAGGGTGCACTTATTGGCCTGCTGCAGCATGGAGGGTGTGCTTACTGGCATGTTCCCCTGCTGCAGCACGGAGGGTGTGCTTACTGGCTTGCTGCAGCACGTAGGGTGTGCTTACTGGCCTGCACCCCTACTGCAGCACGGAGGGTGTGCCTTCTGGCCTGCACCCCTGCTGCAGCACGGAGGGTGTGCTTACTGGCCTGCACCCCTGCTGCAGCACGGAGGGTGTTCTTACTGGCTTGCTGCAGCACGGAGGGTGTGCTTACTGGCCTGCACCCCTGCTGCAGCACGGAGGGTGTGCTTACTGGCCTGCACCCCTGCTGCAGCACGGAGGGNCCCTTACCTGCTGAATCATCTCCCCCAAAGCCTTTAGTTTTGTTAAGCACTTATATACTTGATTTAAAGTGCATTTTCAGAGAAGAGTAAAAAAATGAAAACATTCATTTAAAGAAGTCTGTATTGAGTGAAAACTTAGCCAACATGGTTATAAGTAATAAATAATTTGGAGTGGGAGATGTCTGGTAATCACCTCACTTAGATGACTGATTTATTTGAAGTGTTTCTCATTCTCTACATATTTTCACTTAGTATTTATAGTCAGATATTGAAATAAAAGCACATGTATCTTGATTCTACTTACAATTTTGTCAAGAATGACTTACATCACTTCTAAGAAAACACTGGAAATTGATTCTCACTGCTACCCTGACACAAAGGCTCAAATTAATTAAATATGGCAAGATATTGCTTCCCCTCATCCCATTACAGACAACTAGAAACCTTTCTATAAGGCTAAAAATACAAAGGAAACCAAACTGGCTGTGCTGTGCTAGTATAGACCGAGCCATTGGTCTGTAGCCTATAAAGTAATCTTGGGCATTTGGAAATTATTTTTTAATATTTTATTATTTGTTTTTATTTGTGTGAGTGTATTGCCTCAAGATATGTAAGTGACCCATATGTACAGTGCCACTGTAGGTCAGAAGAGGGTGTCCCATCCTTGGAACTAGAATTATGGAATGTTAGGAGTTTTGTGAGACTGACAAACAGTCCTCTGCAAGAGACAGCCAGTGCTCTTAAACATGAACCCATACCTCCAGCCCCAAGCCTTGGAATATAAAGAATTTTCTATAAATAAGTTGAAATATATTATTCAATCGTTCTCTACATTGGCACATAAATTTGTGTTTCAGTAAGGAAAACAAAAAATAGTAGTTGTCAAACAGCATGCATAACTGATTGATTTAATAGCAAACTAGCCAAATGTGGTGGCTCAGTGCTGTAATCTTAGCATTGGGAGGCTGAAGCAGAGGATCACAAGTTCAAAGCACAAGCTGAGATTCATTGCAAGATATTGTCTTTAAAACTGTCTGCCATTTGTTGGACTACTCAGGCTGTTCATGGAGGCCATTGCAGGAAGATCAAGACAGGACATGTTGCTTATGGACCCCATTTGGGTGACCATGGGAAGGAAAGACCCCAGTGTGGAGGGACAAGGGCAGGACTGATGGTTGTCTGGGCTTGCCAAGGAGGAGACCGTTCAAGCACTTAATTAAGAAAACATGAAATCTTTTAGCTTAAAAGAAAAGAAAATCCTCCAACTTAGGTGATTAATATATATATTATATATATTATATTAATATATTAATATAATAGATATATATATTAAAGTTATTTATTTATAATTATTATATATATATAATAATTAATATAATATTATATATTATATATATATATTAAAATATATTATATAATATATATGACAGAACAGCAACAGCAAAAGAACTGGAAAAAAATGGACTGAAACAGTGAAGTTCTCCCCAAAACAATAATCCTCTGCTTTGAAAAAAAAACTCTGGAAAGACTCAGAAAAAGATCGAAGACATGTTATGGCAGAGTGCATGAACTCAGGTGGGATGGGGGGCATGGAAAGGGAAAGGACTCTAAATTAGATTGAGAAATGATGTATGGTGTATAAAAAAGTTTATTAACAATAAAAGTATATAAAAAAAGAAAAACTGTGTCTGGGATTAGGAAGATGACTCAATTAGTAATATGCTTCCTATGCAACAGTAAGACCCAAGTTTGATCCCCAGACCACACATAAAAGACAAGTGTGGAAAAAAACTGCTGGGAATTGGAGCACTAAGTCATGGTAGATAGGAGGATCTCTTGAGCTTGATGGCCAGACAACCTAGCCAAATGGTTGGGGTCCAAATTCAGTGAGAGCAGCCAAGGAAGACACCTGATGTTGAACTCTGGACTCCATGTGCACAATTGCATCTCCACACACATGCATACACACACATAGAACACACAGTCACATATACACACACAAAGTCTGAATTTATTGTTAATACACAAGGACACGTTCATAATTAGATGAATGTCATTAACCCCATCATCAGTCTCTTTACCTAGGTCATAATATTTCTCTCTTACCAAAGTACATGCAGTAGAAGTTTGAACCAGTAGCTGTTTATAGAATTTGGTGTTGCTTCCAACTCTGTCATGGGATATCAAATTCCTTTGTTCAAAGCTTCTTGTGAATCCGAATGTAGCTCTGATTAGCAGATAAACAACTTATCACTTTATAGAATAAAATAGTCTGACACTTAAGCATGTAAAATAGTTTTAAATTTCTTAGAGAGGTAATTGTGGGATTTAGGAGCTGGCACACTTCTGGGAAGTAGGAAACTTTACCTCTGCACCCAGACTTATTGCTGATGTACTTACTGATCGGTTCTATCAAAATTCCCACCACCTGAAATCGCTCATGTGAAATGAGGTTTTATTTTTTTTTTCACCATTGTTATGTGCTTAACAGGACTGATAGGAGAATCAATTAAGGGTCTTTTTTAATCTGTTTAATGCTACTTTAGGAAACATTTTTAAATAAAGTCATAGTTAATTAATAGTTGCAATGTTTTATAAATAGCCTCAAAATGATACTTTCAATTTAATGATTTCAAAAGGAGCAATCAAAATGCAAGTACTCTGCACTTTGAGTGAAGAAGGCAATGGCCATGGGACTTTAGCACTGTATGATATGTTCTCTGTGGACACAGTGCTGCTTACCAGCCAACTGCTCCCAATGTGGTGGAAAATAAAAGGTAAACAGCTGCTCTTCTGCAGTAAAATGAAGATACCCATATTAACCAAGCACATTTGAGCAGGTGATAATTGTTCTCAAAGGATCAAAACAACACCTCTCTTTGCTGGAAGTCTTGATACAGATGGTACAAAGTTCTGTGGCATATCACAGGAAATAAGGCTTTTTGGTTAAATTCACTGATACAATATGACATGTTTAAAAAATGTATGTCCTTTGAAATCACCATGAAAACATTAGAATGTGATTCTAAAAATAAGAGTGTACTAAAAATTACACCAATATAAACAAATATAACCATAACTTAATTGAAGCGGGAAGATACAGAGCATGCAATGCAATAAAGCAAATACAACCTTACTTTATGAACACACCTAGATATATGTCCACATCATATAGCCACCATTTATAACTTTTTGGTATGTGGTAAATAACTCTTTAAAATAACAATGCTTATGAAGAATCTCACATTTGGAAATGTTTTGTTTTTACCTTTCCTTATTACTCACAGCTCTAAGATTCCAGCATTAAAATTGTATCATATATTGTGGTCATTAGCGGTAAATGTCAACTTGTCAGAATCTAGAATCACCTGGGACAATACTCTCTGGCAGTACCAGTGGGATTTTCTTGATTTTACTAACTGAAGTGAAGAGGGGATGTGAGATGTATCAGAGTTTTAGAACATTATTGCTCTATAGAGGGTTCTCACCTTCCCCACCTCAACCACCTTGAGCTGACACCACGTGTATCTCTAGCTCAAAAAGATCTGTCTTCTGGCCTTCATTGGTACCCACAGTCACAAACATACCCATAATTAAAATATAAATTAAATAAAAATAATAATTCATGTGAGAAGTGCTCCCACTGGGGGTCAGAGCTGGCTGAGATCCTGGACTGTATATACAGATAAAGTAACTGAGCAGCTGGTGCACATTCATCCCTCAGCTTCATGATTGCAGATAGGATGGGACCAGTTGCCTCCAGCTTCTGCTGCCTTGGTTTCCCCAGAATAATGCACTGTATTTTGAACTATGAACTAAAATGAACCCTTTCTTCTTTATTTTTGTCACGGTTTTTTTTTTATCTTTTCGAGATAGGGTCTCCCTGTAGCCCCAGCTGTCCTGGAACTCACTCTGTAGACCAGGCTGGCCTTGAACTCACAAAGATCCACCTGCCTCTGCCTCCCAAGTGCTAGGATTAAAGGTGTGCGCCACCATGCCCAGCATTGTCAAGGTTTTTTATTTTTATCATAGCAACGAAGAAAAAACCAAGACAAACAAGAAATGCAAGCATGTGGCAGTGAAGAAATGGTTAAACATAGTCAGCTCACAAGTGCTAGAGTCAAAACTGCAGCTTCAGAGCCTACACTCTAGTACTTTCCATCCATACAATGCATGTTGTATGTTTTGAGAAGAAACATGTAGATGATTTGAGTTGTTATTCCATAAAATGTTAAATGGCAATAGGATTTGTGAGCTTATGTAGCAATAGGTCACAGGTCAAGGAATTTGGATGTAACTGGATAGAATAGAGGACTAAGTGACATTTTTTCAAAATAGACATATGCTGAAAATAGAGATTTAATATGATTTAGATGCCAAGAGTGAGCACAGTTATTTGAGAGTTCAGAAACTCCCACTCTGGTGAAATGAGCAGACACAATGGGGAGACAGAAAAATCAGTGTGAGAAATGTCAGAAGGGAATGTGAAAATAGAATGACTGGAACATGGCAGCCATTTAATAAATGGGAGAAAAATTTTTATTTAAAAGAAGTCTGACAGTTTTGAATCTGGTGACCTTGGATGTGGTGTCATTATAGAATGTGAACCTCATGAAACACAATTGATCAGGAAGAGATGAGGACACAAAGACGATTTTTAATTTTAACTGCCCTTTAAAAATCAATTTACTGTTACAGAGTTCTGGAGATAAAATAACAAAATTCTACCTAATGCTCTTTCCTGAACATAGAAGATTAACAAGAGATGATACAAATTCTCAAAACTACACTATGTAAAGTTTCCATGATGTCAGCAAAATCCAAATTTAGAGTTAGCAATATGAAAGAATGAGATTATTAAGCAAAGAAATGAAATCCATATAAGCCTGGATACCTTCCCAGAAAAGACATTCGCCATTTTAACTTGCCAAAGGAAAATATAAAATTAATATTTTAGGTTGAAATCTATGTGAATTCTTCATATCATATAAGCACTCTCTGCCTATAATTTTGGAGTCGCCAAGCCAAATGATTTGAGATAAAACTGTTTAAAATTCAAGGATAATCAGAAATTCAAGATCATACTTAGGTACTTAAAAACTGTTTGACATCACTAATAATTAGGGAAATGCAAATTAAGACCACTCTAAGATACCATCTCACTCCTATAAGACTGGCCAGGATCAAGAAAACAAACAATATCAAGTGCTGTAGAGGTTGTGAGGAAAGGGGAACACTCATCCATTGCTGATTGGAATGTAAACTTGTACAGCCACTATGGAAAGCAGTGTGGAGAACCCTTGAAAGACTCAAAATGAGCTTTCCATTTAACCCAGTCATACCACTCCTGGGTATTACCCACAAGACTCATCTTACTGCAGAAATACATGCACAGCTATATTTATTGCAGCTCGGTTCACAATAGCAAAAAGCTGGAACCAACCGAAATGTCCCTCAACTGATGAGTGGATAGAGAAAATGTGTTACATTTTCTCTACACAATGGAGTTCTATGCAGCAGTAAAGAAAGACATCATGAACTTTGCAGGTAAATGGATGGAGCTAGAAGATATTATATTAAGTGAAGTAACACAGTCCCAGAAAAACAAACGATGAATGGTATCCCTCATTTGTGGATGCTAGCGCCAATAATCCAGTTGTAAATATTTCTTGTGGAGAGGAATGCATATTAAAAGAACAACAACAGAAAGACTGCATCAGAAAACTGACTGATATGGAGAATCATGAGGGGTGGGAGGGGCGGGAGGAGCGGGAGAGGGACACGGGTCTATATTTGATTAATGTATATTTAATTGACGTGAGTTCAACAAGTATCCAATTTTGCCTGGACTCTGTCTACAGGTTACATGGTGTTTTATGACTTAGTAAAAATAAATATGTGTATATTAAACAACATTGGTTTAAAGGTTTTCATAAAAACAGTAATGCATCTAAGTTCATTGGAAATATAAATTGTTGTTGTCCACATTTGTTTTACTTAAAATCTGTATAACAATAACTTTGGGATTGGCACATACAAATGTTCTTTATAATTTTTCTGTTGTACAGTATCATCTTGTAGCATTCTCTTTTACCTGTAGGATGACTTAACTTAAGGAATTAAGTTTGCTTCCCAAGTTAACAACATACAGTCACCCAAAACATCTTGGGTGAATTTGACAAAATCTGTGCCTTGATTCCTGCCTATAGGTATGTGTACTACAACTGCCTTTTTGAGACTCATGGGTCAAAAAAATGAAAACCTATAATAAAAAGGGGGGATACAGATATATATGAAACCTTTTTGTCAAAAACTTTGCAATTTAAATTTTAAAACTAACTATGGGAAAAGAGTTGTATGTTCCCACAGGTCAAAATGTCACCAACTTAACAGCTGAGAAAGAAAAGATACAGCTTTGCATTGTGTAGGATGTACCAGTAAGTGCCAGCAGAAATGTTGGCTCGTCTGAACATTGAAAGGAAGAAAAGCCTCAGACTGCTACAGGCATCAAACCCCTCCGTGGATCCTAGTTGCAACAACTGTTTATAATGAGTCCTAAGGAAACTTACCTTCTAGGTGCTGCAAAGTTTTAATATGAGAGACTTTCTTACTTCCCCTTCATAGAACAAGGAGCAATATGATGATGATGATGATGAGGTTGTTCTCTAACTGTAAATTGGAGCCAGCTGTTATAGAGGTAATCTCTTATAAAACCAGTAAAACTGCCTTCTTTAATTGATTAATAGACATATGAACTGTGAAAAGGATTATTCTCTATTCAGAACCAGAAATAATACTAAAGTCTCCTTAAGCTGCACATTTAAGCAAAATATATTAATACAGGAGAGCTCTGATATCAGCAATGGATTATTCTACCAAGGAGATGTTGGCCAGGCATCTAAGCCCACCCCCCCCAAAAGGTAAAGGCTTCTTGCCTGTAAACTGGGATACCTGCTGTTGAAGACCTGATGTAAGCATGGGAAAGATGTATTGAGACCGCACTTGCAAGTGTACAGTTGGTCTCTGGAATACCAGAGAGTGTTACCAAAGGCCACTAAACCAATAAAGCAAATATGGGTCTCCTTGAGTCAAGCAAGACTCCTCCATCAGCACCAGCTACACCTCACCTGCCTGGAAATACTGTGCAGCAGAGACAGCCAAATGCATTTATATCCCAAATCTAATTGGCTATTGGCTCTCTCCTTGGAGCAATAGGCCCATGGCTGATGCCACAAGTTCATCCTCTAGTGTGTTAGGAGATAGTTTTTTTTTTTTTTGTAGGAGATTAGTTTTTTTTTTTTTTTTTGTATGTGTAGAAATGTACTGTCTGCATGCAGGTCTGTGCACCCGTGTCGTGCAATGCCGCGGAGGTCAGAAGAGGGTCTCGGATTCCCCTGGAACTGGAGTTCTCCTGGAATTGGAGTTACAGACGGTTCTCAGCCGCCATGTGGGTGCTGGGGATCGAACCCGGGTCCTCTGCAAGAGCGTCGGTGCTCTTAACCGCTAGGCTATCTCTCCAGCCCCGGTTAGGAGATGTTATAAGCCACAGTAAGACCCTGTTGTATTTTACAGAAAAAATGTAATTCATGGATTAACATACCATCCAAACATCTGTGTCTATACCAAAGTAACCTACCATAACAATCAGTACTGTTTAAATAATTGCTTGTGCTTCATTAATAGGATCGAAAGGTTATTCCTGGACAAACTGTCAGCCCATGAAAGGAAACAGCCAGAATTGACCAGAGTCCAAAACAACAGCTCCAGAGAAAGTAGACTGTTTTGCTTCTTGTCCACCTGTGCCCCTTTTCTAAGCCTAGGGAACAATCTGCAGAAGAGGGGGTATGGTAGAATTTAAGGGCCGAGATTGGGGTGAATGGTGAAACTACAGCAATATAGTCTGTTCTTGCAGAAGCTTCAGTTTCAATTCTCAGCACTCACATAGTGACCAAGCACTGTCCATAACTCCATTTCTTAGGGAACCAATGCCCTCTCTGACCTGGGCACTGCAGACATGGGTGCACTTGCATATATGCAGATATAACACTCAAACAAATAAAATAAAAACTACAAAATTAAATATTTAAAAAAAACAAAAAATTGGGCTGGAGAGATGGCCTAGTGGTTAGGAGCGCTGACGCTCTTGTAGAGGACCCGGGTTCGATGCCCAGCACCCACATGGCGGCCGAAAGCCGTCTGAAACTCCAATTCCAGGAGAACTCCAGTTCCAGGGGAATCCTACACCCTCTTCTGACCTCCGCGGCATTGCATGACACGGGTGCACAAACTTGCATGCAGACAGTACATTCATACACATACAGAAATAAATAAAAAATAAAATAAAATAAAAACCAAAAAATAATAGTAGACTACTAATTACCACAAATTTGAAAAACAATTAAATCTCAAATGAAGAGTAGCAAAGAAAGATTGAAAAAGATGACTGATTTGAAACATACATTGTATCATTTTTCATCTTCCAAAAGCTATGGTGGTTCCCAAAAATATCGCACTGAGACGAAGTTTAGAGATTATTAACTTCACATGAATTATTTTTGCTGAAAGTCTTTATAAAATAACAAAAGATAGGGACAAAATAACATTGAAGTTTCTTTTTGTTTAGCAATTATTTGTCTCTGGATTTTGAAAAAATAATGTTGAAATCATTTCTGAAGAATATGAAGTAGAGGTGCCAGGAAGACAATGCAGAGCTGTCTTGCTCTTGCGGGGGCTCACCACCCATGCTGAAAGTCTCATCTTGGGCTCCAGACAGGCACACGGACTCAGTGAGGTGCCAGTAAGGCAAGATGGAATTGCCTTGACTCTTGAGGACCTACTGAGGAGGCCAAAGTAGCAACATAATCCTCCCCAACCCCCAACCCCCTGTCAACCCGGTGGAGCTGTGGTGCAGAGGACCGAACAGTTGCAACATCAGTGATTATAGTCTGTGCAGCCAAAGTCAAGGTGCCAGAATCCAAAAAAAGAAATAAATAGACAAATCCACATGCCAAAGACACAAAGAAAACACAACGTGGGAAAAGATCATAATAAATCCACATCGAACCCTACCAACCCTACAGAAGATCCTTAAAACTAGATATCCAAGAAAAGAAGCCAAGACACTGACCTTAGAAGAACAACTGTAGACATACTCAAAGAAATTAGATAACTAAGGGAAGAGAATAAAAAACTCAAGAATGACCTACAGCGAGATAATGACAAACGGTGCAAAGAACTAAAGGGACAGATTGAAAAACTCAAGAAGGACCTAGAGGGAGATTATGAAAAACGTTGGAAAGAGCTAAAGTAAGAAAATGACAAACCACAGAAGGAAGTGGAAATGCTGAAAAGATCCCAGGCCAAAATGAAAAAAGAAAATGATCAAGGAACCAAGGAGCTACAAGATGAGAATGACAGGCTCCAGAGGGAAATGGAAAATCTAAAGAAATCACAGGATGAGATGAAAAAGGAAATTGAACCAGCATGCATCCAATCACCAGGAAAGGATGGGAAAAAGCCTCAGAAGCATAATGGAAGAAGCAGAAAAAACAATATCAGCCCTGATATACTGAGCAAGATAATACTGAGCAACTAGATAGCTCAAGTAAAGATTATGAAAAATGTAAAAAAAAAAAAAAAAAAAGAGTGGAACAACCAGGAAATGTTGGATACTATGAAAAAGACCAAACCTCTACATATATCTCAACCAAACATCAGAGAATATACTTTACTCAGCACCTCATGGAATATTCTCCAAAATGGACCACATCCTGGGGCACAAGAGAAATATCAACAAATACAAAAGAATTGAAATTATCCCATGCATTCATCAGACCCCAGTGCAATAAAGCTCAATATAACACCAGAATAAGCACAACTAGCGACATGGAGATAAACAACACCATCCTGATAATGAATGGGTCAGGGAAGAAATAGTGAAATAAAAGTACTCATGGAACTGAACGAAAAAGACAATACAACACAAACAATACCCTGTGGGATAATTAAAAACCAGTCTTCAGAGTGAAATTTATGCCCTCTAAGTGTCACATCAAGAAAACAGAAAGGGGATATATTAATGATTTAACACTGTACCTAAAAACACTTGAGAGACAACAAGAAATGAACCTAAACACAAGACAGGAAGAAATCACCAAAATCAGACCAAAATCAATGAAATAGAAACAAAGAAAACAATACAAAGAATCAACGAATCCAAAGGCTGGTTCTTTGTAAAGATAAACAAAATAGACAGACTCTAGCCCAGTTAACAACAAAGAAAGAAAGAGCAACTCCAAATTAATAGTATTCGTGATGAAAGGGGAAACATCACAACAAAGTAAAGATCCAGACAATCAATTTTGAGAATACTTCAAAAAACCTATACTACTACTTATAATTTGAAAACCTAAGAGAAATGGATGAATATTTGAAATCCTAGGAACCAAAAAGAGCTTAACCAAGAAGAGATCGACAGTTTAAACAGACCCATAATATTTGAAAGAACTGAGGATGTAATAAAGAACGTCACAACTAAAAAAGCTCGGGCCCAGATGGATTCACAACAGAATCTTAAAAATATTTAAAGAAGTCCTACAACCATTACTACTCCAATCTGTTCAGAAGGATACAAACAGAGGGAATATCCCAAATTCCTTCTATGAAGCCGGCATCACCCTAATACCAAAAGCAGGCAAAGAACAAACAAAAAAAGAAAGCTTATAGACCAATCTCATTAATAACATAGATGCCAAATTCTCAACAAAATACTTGCATGCCACATACAGACCTACCTCAAAAAGATCATCCATCATGATCAAGTTGGATTCATACCAGGATGCAGGGATGGTTCAATATGTAAATCATAAATATCATCAACAATAAAAGGACTGAAAGACAAAACCACACAATCATCTTAATTGATGTAGAAAAAGCCTTTGAAAAGATCCAGCATCCCTTCATGTTTAAAGTCCTAGAAGGAATTGGACTGAAATGAACATTCCTCAATATGATCAAAGCCATATTTAGCAAACCCACTGCCCATATCATCCTAAATGGAGAAAAATTGGAACCATTTCCCTTAAAGGTGGGAACCTGGCAAGGGGCAAGGCTGCTGCTTATCGCCACTCCTTTTTAACATAGTGCTTGCAACACTTGCAGGGCAATAAGACAAGAGAAGGAAATAAAATGAGTACTAATCGGAAAAGAAGTTAAGCTATCCCTTTTTGCAGATGATATGATAGTTTACCTAAAGAAACTAAAAACTCCACCAGAAAACTTCTAGAAAAATAAGAGATTCAGTAAAGTGGCAGGCTACATTAATAACCTGGAAAAAATAGTAGCCTTTCTTTATACCGACAATAAACAAGTGGAGAAGAATATAAGAAGACCTTCCCACTCACAATAGCCTCAAAAATAATAAAATACCTGTGAAAAAACCTAACCAAAGATACCAAAAATCTCTAGAACAAAAATTTTAAAAACCCTGAAGAAGGAGATTGAAAATGCCATCAAAGAGAGGAAAGATCTCCCATGCTCATGGATTGGAAAAATTAATGTAGTAAAAATGTCCATTTTACTCAAATTGATATACAGATTCAATGCAATTCCAAATAAAAATCCCCATGACCTTCTTCACAAACTTGGAAAAAAATCCTTAAATTCATATGGAAAAACAAGGGCTGGAGAGATGGCCTAGCGGTTAAGAGCACCGACCACTCTTACAGAGGACCCAGGTTCGATCCCCAGCATCCACATGGCGGCCGAGAGCCGCTTGAAACTCCAATTCCAGGAGAACTCCAGTTCCAGGGGAATCCGAGACCCTCTTCTGACCTCCGCGGCATTGCACGACATGGGTGCACAGATGTGCATGCAGACAGTACATTGATACACATACAGAAATAAATAAAATTAATAAAAAAAATTAAAAAAAAAAAGACCCCGAATAGCTAAAGCAACCCTGAGTGGGAAATGCAATAAAGGGAGGACTGCTATACCAGACTTCAAGCTATATTACAGGGCCATAATCATAAAGACAGCCTAGTACTGGTACAAAAACATACCTCTTGACCAATGGAACAAAATTGAAGATGCAAACTTGAGCTCATACAATTTCAGCCACCTGATGTTTGACAAAGGGGCAAAAAAATCCTCAGTGGAGAAAGGATAGCATCTTCAGCAAGTGGTGCTGGCAAAACTCAATCACCACTTCTAGAAGCACAAAATTAAACCCCTACCTCTCATCCTGTACAAAAATCAACACCAGCCGTGTGTGGTGGCACACGCCTTTAATCCTAGCACTTGAGAGGCAGAGGCAGGTGGATCTTTGTGAGTTCAAGGCCAGCCTGGTCTACATAGCGAGTTCCAGGACAGCTAGAGCTACAGAGAGACCCTGTCTCAAAAAGACCAACTCCCCCCCCCAAAAAAAAATCAACACCAAGTGGATCAAATATTTCAATGTAAAACCTCAAACCCTGAAGGTGATAGAAGAAAAAGTTGTTAACAACCTACAAGACATAAGTGTAAGGAAAGCCTTTCTAAATCAGATAGCAGCTGCTCAGAAAATAAGTTCAACAGTTGTTAAGTGGGACCTCATTAAACTCAAAAGCTTCTGTACAGCAAAACAATCAAGTAAGTGAAGAGAAAATCCACAGAGTGGCAGGAAATCTTCACCAGTGATTAATCTGACAGAGCATTAATGTCAAGAATATATAGACTACTCAAGAAACAAAGAAGTAAGAAAGCAAATGACCTTCTCAAGATGGAGTAAAGAGCTGAACAGAGTGAGGAAGTAAAGATGGCTGAGAAACATCTTAAAAAGTGTTAAACATCCTTAATAATTAAGGAAATTCAAATTAAAACCACTCTCATATCATCTCACTCTGATAGGACTGGCTAAGATCAAGAACACAAAAGACACCAAATGCTGGAGTGAAGAGCTGGAACCAACCCAAATGCCTCTCAACAGAGGATGACAAAAATGTAATACATCTACACAATGGAGTACTATTTAGCAGTAAAGAAAGATGACATCATGAACTTTGCGGGTAAATTAATGGAACTCGAAGCCATTATGCTAAGTGAAGTAACACAGTCCCAGAAAATCAAATGGTGAATGGTCTCCCTCATTTGTGAATGCTAGCACCAAATTTCCAGATGAAAGTCAAGCAGAATGACATTATTGTTATATTTCTGTATATCTGAAAGCAACTATGTTGTTATAATTTAAATCTTTAACAGGCTCTAGAATCAATCCACTACTTTCTTTCAGACTCTGTAATTATTATATATGAATGGAAAGTAGTGTTCATATTTTAGAGTATTATAAAATTAAAGAAGGAAATTGTGAATTCCTAAACATAAAAAAAGACTGAGAGAAACATGCAGGACAGTTATGGCAGAATGCATGATCTGGGGTGGGGGGGAGGCAAAGGGGAATATGTCTAAACTGAACTGAGAAATGATGTCTGAAATACTCAAAACATCAGTAAAAAGATTTTTTAAAAGAATATGAAGTAATAGATACTGTCCTTTCTGAAACTGCCTTTCTCTTTGAGTCTCATGACTATCACTCTGTAATGGATTTCATTTAATTCTGTTATGCCTCTCACATTCTCACATTACAAATAAAAAAGATGAAAATCAATGTCAAATTTGCACAATTCTCAGAAGCATTATATGACTTTGGTTTCTCTCAATTATTTCCTCAAAATTGCTGCAAATTTAATTTCAAATTAATATATGTGTAAATGATCATAAATGTAAAATTCATAATTCTATTAGAACCACATTATGCATCATTCTACACTCCATTAAGCAAAGCATTATTCAGATTCATCATATAATAATTAACTATATTTTTAAATAAAATAATCTATTTTTGTGAAAAAGGTGAGCATTTTTCATGGAAGAACATTTTCCTTACGTTAACATAGTTTAGCACCCTGTGTCTTTATAACACTGTGTAATAAGCAATTAAATTAATATCAGTTTTTGTATCATATGTCATATGTCATATATCATATGTTCAGTTCTTTGAACAGGTTTTTTTCTCTCTTTTTTGTTCCTTTTAATTTTATGTTACTCTACACATAAATCGAAATTACAAAGTCTGAAAATAAACTATAGGTTAATTTCAAAACACGTTTAGGGATTCACATTTTAACAGTAAAGTTGCATGCAGGTAAAAAGAAATATAACTTTAATTTCTAAATTACATGTATGTTTTAATGTACTTTTTTGAAATTTTACAATAACTTTACAATGTAAACTATACATTTTTATAATATTTCAATAACTCAGGGATTATAGTGAAATTATTCTATAAAGCTATCAATTCTTTTTTTTTCATTCTTTCCCCTTTGTATTACTCCAAATTATGCCCTTATAAACAGCACATATGTATCAAAAATCAAAATTATGGCCTCTGGGAATGAACTGTGTGTTAATTCCTAGATATGTTTTGGGATTCACATTTTTTCCCTAAATTTTATATTACTCTAGAATATGAATACATACCTTCTCCCATATATGGTAATTGCAATGTGTGAATATAAGTGGTAGGTCAATTCTAAAGCCCATTAAGAGATTGACATTATAATAACACAGTTCCTTTCAGACACAAAGAAATATAATAATAAATTTGCTCAGTTTGCATGCCAACGGGGGATTTGGTGTTAGCATCCACAAATGAGGGAGACCATTCACTTTTTTCTTTTTCTTCCCCCCCACCAGGACTGTGTTACTTTACTTAGCATAATGGTTTCGAGTTCCATTCATTTACCTGCAAAGTTCATGATGTCATCTTTCTTTTTTTTACTATTTATTTATTTATATTTTTTTATGTGTATGAATGTACTGTCTGCATGTAGGTCTGTGCACCCGTGTCATGCAATGCCGTGGAGGTCAGAAGAGGGTGTCGGATTCCCCTGGAACTGGAGTTCTCCTGGAATTGGAGTTACAGACGGTTCTCAGCCACTATGTGTTTGCTTGGGATTTAACCCTGGTCCTCTGCAAGAGCGGTCGGCGCTCTTAACCACTAGGCCATCTCTCCAGCCCCCAATGTCATCTTTCTTTACTGCTGCATAGAACTCCATTGTGTAGATGTACCACATTTTTGTTAACCAGTCATCAGTTGAGGGGCATTTGGTTGGTTCTAGCTCTTTGCTACTGTGAAGAGAGTTGCAATAAACAGAGCTATGCATGTATGTTAAAATTTATTTAATTTAGACGCTTTAAAACTACAAATTGAATTGCCAGAAAGCTGCAGGAATGAGAAAACAAATACAAAATTTTATTTTTAAAATTTTATATTCATAAGTTACAAATAATCTATTTAGTAGTATTTTTAATTTTGAGAATTACATACTTGCATATAATGTGTTTTGTGAGATCTACCCCCATTCCCTCTCCTCTAGTTCCCATCCTATCCTCCCAATCACTTTTCCATACCACCTTTATAACTCTCTGCTTTTATTAACCCACTGAATCCACTTAGTGCTGTCTGCATGAGCATAGATGTGGAATCTAGAGCCCACTACTAGAGCAGGAGTAGCCTTCCAGAAGTCACATCCCTGGAGATAAGTTACTCTCCCTCTCTCATCAGACATCAATTACCAATAGTTTCTCAGATAGAGGTGGCAATTCCCAAGATACTCTCTCCAAGTTCGTATTTTGGTTGCCCTGATCTTATGCAAATCTTATTAATGCAATCACAGCTTCTGTAAATCTATGTGTACAATAAAGGTGCCAGGTCCATAAACGATGACTCGCTTCAGAAGTCCACAAGCTCTGACTCTTACAACCCTGCTCACTCTTCTGTAATGATCTCTGAGCTTTGGGAAAAGGCTGGTGATATCTATATCCCATTTAGAGCTGAATACTCCACAATATCTTGTTCTCTGTGCAAGGATATTATGGGGTCTCATATCGTTTTCTACTACAAAAAGAAGCCTTTCTGATAGGCTTGATATATAAATCTATGGCTATAAATATTAAACCTTAGAGAGCATTTATTACTGTGTACACTTAGCAGGATAATAGTATTCATAAGCTCTGTCCTGAGGATTATGACCTAGGGAGCCACAATTTTTTGTCACAATTTAGGGTAGAAAAAATGAGTTCCATCTGTAGAGGAGACTTTAAATTCATGCAAATATACATGCTGCTATTACACCAAAGCACATATCTTGTCAGCCAATCATTTTATTGATGACAGCTTGGAAAGATTACCAAATATTTTATACCCCCCCCTAAGCCAACAGCACCTTTCAAATATTCTTCCAGCACTATTAAAGCTAGCCAATAGGGGTAAAATTTCAGTGTCTGAACCAATCTGATCTCTACATTACCTATGACTCAATTATGACCCCACTAACAACTCAAAAGAAAATAACTTATACCTGTCACTGGCCACTTTATGTGGCATCCCATGATATGTGGGAGAGTCTTTTTGCCTTCATTATAGAAAAACTTCAGCTAGACTTACTGTTAGTTACTTTTCCCCATATTTCCCCTCTATCCCATCCTCCCACTCCTCACCAAATTTTATTCTTTTTTTCCACTATTCCATTTTTCTCTTTCATACTATATTTGTTCTATCCCCTTTCCTGTAAATACATGCCACATAGTCACTTAAGTTTTCTGACTTCTGTATATTCAAACACATATTTAAAGATTCACAGCTACCATTCACATATGAGAGTGAACAAGCAATGTTTTTCTTTCTTGATTCCTTCATTCAGAAATACTATTTCCAGATCTATCCATCTACTTGAGACTTTATATTTTGTAGCTTAATAATATTATGTATATGTAATATTATTTCTACTTCCAGATTATTGTGAATATAGCATCAGTGACCACAGATGAACAAGTATCTCTGTAGCAAGCTACAGAGTCCTTCTTTGGGAATATGCACAAAAGTTGTATTCCTGCATCTTATGGTCAGTCTATTTCTAGCTTTCTGAGGAAATTCCATATTGATTTCCATAGTGACTATACCACAATAAATAAAAGGTTCTCTCTCCCCATATCCATGCCAGTCTTTGTTGTTAATTGTTTTCTTTCTATTGTGGCATTCTGACAGAAGTCAAAACTGTTAATTTGCCCATTCATTGCATTTCCTTGATGAGTAAAGATGATGAGCATTTAAAAAAAAATTATTGTCCAGTCAACAAATAGTCCTAATGGAATGATTATTGTGATTTAAACATGACTTACTTTTCCTGCTCTATAGTCTTATTTAGCATGTTCTATAAACTGTTAAGGCTTCAATGCCAAGGCAAAATAATGACAGTTTGTAGGAATGATGTTGATCATAGAAAAATTCTAAGACTGCAGTCTCAATTATTATTTGATTGCCTTATCTTGCCTTTCAGAAAATGCAGAACTTACACAAGATGATTTCAATTTTCTCAATTTGTTCAGGGGAAGCTTAGATGTACACATTTATTTGATGAGAAGAATGTGATTCTGCTCAAATTTTCTGTCTATTCCAGGGTGAACTGAGAGAATGTCCTCTAGAACTATGACAGTTAATCTTCATGGAGGAGGTTTCCATGTCAATTTCAGTTCCATTGATTCTATTCCTGTGTCTAAAGTATGTCTTGTCTTCAGCAATAATATCTTCAAATTCCAGAAGTTAATCAAGGACTGTGGCAATAGCTTTTGTTATTTTAAATTTTTTTTAATTAATTTTATTTATTTTAGTATGTGTATGAATGTACTGTCTGCATGCAAGTTTGTGCACCTGTGTCGTGCAATGCCTCAGAGGTCAGAAGAGGGTCTCGGATTCCCCTGGAACTGGAGTTCTCCTGGAATTGGAGTTTCAGACGGTTCTTGGCCGCCATGTGGGTGCTGGGAATCAAACCCGGGTCCTCTGTAACAGCGGTCGGCGCTCTTAACCTCTAGGCCATCTCTCCAGCCCCAGTTTTCGTTATTTTGAGAGTCTCTTAGACTACCCTGACCAACAACTCCACCTCCTTTTCCCCATTTCCCCCTTGGTAACATCTATCTCTTACTATCCCCCTCTCTCAGACTCTCAGACTCTTACTATCCCCCTCTCTCAGTCTCTCAGACTTATTTTACTCCTTTCTATTTTCCTGTCTCCTGAAGTTACATCAGGACATGTATTCATGTACAAGGATTTGGAGCTATGTTGTGACAGGATCCATAAGACCCATGCAAAAACAGCATAGAGCTAGAGAAATCGCATCAGGTCTCAACCTTAGCTGGGTAACTATTCCAGTTGCTTCCTGCTCAATGAGTAATAGTCTTCTTTAAGGAAGTGATGCTAGATAAGCTGAATAGACTCCAGTTGATGAACTCACACCAAGGGACATCTGGGTAGACAAATTGCACTGGATAGGCCTTAAATATATGACAAAATGCATGAAATATGATGGGTGGGCTATGGGGGTGCAGGTGGGGGAGAGTTCATAAATATGATTAAGATGTATTAAATGAGGTGCACAAAACTTCAATAAAATATACATTGAAAAGAAAAAAAGTTATTTAATACTCATTGTAACCCATATAATTCTAGTGAAGAGAAACATCAGTGAATTAAATAAAACAGATAAGGTGACAGACTTCTCTCCTTAATGAGAGTGAAGCCAGGAGGCTAAAGGAAAACAAAGATGTTATTGGTTATGCAAATTTGATAATTTTATTTGAGCACATTTACTTCATATCCAAGAGAAAAATTCAATTTTTAGGAAATACATGCTGTACTATAAGTATGTGTAGTAAATATTTTGAAAATATGTGTATAACTCTAAGGGTTGTTTCATACAAAGAATTTCAGTCTAATCACAAGTCATTGATGAAGCTAATTTGCTTATATCCTTAACCTCCCACTATCCAGCTTAGAGAAAATATGCCTTCTTCATTTTGTGATTAAATAAATCCTCTAGGAAAGTTGGATGCTTAATTAAAAAACATCGCATCTTAGTTTAAAGTAAACATAGGATTTAATATTCAAAAACAGTCTCCTAAAAATAATTTATTTTCAAAAGTTTCCATTTTTGAACTTTATAGAACCTTAACTCACAGGTACAAATTTCTGGCTAGAACAGAAAAAAATAAAATGTATTATTAAGGAAATTTATAGAAACATTTAAAAAATATGTCAGAGTCATATTTAAATTTAAATAGCTTTCAGTCATTAGGATTTTAAGGTTAAATTCTACCCCCTCCTTCACACACTATCATACACCAATTAGAAACATTAAGGAAGAATAATAAAATATGCATAGGACAATATGTATACTCTTTTCCCCATCTCATCATTTTGAGATTTATTAAAAATTTCTTCTATCTATAATGAATTACTGTTCATTGCTTTGAATATTTCTTACAGGAATGAGATACTATTTCATTTCCATTAGTCAGGTGATCGATACTGGATTTGCTTTCACATTTTAGCTTACATCATTAAATCTGCTGAGAACTTTTAAATACTAATCTTTATAGAGACATTTGCTTTCATTTCCCTTGATACTATCCATAAAACTGGATGAGTTTTTCACTTATGATGAGTATATACTTATGTTTGTGTGAAATTATCAAGTGGTTCCCAACGTTTTCATGCCATTTTACATTTGTTACAATGGTGGGTGATAAAACAACTTAATCTTCATTGAATGATCAGTCATCTTTGTGATAGAGCTTCTAGTCGATGGTCAGGGAGTGGTTTTTGTGTGCATTTTACTGAATAGTTTTATCTTATAACTATTTTAATATTTATCATTTCTCTAATTTGTTTAGATTTTTAAAATATTTAATTGGATTGTCATTTTCTGCTTGACTTTTGATAACTGTTTGCATGTTTCTAAGTCTTTCATTACTGCCTTTGTAGCCTGTTTCTTCTAATTTTTATCCATTTGACAATGTATTTTTGTTTGTTTGGTTTTGACAGGTTCTCCCATACCCCTAGTCCTCCTAGAACTCACTATATAGACCAGGCTGGCCACGATATCATAGAGGTCTATCTACCTCGGCTTCTGAGTGCATGGATTACAGGTGTGAGCCACCACACCCATCATTTGGCAATGCATCTTGAAGAGTAGAACTTTATAAATATTGGACAACTTTCATATTTTCTTGCATGCATTATAGTTTCAGGAAGAGTTTTACTGATTTTGCATTTTATATAGAATACCATCTTCAGTTATTTAGACATTTTTTAAGTTCCCTCAACAATGCTTTGTTTTGTTTTATATTTTACAGTTATTTCCTGCTATTTATTAGGATTATTAATGAACATTTTAGTTAGTTGAATCAATTGTCCATCAGCATTTGCACAGAATTGGTTTCAAATGCTCACAGGTACAAATATCTGTGGATTCCGACTTCCTGTATGCAGAGTAATATAGGTGTCTTCATACAACATATACATATCTTTCCAAATGATCCTTGGATTCCTTATAATGCCTCAAAAGATTTAAATACCATCCAAGCAAATGTTATACTATACTTTTATAGGATAATAAAAGTCTAGGTGTAATGGGTATGATAGAAACTTCTTAATTATTTCGTGCAGTATCAGGCCTATTGGGGTTTTGGTGCAGGTAAGGAAGAGGATTTAAATCTGCTCAAATTATATTGAATGAAATTAGCAAAAATTCAGTAACACATTAATTAAAAGTAAAAACTGTAAGAGTATCAAAATAACAAAAAGGCGAAAAATGCTGGCATGAATTTCAGGAAAAGTAACATTTATTCATTATTGGTGGTAGTACTAACTGGTACAGACACAGTGGAAATCAGTGTGGAGATTACTCAAATGCTGGAAATAGATTTGCCGTGTTTCTGATTTTAAGTGATTTCTAAGATAATTGTCTTTGTACTATACTATTACTTTTCTTCAGTTTTTTTTTTTACTTGTTTTCTTCAGTTTTAAATAACAAAGTGAATCTTTTTTAATACATTGTTTCCACTGCTATCATTTTTAATTTATTTGTTAATTATTTTATCAACAATTATTTTCATGTTTTCAAGGTATTCTTCACAATTTTAAATAGTGTGACTATTGACAATGAATTATTTACATTTTGCATTTATTAACAAGGTTTTATTCCTTAATTTTTGAAAGCTATTTTTGCTTGGAAATAGAATTCTAAATTCACCTTTTTCACTCATTATTTTGAATATATAATTACCTCATGTATTATTTCTAAGAAGAAATCCAGGGGACTGGAGATATGGCTTAGCAATTAAGAGCACTGACTGCTCTTGCAGAGGACCCAGGTTCGATTACCAGCACCTGCATGGCAGTTAATAACCTTTGGTAACTCTAGTTCCAGGAGGATCCAACACCCTCTGCTGACTTCCACAGGCATAACATGGGTGCAGCTACCAACATGCAGGCAATACACTCATACACATAAAATTGAAAATAATAGAAATATTTTAAAAAGAAACCTGTCATTTATCTTTTGGCCTTATTGATTTAATTTTTTTTCACTTTTTATAAATTTTATGTAATGAATTTCTGACATTTTATATCTATTTATTGTTTATTAATATAAGCTTTTTATATGATACAACATGAAGATTTATAATTTGAATGAATATTCTGAAAATATTTTTGCCTACTCCTCTTGGGTTTTGTAATTATATGTGTTAATCATTTGCCAACTAAGAAATGGTCTATTCTTTTTATTTTCTTCCATCTCTTTGATTTGTGATTTTATTTGATTTTATATATATTTTCTATTTTTATGGTATTTTACTAATTATTAGGACATTTTTCATGGGCTCTATTATTTTTGTTCAAAAGAGCTATGAGAAGTAGATATTAATAAAATTCCCACGTAAGTGTTTGAAACCAGGGCTCAGATGGTTCAAGATGAAATAATAAATGGGAAATGAACAGTCATACAGATGACATATTCCAGTTTTCTATAGCACCATTCTAGATCTTAGTATTTCCCATGAGAAAAGAAATTTCCAGTTCTATTTATATTGGGTTTCCATCTGGAGACTGGTGTCTGAAAGATGAAAAGAAAGAATTCCAATGTTCTGCTTTATTTAGCTTGCATTTAAGGAATGTCTTTTAAAGTTCTTCATACCATAAAAACCTTTAGGTATAATCTCTTGTCTGCATTTCATAGTTGAAAAAAATGCACTCATAAAAATCGACTTGCTCCTCACCCTGCTGCTAGTGAACAGTCAAAACCAAGTCCACATACAGAGAGCTGGCAGTCTCTCCTCCTGAGATCCATTATCTCTCTGCAGTGGAACGCATTACCACAGTCTTCTTTTTCAGGAAGACAAAGGGAAAAGCAAACCCCTGACAAGAAAGAACTAAGAGACAAATACATACTCTTCAGATTTTCCTGTTTCCTGTATAGTGTTGCCATTTGGTGATTTGAATAGAATTCTTGAATATGAACTATAAAAATGCCAAGAATGCTAAAAATTTTCTAATCTACAGAGGAACACAGACCACATTACATGCTAGAACTCGCAACAGATGCCTAGGCTTGATTTTGACCTACTAATGTAAGATGAGGAAAGGAACCTTTAAATTTTTTTGTTCCAAATTCTGTGTGAAATTTCCAGTCTTTGGAAAAATTATTGTTAACCACAAAGGAAATTTTTTAAAAACATAAAATTGATATTTTCAAGAAATAGTCCTGGACATATAAGCTGCCCAAATATTTTTGTTAGGTCAGGCCAGGGAGAATAGCCAAGATGGCATAGACCATAAAGACCCTCCTTTCTTTTCCACTCAGGCCAGATTCCTATGAGACCTCTGGACCTGAGACCCACCTCCAGATCTGAGCCCCTGACCTGGCTTAATTGGCTAGATTCCAACATGTCACTATCTCCCCTCCCCCCTATAAAAGACTCTCCCCACCTCCCAGATGCATGCTTTCTCATGGTCCTGGAGGGCCGTGGATTCTCCCAAGAGAGAGAGAGAGAGACATTTCCTGGAATAAAACCCTGCATTGGTTTACTTTTAATTCAGCCTGATTCGGCCCGTTTTCTTAGCATCAGATACCTATTCTTCTTATCTTGGTAGCCCTATGGAGAATGGGGTTATTTTTTCTTGGCCTGAGGGCTCAGGACGCACGGACACCAGGGACACCCCTTTCCTGTCCTGCTGCATCCAGCTTCTGACCTGGGGTAAGTCTGTTTCCTGTTGCCTCATTTCTGCTGTCCAGATCTCTTCTCTGTAAGCCGTTGTCATGCCAGGGCTCTCTTTCTCTTTCTTCAGCCCTGAGCCCAGGGCCCACAGAAGACAGTGGAACTTAGCCCACTCCATGCCTACCACACTGCCAGGCCTCAGGGTGCAATAGAGGACATTTTTCTGCCCCCCCCACCCCCGACCCCGGAGATCTCCAGGCTTGGAGATGGGCAGCTCTGGGTCAAAGCCTACCCACCAAACACATTTTTTTTTCTTTTTTCTAAAGTGGCTACATGCAGGATTTCCAGGATCTTTCTCTCTCTCTCTCTCTCTCTCTCTCTCTCTCTCTCTCTCTCTCTCTCTCTCTCTCTCTCTCTCTCTCTCTCTCTCTCCTTCCCATCTCTGAACTTTCCTCCTCCATTCCTGCACCTGATTCAAATTAACATGGTTGCCATTTTTATCTGATCATATGGCATGAATGCATTTACCAGGCAGATTAACAAATTAGTCCCAAAATGTCCATTATTGGAATTTTACAATTTTATCACCGTGTTTTCAATTGTTTCTAATTAAAATCATTTTTCCATTTTAGCTTTTGTATGGGTATAGTTAATGTTTTCACAAGATTGCTGCTTAAGCTAATGGCTTTTAATAAATGTGGTTTTGTTTTTGTTTTTATTGTTTCATTAGATTAGCAGGTAAACCCAACATCTATTAGACACAGGCGAGCTGTGTTGCAAGCCCCATCTGCTGTCCCTGCACCCATCCCACTTACACTAACTCCCCCTTTGTCAAGCTTTTGCTGTTGTGAGCCAGGCTCCCATGGCTAAAGCCGGCCCCCCTTTGCAGTTTGATAACATCAGTATGTTTATGCAGTTAAGACATGGAAGTGTCTGTCCAAGCTGTCTGTGTGTTAACTCTTCTATATATAAGTCTGTATTGTGTCTGTCAAAAAGTGGCCACTTCTAGGTTATATTGTGCACAAAACCCATTATAATCAAAGGCCAAATGAACCTAGGTTTTTTAAGTGATCTGTTAGACTGAATTGAATCTCTAAATTATGTAGGGTGTTTCTTCCCAATTGACTGTTTTAAGGTATGTTTACTGTATGCACTGCTGCCCTGGCTGTTACCCTAACATGTATGTTGTATTTCTGCCCTCTTCTCTCATTGTAGGTTCCTGAATACCATTCTCCTGTACCCAACTTCATGCTTTTGATATTGTCAATTGCTGAATTATCTTTGTTTTACACGGCCTCAGTAGGACTGGATGTCTCCTCTCTCCCCATCCTTTAGCTTCTTCCTTCATGAAACTGTATGTAATTCTGTTTTATAAAATGTTTGATAACAGCATGATAGAGAAACTGCATTGGCCAGTTTGGCCATCTCAGCATTGAGAATGCAAAGAAACTGGTAGGGGCTGCATGCTATAAAAGATATCTACAATGTCTTGAATGAAGGCATTTCCATGTATGTGCCTCTGCTCAGTACAACATTTATAAACTGCTATCTACAAAATTAATTATTAGATCCTTATTCCATAGCTGGAGAGTCTCAATACTGTGTGACCCACAGACAGTAAGATTAGGTTTTACTTCTGGGGATCATATGGGACAGTCCAAATGACACCAATTTTGGTGAGCTTAATTTAAGTTTATTTCCTGTCTGCTGAAAACGTGAAAATATCTCCCCTGCCCCACCCCCCCTTTTTTCCTTCTGCAATTCAGAATTTATTAAGGACAAAGATTCTTAAAGCTTGCCTTGACCCTGCCTCCCCAACAGTGGCCACAGTCTTGGCTTCTCACTTTAACTCTCAGGCTTTTCCAGATATCAGAAAAAAAAAATTAAAAAGGCTGATGAATGTCCCCAGACTCCTACGCAGGATTTGATGAAAATAACTTTTAAGGTATTTAACAGCTGACAGGAGGTAGCTGAGTCCTCCTGACAAACTGCTACAACAAAAGCCTACGTTCTATGCTTCAGCCCTGGTAGCTGCCCTGAGGCCAACGGCATTCCCACAGTGGGACGTGGTGGGCTCTGTCAATCCGCATTCTGCAGAGGCCAGCTGAAGTCTGTTCCACAGTCCAGGCCTAGTCCATTCTGCCAGGAGCCTGTTTCAAGTGTGGCAAAGGAGGTCACTGGGTTAGAAAGTGCCCAAATCCCAAGCCATCCACCATGCTGTGTTTTCTCTGCCAGAGCTCTGCCAACACCCTGAACATTTGAAGTCTGAGTGCCCAGATGTGGGCTCTTCCTCTGTGCCATGCCATTGCTCTGGGAACCCCAATCCCCTCTGGGCTCTGAATTCCTTGTCTTGGCAGAGGACTGATGGCAGCCAGATTCAGGGACCCCCACTGACCATTGTCAAGCCCAAGTTAATGCTCCAGGTAGCAGGTAAGTCCATTTCCTTCCCGTTGGACAGCTGGACTACATTTCTGTACAGACCTCACACTGTGACCCTACATATCCTTCATCAATTTTTGTCACAAGTGTGGAAAGGACCCCCTCTTTCCCATGAAGGTCTCTACTTCCTCCTATGTCCTTGCAGGTCATTTTTTCACCTATTGCTTTTTAGTCATATCTGTCTGTCCAGTGCCACTACTGTGCCATGACATCCTTAATTGCTTCCTGCCACCCACCAGTCCTGATACGGCCCAAGAGCCCTGCCCCTTTTCCTTCTAGGCCTCAGTTTCCTATTTGTGAATTGGTGGGCTCAAGCCTACCATTAACTGCTTCCTATCTCCACTAACTAACCCTGCAACATGCCCATTCTTCCAGTTCCTAAGCCCTCTGGCACATACTGTCTAGTTCAGGACTTCTGCCCTAACCCCTAAACTTCAGTCTTTCATTTTGCTGTTCTGGCTTTCTTTACTGTGCTCTTACTTCCCTTTGCCTTCACATGGGAGGACCCAAAAGCCAGGTCTGCAGCCAAACCTTGGTCCGCGATCTCTCCTCCTTTGACTCTGGTCCTAATGTACCCTTCCAGTACTCTAAGGTCAGACTGAGTAAACGCCATATGAGACCTACAGCCTCCAGAGATAGCAGACCACATCCTCTCTTTTCTAGGATTGGTGGGCTTCTTCTGTAACTGAATCCCCAATTTTGCTGTAATAGCTAAATCCTTGTACCACGCAGCTAAGGAGACCCCCAAAGGGCCTCTCTCCCACCCAGCCATCATCCAACAACATTTTTCTCTCCTTCGGAATGCTCTGTTGCCTGCCCCTACTTTGGCTCTCCTAGACTTTTCAAGCCCTTTCCACCACTTTACAGACAGAAATTTGGAAGTGGCCACAGGGGACTTAGCCTAACCTGTTGAGCCCTCATAGGAAATGGTGGAGGCACTCTGTCAGCTAGAACTCAGGGACCACACCTCCACCAGCACTGTTGAGACAGACCAGACAGCCTTTTCTTATTAACCATAACCTATCAGTTTCAGCCGCCCTGTTGGCAGACTACCTACCCTATCTCTCTCTCTTACATACACTCCTTGGCTCCCATGAGGAAAAGAACCACCCTACTCCTACTTCAGTGGAGTCCACTAACACCAGGGGGCAGTGTTCTCAAAACTTTTATCTTCTAAGTCTCTTGACCCAGAGGGATTGGACTCCACATCATCATCCTTACTATGCTGTCAGCAGTCAAAGTACTAGGCAACCCACATTGGTACCATTTGTCCAGACTTGGAGAGCCCCAACATAGGATGGATGGTCCACCAAATATCTGGGAACCACTATCCTCAGGTTTTTCAGAGACCCTCAAGGACAGGTCTGAATGGTCAGCCTTAACCCTCTGTACCTTCATCCTTCCTCTGCTGCCCCTGCTGCCACAGGTACAACACCCTGTGATACCCCTGCCCAGTTGCCTTTTGTGTTGTTATTGTTTCAGCCTTCACCTGAGCAGGTGATGCTATGCCAGATTTGACATACTAATGGCATATTCATGCTCAGGATAAAACTGGAGAGCCTAAGTTTAGACCCTGTCCTCTGTCCAAAGCAATCTAACAGTAAGAGGAGCCTCTCCAACCTCAACCAGGAGACTCCTTCGATCTTAATACCTGGTCTCCTCCGCTTCTTGAAGGAACACATCCAGGAGGTGTCCAGAGTGCTGCCTACTCCTGACTCTCCCTCCCTTCAAAGTCCCTGCACAGCAAGAAGCCAAAGCAGAGTTGTCACACCCCTAAACCTTAAGAGTCTGGGATGTTAGGTCAGACTGGAGCAAAAAGCCAAGTTATCATAGACCAGAAAGACCCTCTTTTCTTTTCTAGTCAGGCCAGATTCCCATGAGACCTCTGGACCTGAGACGCAAATCCAGATCTGAACCCCTGACCTGGCTTAATTCGCAAGATTCCAATATGTCACCATCTCCCCTCCCCTCTATAAAAGGCTCTCCCTGCCTCCCAGATGCATGCTTTCTCATGATCCTGGAGGACCATGGATGGGAGAGAGAGAGAGAGAGAGAGAGAGAGAGAGAGAGAGAGAGAGAGAGAGAGATTTCCTGGAATAAAAGCCTGCCTTGTTTTACTTTTAATTCAGACTGATTTGGCCCTTTTTTTTTTAGTGTCAGATACCTATAATTCTTAATTTTATTGAAGCAGAACACTTTATAATAATGGCATATTACATTGACTTTAAAATTACAGCAAAAATAAGTGATTATCTAAAAACCAGAGTTGGCAAAGTAACATTTTGTTGATTAATTATACTTCAATTGTTTTTACTCCTTCCACATTTATAGGTGGCCACTTACTTTATATTCAATATGTCCTTCAGTAAATATTGATTTGCTCATGAAAACAAGATAAATAAAAACATTCCTTGCATTCACTAGTTATGCAGCTCTAAAAATATCTGAAGCATTGGTAATATTTTAATATAATACTTTTATTGATGTTTTGTATATTTCAGACATAATTTTTCAGTTCGATTTAGACATATTCCCTTTCCCTTCCCCCCACCCCACCCCAGTTCATGCACTCTGCCATACATGTCCTGCATCTTTCTATAAGTCTCTTTAAAGTTTTTCTCTGCAAAGGTTTGTGGTTTGGGGCAGAACTTAACGATATCAGTCTGTTCTTTTACCCAATTGTTGTGGCTCCCTCCCAATTGTATTGCTCAAAAATATGCCTATATAAATGTCATATATGTACCAGAATTATGTCCTCCAGGAATAAACTGTATTTTAACTCTGATATATGTTTAGAAGTTCACATTTTTCCCTTTAATTTTATATTACTCTAAAATATGAATGTATACCTTCCAACCATATACATTAATTACCATGTCTGAAAGTAACTGGTAAGTTATTCCTAGGACTCATTAAGAGATTCACATTATAACATCACAGTTGCTTTAAGATAAAAAGAAATATAACAATAACATTGCTCAGCTTGCCTTTCAATTGGGGGATTTGGTATTAGCATCCACAAATGAGGGAAACCACTCCCCATTTGTTTTTGTTTTTTTCTTGGGTGGGGGGGCTGTGTTACTTCATTTAGCTTAATGGCTTAGAGTTCCATTCATTTACCTGCAAAGTTCATGATGTCATCTTTCTTTACCACTGCAGAGAACTCCATTTTATAGATGTACCACATTTTTGTTAACCACTCATCAGTTGAGGGGCTTTTGGGTTGGTTCCATGTCTTCACTATGGTGAAGAGAGCTGCAACAAACATAGATATGCATGTGTCTTTGCAGTAGGATGAGTCTTGTGGGTAAATACCCAGAAGTGGTATGGCTGGGTCAGGTGGTAGGCTCATTTTGAGTCTTTTTTTTTTTAATTTTATTTATTTCCGTATGTGTATGAATGTACTGACTGCATGCAAGTCTGTGCACCCGTGACGTGCAACGCCGCGGAGGTCAGAAAAGTGTGTCGGACTCCCCTGGAACTGGAGTTCTCCTGGAATTGGAGTCTCAGACGGCTCTTGGCCGCCATGTAGGTGCTGGGAATCGAACCCGGGTCCTCTGCAAGAGCGGTCGGCGCTCTTAACCGCTAGGCCATCTCTCCAGCCCCTCATTTTGAGTCTTTTAAGTGTTCTCCACACTGCTTTCCACAGTGGTTGTATGAGTTTACATTCCCACCAGCAGTGGCTGAGTGCTCCCCTTTTTCCACAAACTCTCCAGCATTTGGTATCTTTTGTTTTCTTGATCTTAGCTAGTAGTATAGGAGTGAGATGATATCTGAGAGTGGCTTTAATTTGCACTTCCTTAATTGTTAATGATGTTGAACACTTTTTAAAGATGTTTCTCATCAATCTGTACTTCCTCACTTGTGAAGTCTCCCTTCAGCTCTTTACTCCATCTTTTGACTGAGTGGTTTTCTTCTTTATTTTTTTGAGTAGTTTATATATTCTGGATATTAATGCTCTGTCAGATAAATCAGTGGTGAAGGTTTCCTCCCACTCTGGGGGTTTTCTCTTCACTTCCTTGATTGTTTCTTTCACTGTACAGAAGCATTTGAGTTTGATGAGGTCCCACTGTGCAGCTGCTGTTTTATTTAGAAAGTCTTTTTCTACTCCTATATCTTATAGATTGCTGCCAACTTTTTCTTCTAACACCTTCAGTGTTTGGGGCTTCATGTTGAGGTCTTTGATACACTTGGAGGTGATTTTGGTACAGGGTAAGAGGTAGGGGTTTAATTTTTGTTCTACATATGGTGATCCAGTTTTGCCAGTGCTATTTGCTGAAGATGCTGTCTTTCCTCCAATGAGATTTTGGCCACTTTATCGAATATGTGGTGGCTGAAATTATATGAGCTCAAGTTTTGATCTTTAATTTTGTTCCATTGGTTAATGGGTCTGTTTATGCACCACCAGGCTTTCTTTAGGACTATAGCCCTGTAATATAGCTTGAAGGCCCAAAAGGTGTTCCCTCCTGTATTCCAATTTTTTTGCTCAGCTTGCTTTGGCTATTTGGGGTCTTTTGCTTTTCCATGTGAATTTAAAGATTGTTTTTCCATGTAGGTGAAGAAATTCTTGGGGATTTTAATTGGGATTGCATTGAATCTGTATATTAATTTGGGTAGAATGGACAGTTTTACTATGTTAATTTTTCAAATTCATGAGCAAGGAAAGGTTTTTCCAATTTTAAGTCATCTTCAATCTCCTTCAGGGGTTTAATTTTTTGTTGTAGATATCTTTGGTGTCTTTGGATAGGTTTTTTCCCAGGTATTTTATTTTTTGAGGCTAGTGTGAGTGGGAAGATCTCCTTATATTCTTTCTCCAGTTGGTTGTTGTTGCTGTAAAGAAAGGTTACTGATTTTTCTAGGTTAATTTTGTATCCTGGCACTGTACTGAAACTCTTCATTGTTTCTAGGAGCTTTCTGGTGGAGATTTTAGCATCACTCAGATAAACTATTATATCATCTGCAAACAGGGATACTTTGACTTCATCGTTTCCAATTAGTATTCCTTTAATTTCCCTTTCTTTCCTATTGCCCTAGCAAGCATTTCAAGCACTGTATTGAAGAGGAGTGGTGATAGGGGCAGCCTTGTTGGCTTCCCACCTTTAAGGGGTATGATTCTAATTTTTCTTCATTTAGGATGATATTGGCTATGGGTTTCTTATATATGGCTTTGAGTATATTTATGAATGTTCCCTTCAGTAAAAATTCTCTCTAGAACTTTAAACATAAAGAGATGCTGGATCTTGTCAAAGGCATTTTCTGATCAATTGAAATGATTGTGTGATTTCTGTCTTTCAGTCCCTTTATGTTTTATAATATTTATTGATTTATTATGTTGAATTATCCCTGCATCTCTGGTATGAATTCAAGTTGATTATAATGAATGATCTTTTTGATGTGGGTCTGTATGCAATTTGCCAGTATTTTGTTGAGAATTTTTGCATCTGTGTTCATTAATGAGATGGGTCTATCTATCTATCTATCTATCTATCTATCTATCTATCTGTCTATCATCTAGACCCCATTATATTATATATCTTATTATATTATATCTATATATATATATATATCTATATATCTATTTTTTTGGTTGTGCCTTTGCCTGGTTTTGGTATTAGAGTGATGCTGGCTTCAAAAAAGGAGTTTGGGAGATTACCCTCTCTTTGTATCCTTCTGAATAGTTTGAGTAGTAATGCTTGTAAGATCGCTTTAAATGCTTTACAGAATTCTGCTGTGAAACCATCTGGGCCTGGGCTTTTTTTTAGTTGAGAAGGCGGTTTTTTGTTGTTGTTGTTGTTGTTGTTGTTGTTTTCTGTTTTTTTATTACTTCTTCAATTTCCTCAAATGTTATGGGTCTCTTTAAACTGTCAATCTCTTCTTGGATAAGTTTTGTTGTTTCCCAGTATTTCAGATATTCATCCATTTCTCTTAGGTTTTCAAATGTAGGGTACAGGTTTTTGATGTATTCTCATATGATTGTCTGGATCTTTTCTTTATCTGTTGTGATGTTTCCCTTTTCAATATGAGTACTATTAATTTTGAGTTGCTCTTTCTTTCTTTTGGTTAACTAGGCTAGATGTCTGTTTATTTTATTTATCTTTTCAAAGAACCAGATTTTGGATTCATTGATTTTTTTTGCATTGTTTTCTGCTCTATTTTTTGTTATTTCTTCCTATCTGTTGGGTTTAGGATCCATTTGTTGTCTCTCAAGTGTTTTCAGTTGTAGTGTTAGATCATTTATTTGTTCCCTTTCTGTTTTTTTTTTTTTATGTGGGCCCTTAGGGCTATAAATTTCCCTCTTCTGACTGTTTTTAAAGTATCCCACAGGTTTTGTCGTGTTGTGGTGTCTTTTTTGTTTATTTGCATGAATACTTTTATTTTTTATTTTTTAATTAATTAATTTTTTTAATTGATGCTTTGTGTATTTCCCTGACCCATTCATTATTCATGACTGTGTTTTTTAGTCTTCCTGTGTTCTTGTAACTAGTTGGGCTTATTCTGGTGTTAATTTTGAGCTTCATTGCACTGTGTTCTGATAGAATGCATGGCATAATTTCAATACTTTTATATTTGTCTAGGTTTATTTTGTGTCCCAGTATGTGATCGATTTTGGAGAATGCTCAATGGGGTGTGAGTAGATGAATTATCTCAGCTTTGATCAATGTGAAATATTGTTCTTCCTTTTAGTTTTGGTGAATATTTTGATTTGTGTCACAATACTGTTTTTTTCAACACTTCAAAATTTATATATATATATATATATATATATATTCCTGCACTTCACTGTTTCTAATATTCCAGACATATATTTCTAGCATTCCAGCTGTATGCTTACTTTATATATAACAATTCTTTTTTTCTGGATGCTTTAAACCCAACTTTAACGCTTTCCGTGTGTTTGCTTGCTTGCTTTTTCTTTTGTTTTTTTCTATTTTTTTTTTTTTTTTTTTTTTTTTTTGTCTTTTTGAGACAGGGTCTCCCTTTAGTCCCAGTTGGCCTGGATCTGCCTCCCAACAACTGGGATTAAAAACACGTGCCACCACACCTAGCTGAAACTTTATTTCTTTTTCCAGTAAGAAAGCAATAGGATTGGCTGTGATTTTTAATTACTGTTACTTACTTTATGATATTATTTAAATAATTGTGATAAATTAACAGTCATTATCGGTTTAAGTATTTTCTCCTGCCTTACTCCATCTTTTCTTCTTTGATCCATTTATTTACATGAAGATTGTACCAATTTACATTTTGCTATAGATGTTGACTACATTTGTCTGAGGTGTATTTTTATTCTTTGCTTTGGTCTTTTGCATTTGTTTATATACTTTATTTTTATCTGTCTTCAGGATCATTGATAGTTAACTTTTCTCTCTCTACTCTGTTCTCTGTTGTACCTTGAGCTGAATTTAAGCTGTGCCCCTACTTTTCATCTACTTTGAAATGGCTGAGAAGAGATATGAAGGACTTCTCTTTAGTTTCCTGTCTTTGGTTTCCTAATGTTGAATAGGAAGCATGTTTTGAAAAATTTCTGTCCATTCTCCTGTACCTGTTCGAGTGTTCAGGTTCTGATAATTTGTTTTACTCAGACACAGAGTTAAAGCCAGTAACAAAGTATAATTAATTAGATGTTTATGCACACTGTGGATACAACTGTCATCATCTCATCTGTTATAATAAAACAAATACAGAAATAAGAATTATCATTGTAATTTCAGATAATTTCTTTCTACCTTCTATAGGATAAGGAATCCTACCATAATTCCATCAAGAATGTTGTGATGGGTTCTGTTAAAACATTTTGACCATATTCACAATATAGTTTATTAATTTTCCTCAAATCCTATTGTTCCAATGGTAAATAGATAAAAAACAAGCAATCAAATAAATAAAACCCAAAATGATCTCATAAATTATTTGGCTTGCTTTTGGATTCTGGGGTGCATTTAATGTTACTTTGTGAGTTTACATACTAGATAAAAACTATAATAGCATATTTGAATATTTAAAAATCCTTTTA
Organism: Rhizomys pruinosus; assembly: GCA_009823505.1. NCBI lineage: Eukaryota > Metazoa > Chordata > Mammalia > Rodentia > Spalacidae > Rhizomys > Rhizomys pruinosus. Next base: position 2,293,326 of record VZQC01006291.1, on the reverse strand, counting down.
AATAAAACTGAGAAGAATATCATTAGGAACAAAAATTATGTAAAATATACATATATATATATACTATACAATATGTACTATTAACCATGGATAATGTACATCTTTGTTCTAAGAACCTTACCACTTAAAATAAGTACATAAGTCCATCTAATGACAAAAGGCAACCATATTTTTCTATATTCCAGCTTTCTTTTTGATAATCTTAGGCAGGCACGTTCTTTTCAATAATTTTTGAAAATTTGACATAACGAATATAATATTCTTACTAGGTTACACCATGTAGGCCTTCATGGTGTAACCTACATTCAACTTCAAAGAGTTGAAATGTAATGACTAACTGGCTCTGTCTCATCATGTTCTGATAAAATGTTATCAGTGTCTCTGGTCTCATGATATTGCTCCTTAGGGTCATTAAACATGAAGATTTTACTTAGAGAATCTATGTAGACAGATGAGCTTTGGTGTTTAGTTTACCAGGACAGAAATATTAAGTTAAAAAAATCAAATAAATTTAAAAGATAGTGTCCCAATTCGATGATGTGCAGAAACGGAAACCCATATACCATTTTTAGCAGTATTTAAATCTAGTTTTAAAACTCAGGTATTGGACCAAACATGGTGGCACATGTCTTTAATCCCAACACTCAAGAATCAAAGGCATGTGGATCCCTGTTAATTTGAGACAAGTCTCATCTATGTAGCAAGCTCCAGGCCAAGTGGGGATAAAAGGAGACCATGTCTCAAACAATGTAAAAAGTCCCAGATATTTAGTTATTTAACATAAGTATAGAATTTTTTATTTGCAGAGAGAGAGAGAGAGAGAGAGAGAGAGAGAGAGAGAGAGAGAGAGAGAGAGAGATTTAATTATAAGGACATTTATTTCCCATCAAAACTGCTATTATTTTATTTTACGCTTTGGAAGTGTAACTTTCTAAGAATAGACAGAACATAGAAAAATAGTCTTGTGACTCATCCAGCTTGCATTACCAAGATTCTTCATCATTCAGAAGAATTTTGCTGTGATTGTCCTTTTTAGTGCCTTGAGACTATACAATAGTTTTGGACCCTTCTTACCAATCTGAAACCAAATGTCCTCATAACTAAAAAATTATATTATAAGACTGATTCAAGTCTGCATAATTTCAGGGATAAATATTGCTCGATGTCGTTGTTGTTGGGTTTTTTTTCACAGTAAATTGGGACAGAGACTGCAAGCATGGTGCTTCTATAGCAATGTTGCATGCTGTTAGGAATACGTGAGCCACCCGATGGTAATGAAACCTTGCTCTGTATTTAACTATGCCTACTTCACCTAAATGTCTGGTGAAATTTTACAGACATATTAACCACATACTTTGTGGTTAATTAGAAATGCTGACATGGTTTTGAATAAAAATTGATGAGAATTTCATGACCGGTTTGCCATAGGTCAAATACAGTAAGTGAAATTATACTACTTAAGAGAGTAAATTTGCCAAAGGATTTGCTGTCAATGACATAAAACACTCAGACAAACACTGGAATAGCATGTCTGGTGGAAGTCACAGTGAAAGTGCTTATTCACATATTTTGATCTTAATCCAGAACCAGTTAAGTAATACCTTAGAAAATGCTGACAAGATTTTATGATTCAGAAGACTGTGATGAAGGATTGTGAAGTTCATCACAATTATTCTGAATGATAATGTGGAAAGATTCATGATTTGACTTTTAAACAGTATATCAGTTCTAGAGTTATCTTTAGCTCCCCTGCTAGGTTTCCAGATTAAAGTGAGATAGAAACAAGCATAAATATACATCATCAACTGATCGTAAAGTGGTTAGGAAGCCCTGGAGCAAGCATTTGCATAAAAAGTAAGTAGACCTGGATTTAAGTCTTATACGATGCTATCACTTGTGTGATTTAAGCATATTACATAACTTGTGCTTCATTGCCTCTCTGAGGTTCCCAGAGTGCTTCCAGGATTAGTGGCACTGTACATGCATGCTTACTGAGTTGCTGACCCATAGTACACACAAAGGAATGGAGATTAGTAAAATTCACACTAAGCTGAATTTACCCCCTTTGTGAGTGGGAATCCCAAATCCAGACTTTAGTAAAAATGACTTGTTCTCTATTTGCAAATCATCAATGGAATTTACATGTACAATCTCAAGAAAATGGAAATTATATTACATTGTCACTTTATTAAATCAGTATATGATAGTTACCATTGTAGATATTTAAACAATTACACAGCATATTTTCTCTACATATTTATTAATTCAGTAATTCACTTTTTCTCTATTTTAGGCAGGTATTATAAAATAAAAATTATAAAATTCACCTTAAAATGCATTAAGAGAGGTTGCACACACTCCATGGCCAGTTGCCCAGGTGGCGTTCAGTGCATGGGCCAAAGAAGCAACACCCTCCCACCCCCTGCTCAAGCTACTGATACTGTGGTGGAAAATATAAACTGCTGGTTCTGGGGTTTACTGTGGTAGGGAGGATCCAGCAGTGTCAGTGATTTGAGGCTGCACAGCCATAACTGAGGAAGAAACTAGCAGGAAGCAAACTGAGTGACCAAACAGTTCTCCATATTAACATTTGAGATTAACAACAGATGTCAAACAAAGGGGACAAACAACAAGAACAACAAAAACAACAACAACAGATACACATGCCAAAGACACAGCAGAAAAAACAACAATATGGGAAACGCTCAAAATAAATCCCCACCAAACTCAACCAATCCTGAAGAAGATCCCAACAACGAGTTATCCCTGGAAGGAAACCAAGACACTGTCTTTAGAAGAACAATTGTAAACATATTCAAAGACTATAAAGAACAAATCAGAGAACTAAAGAGAGAGAATGAAAAACTCATGAAGGAACTAGAAGGAAAGAATGATAAACTCCGGAAAGAACTAAAAGGAGAGATAGACAAACTCTGAAAAGAACTAGAGGGAGAGAAATACAAACCCTGAAAAGAACGAGAGGGAGAGAATGACAAATTCCAGAAGGAAGTGGAAACACTGAAAAGTTTTTTAGGCTGAAAGGAAAAAAAAAGAAATTGACCAGTGAAGCAAGGAGCTACAAGAAGAGAATGAAAGGCTCCAAAAGGAAGTGGAAATAGGGAAGAAATCACAGGATGAAATAAAAAGGAAATTGAACATTCATCCAATCAGCAGGAAAGGATGGGAAAAAGCCTCAGAATTAGAATGGATGAAGCAGAGAAAAGAATATCAGACTTACAGGATAATACAGCAAAGCTGTAAAGATTATGAAATTTTTTTTTTTAAAACACGAGAGTAGAACAACCAGGAAATGTGGTACACTGTGAAAAGACCAAACCTCCACATCATAGGGATAGAGGAAGGAGAAGAATCCCAAGAGAATGGTATTGATCAAATCTTCAACAGAATAATAGAAGAAAACTTCCCCAAACTGAAGACAAGCCCATATAAAAACAAGAAGCACATAGAACACCAAATAGACAAGACCAGAAAAGAAATTCTCATCATATCATAGTTAAATCACTAGATGCACAAAACAAGGACAAAATATTGAAAGCCACAAGAGAAAAATAATAAATTACATATAAGGGGAAACCATCAGAATCACAGCTTACTTCTCAGTGCAAACTATGAAAGCCAAAAGAACATGGACCAAAGTATTCCCAGTGCTAAGTGACTTTAGATGCCAACCCAGATTACTATACCCAGCAAAAATGTCAATCATAGTTGAAGGAGAAAGAAAAATCTTTCATGACATAAACAAAATGAAAGAACACATGTCACAAAAACCAACAGTTCAGAAAATACCTGAAGGAATTCAAAGAACAGAGGAATGAGCAACTACCCTTAAAGAACCCAAGAGAGAAATTACCAAAAGCATAACAGAGAAAATAAATACCTAGACCAAGAATGCAAATGAAAAATAAGTTGAAAGGAAACAACACACATCTCTCTAATAACCTTAAATATTAATGGTCTAAACTCCCTAATCAAAAGACATAGACTGGGAGAATGAATTAGAAACAGAATCCATCTATATGCTGCCTACAAGGTATCCAACTCACCCTCAAGGACAGAGTGAAAGGATGGAAAAAATATTCCAAGCAAATGGTACCAAAATCAAGGGTGGCTATTTTAATATCAGATAAAATAGACCTCAGATTAAAATTAATCAGAAAAGACAAAGAGGGCCATTATATCCTTATCAACGAAAAAGTAAAGAGGAAGATTTCACAATCTTAATTTTTTTTTTATAAATACAACCCTTAAGAAACAGATTAAGCCCAGCACAATAATAGCTGGGCACTTATGGGGCTGGAGAGATGGCCTAGTGTTTAAGAGTAACAACTGCTCTTGCAGAGGACCCAGGTTTGATTCCCAGCACCCACATGGTGGCTGAGAACCATCTTTAACTCCAGTTCCAGGGGAATCCAACAACCTCTCCTGACCTCCTCGGCATTACACATGGATGCACAAACCTACAAGCAGTCAATACATTCATACACATAAAAAATAAATAAAAATCTGTTTAAAAACAGTGGGGTGCTTCAATACTGCACTGAAATCCCTGGATAGGTCAACTGGACAAAAAATGAGCAGAAAAACATCAGAACTTAACAATCCAATACATCAAATGGACCTCACATATATCTACACAATATTCCAACCAAACACCAGAAAATATGCTTTCTACTCAGCGCACTAAGGAACATTCTCCAAAATCGACCACATAGTGTGACACAATAAAGTCAGTCCTAAGAGGTAAATTTATAGCCCTAAATGCCCTCATTAAAAAACAAAAAAACAAAAAAACAAACAAAAAAAAACAGAAAGAGAACAAATAAATGATCTAACACTGCAGCTAAAAACACTTGAGAGACAACAACAAATGAACCCTAAACCTAACAGACAGGAAGAAATAACAAATATCAGAGCAGAAATCAATGAAATAGAAACACAGTAAACAACACCAGAAAAAAAAATCAATGAATCCAAAAGCTGGTTCTTTGAAAGATAAACAAAATAGACAAACCTCTAGCCCAGTTAACCAAAAGAAAGAAAGAGCAACTCCAAATCAATAGTATTCCTGAGGAAAGGGAAAACATCACAACAGATAAAGAAACGATCCAGACAACCATATGAGAATACTACTAAAACCTAAGTTTGAAAACCTAAGAGAAATGGATGAATGTCCGAAATCCTGGGATTTGCCAAAACTTAACAAAGAAGAGATTGACATATTAAACAGAACCATAATACTTGAGGAAATTGAAGATGTAATAAAAATTCTCCCAACTAACAAAAGACCAGGCCCAGATGGTTTCACAGAAGAATTCTATAAAACATTTAAAGAGGTCTTACAACCATTGCTACTCAAACTTTTCAGAAGGATACAGAGGGAAATATCCCAAATTCCTTCTATGAAGTTAGCATCACTCTAGTACCAAAACCAGGTAAAGAAACAAACAAGAAAGAAAACTATAGACCTCTAACATTAATGAACACAGATACAAAAATTCTCATCAAAATACTTGGAAATTGCATACAGACCCACATCAAAAATATCATCCATCATGACCAGGTTTGATTCATACCAGAGATGCATAATAAATGGGCTGAAAGACAAAAACCACAGGATCATCTCAATTGATGCAGAAAAAGCTTTTGACAAAATCCAGCATCCCTTCCTGCTTAAATTCCTAGAGGGAATTAGGCTGGAGGAATCATTCCTCAACATAAACAAAGCCATATACAAGAAACACACAGCCAACATCAACCTAACTGGAGAAAACTTGGAAGCATTCCCCTTAAAGTCAGGAACATGGCAAGTCTGCCCACTATTGCTACTCCTCTTCAATATAGTGATTGAAATGCTTGCTAGGGCAATAAGGTGTGAAAGCAAAATTAAAGGAGCACTAATTGGAAAAGATGAAGCAAAACTAACCCTTTTTGCAGACGATATGATAGTTTACCTAAGGGATGCTAAAACTCTTAAAACTCTTAGAAAACTCTTAGAAACTATTAAAACTTTCAGTAAAGGGGCCAGGTACAAAATAAACCTAGAAAAATTCGTAGCCTTTCTTTACACCGACAATAAGCAACTGGAGAAGGATTATAAGGAGACCTTCCCAGTCATAAGAAATAAAATATCTAGGAATAAACCTAAGCAAAGACACCAAAGACCTCTACAACAAAAATTTTAAAACCCTGAAGGATACTGAAAATGACATCAAAAGATGGAAAGACCTCCCATGCTCATGGATTGGAAAGATAGCATATTCAGCAAATGATGTTGGCAAAATGGAATCACCATTTGTGAAAGAACAAACTTAAACCCCTATCTCTTGCCCTGCACAAAAATAAACTCCAAGTCGATCAAAGATCTCAACTTGAAACCTGAAACCCTGAAGGTGATAGAAGAAAAAGTTGGCAGCAACCTACAAGTTATAGGCATAGGAAAAGACTTTCTAAATGAAACAGCAGCCTCACAGGAAATAAGGACAACAGCTGACAAGTGGGACCTCATAAAACTCAAAATCTTTTTCACAGCTAAAAAGACAATCAAGGAATGGAAGAGAAAACCCACAGAGTGGGAGGAAGCCATCATCACTGATACATCTGACAGAATATATAATACTTATAAAACAAAGAAGTATGAAAACAAATGACCTACTCAAAAGATGCAGCAAAGAGATGAGCAGAGACCTCACCAGTAAAAAAGTAAAGATGGCTGAGAAACATCTTAAAAAGTGTTCAACATCATTCATAATTAAGGAAATGTAAATTAAAACCACACTAAGGTATCATCTCAACTCAATAAGACTAGCCAAGATCAAGGAAACAAAAGACACCAAATGCTAGAGAAGTTGTGGGGAAAAGGGAAAGTTCATCTACTGCTAGTGGGAATGTAAACTGGTACAACCACTGAGAACCCTTAAAATCTCATAATGAGCTTACCACATGACCCAGCCTTACCACTCCTGGCTATATGCCCACAAGTCGCATCCTAACGCAATGATACATGCACAGCTCTCTACACAATAGCAAAGATCTGGAACCAACCCTAATGCCTTTCAACTGATGACTGGATAACAAAAATGTGGTGGTACATTTACAAAATGGAGTTCTACACAGCAGTAAAGAAAGATATCATGAGCTTTGCTGATAAATGGATGTAACTCGAAGCCATTATGCTGAGTGAAGTAACATAGTCCCAGAAAAAAAGGCGAATGGTTTCCCTCATTTGTGGATGCTAACACCAAATTCCCAGTTGGCAGGCAAACCGAGCAACTTTATTATTATATTTCCTTGTATCTAAAAGCAACTGTGCTATTCCAATATGAATCTCTTAATGGGCTCTAGAATTGTCCTACCACTTGTCTTCACACATTGTAATTACCATATATGAATGAAAGATATGTATTCATATTCTATTCATATTCTTTTTTGTTTTTTAATTTATTTTTTATGTTTATGAATGTACTGCCTGCATGTAGGTTTGTGCACTCATGTCATGCAATGTCTCAGAGGTTAGAAGATGGTGTCAGATTCCCCTGGAACTGGAGTTAAAGATGGTTCTCAGTGGCCATGTTGGTGCTGGGGATGGAACCCTATAATAGCCAGTATGCTGAGAATTACATATGTGCAGAGCTTGTCCCTCATCAATCTAACCTGCCTTAGGCAGGTGAAACCATACAAAGAGTTGAGTTGCAGACCTGGGCCAATCACAAGACTGCACTAAGAAGAGAGAGGGAATGTAGACAGTGCATAATCCCTAACCCTGCCCCCAATAAACAAATCTGGGGCAGCTCGCCCTCTGTCTTTGTTCACCTTGGGAACAAGGTCTGTATCTTGACTCTGCACCTCTCACCCCCTTTCCTTCATGGTCAGACACTGAAATTCCTCAGCAGGCCTGGGTGATTGTCTACATCTGGTGCCTAACTTGGTTTCCTGTTCCTACAGTGCTGGTGAGGCACCTCTCTTCCTTTATCAGTGAGTAGGCCCCGTTTTGTGTTCTTTTTGGCTGGTGTTAGTGTGAGTGTCTGGCCCCAACCCACCTCTCCTTCTCTCTACTTTAGTTTTCTGTGAGTGTGCCCTTGGCTAGGGTCATACATTTCTGCACCTCTGCTTTGTTGGTTCTTCCCTCTAACACTTCCCTTCCCGTTTCCTGCTTTCATGGGGAACATCCCTTCCCATGTTCAGGAGCCACAGACAGCTGCCCTTAAAGCTCTCCTCCAGATACATGGACTTAAAGTGAAATGTCAGGACTTGGATTCACTTGGGAGGAGGCCATTTGCATTGCCCCTCCTCGCCATAATTGCAAGCCTTAAGGGCCCCTTGGTGGAGGATGTTCTACCTTGAGCATAACTCAACCTACCACAAGAACACTGAGGAGAAGTTAGCCCTGCCCTGTGTCACTGACTTTCACCAGTACGAGGAAGATTCCCCCTCATTCCTACCCACAAACTCCCTTCAGCTGCCCCTGCTAGGGATAATGATTCACGCCCCCACCAATATACACTTGGAGGGGGGCCCAGGAAGTTCTCTCCCACTGGAGGGGCTAGAGACATCTCCTTCAGCTGTCTGTGACTTTTGGGTAAGAAAGAGCTTAATTCTTTTTTTTTTTTTCTTTTTACTTTCATTTTGGTTTTCTTTAAACTAAAGTTTCTGGTCTGGGGCACTCGGTTAGGACAAACTGGACACAGTATTGCTCCTTGAGTATGGAGATGGGGATGCCCTAACTCTCCAATGGTAAAGTGTGAACATGGGGTTCACCTCAGTGATTTGGAATCCGGGCAAGGGGATCTGGATTTTTGGTTCAGGGACCAATAGGGCATTGGCTCCATGCATGCAGCGTTTCCTCTCTTTGTCTGACTATGTTTTGTGTTTATGGTAACTGTTCATCCATGTGTCTAAGCCTGATCTAACTTTTTGTGTTTGTTTGTAATTTGGCCATTACAATTGTCTCATGTTGGTTTTGTCAAAGAAAAGTGTCCACTTCAAGGCTGGAGAGATGGCCTAGCGGTTAAGAGCACCGACCGCTCTTGCAGAGGACCCGGGTTCGATCCCCAGCACCCACATGGCGGCCGAGAACCGTCTGAAGCTCCAATTCCAGGAGAACTCCAGTTCCAGGGGAGTCCGACGCCCACTTCTGACCTCCGCGGCATTGTGCGACACGGGTACACAGACTTGCATGCAGACAGTACATTCGTACACATACAGAAGTAAATAAAATTAATTAAAAAAAAATTAAAAAAAAAAGTTTCAATCCTTTATGTGCACAGAATCATTCATTTTGTCATGCCAGACTAGATACACACATGAAAACTTTAAAACTTGATATTTAAAAATACATTTAAAGGCCTAAAATTTGGTTTGTGTCTGCTTTCAAAAGGGATTGTGTGAGGTAACTTGCTTGCTTTGGAATTATCTACCTTTTTTGAGACCTCTGCAGGCCAGATTCTCTGAGTGGATGTATCCCTGATTTAACATTATCTAGCCTTCCAGACTGGGAATGAATTCTTGGACTACTGGGTGTGGTAGCACACACCTTTAATCCCAGTCCTTGGGGGGCTGAGGCAGGCAGTTCATTGTGAGCTCAAGGTCACCCCATCTGGTCTGCTTTGGGGAGTTTCCATCCTTTGTATCAGCTGCTAGGCCTGTCTCAAAGGACCAAAGATAACCTGCCTCTTACTAGCTAGTAAAATTTGCATCAGCAGTTAGTCAGGATTCTGGGTCTGGCTTGGGAGAAGGTCTAGAGCTTGGGGAATTCCTGAGCTCCCTGGAGGGCCCACATGGCAATCTTTCAGTCTCTGCTAGAGACCCATTTTGAGTTCTGGTGCCTGGATTAGTTGGGGTGCTACATGCTTCCAGGGGTGGGAGAGGGCAGCCTGGGCCAGATAATGGGCTTTATTGTGTTTCCTATCTGTCCCCCCCACTTCCTCTTCATAGGAAGCAAACATACCTCCCTGGGTTTGAACTGGTGTCCTGCTGGTCTGGCCAGTCCTGGAAGTTCCCCAGCCAGGTGTTGTGGGCCACACCTTTAATCTTAGCACAGCCAAGGTTTCTAGGTTTAAAGATCATTACTGCAGAATTTCTGAGTCAGAAAAAAAAATTGACCCAACTTAATCCTAAATTAAAAATAATAAAATTTACCTCACAGTTAGATGACCTCAGTGCTGTATAAATTGTGAAGATTAAAGTGTTATGTTGACTGCTATGAACTTAAGAGTCATATTTTACTCTGATTTCAGTTTTCATCTGTAATTTAGAGTTTTCATCAAGGTGCTGAAGTTTTGGATTTTGAAACTAGTTAAACATATTTGTTTTATGGGGCTGTTTAAATGAATAGGCTTGCATTTAATGCTAAGTATTTACTTGATATCAAGTTGATTCACAAGTAAACTGTCATGTGAGCTAAAACTGATAAATGTTCCCTTTTTATTATTCTTAGAAGATTCACTGGTTTCTCTTCATAAGCAAAAAGTACCTCTTCTTAAAAGTGCACTTTGCAGAAGTTTCAATCCTTTTCCATTGTGTTTGAGTTAGGAGCTGTTACCTTGTAGCAGATCAGTATTAACATCTAGCTGGTTCACCAGTAGAACAGAGGCTGACCATGGGGCTCTCCATGTGGATGCTGGTCACAATGACTGATGGAGAAGATATTTTTTGTGGCATTGAGGTGGCAACCTCAGAGACATGTAAAGAATGAATTAAATTTTAAGCTAATGTGAAATCTTGGCAAAGAACATTTTAATAAATTAATGCCTTAAAAGTATTTAAAATATTCTTCCATATCCCCAAATTTAAAATGTAACATGACCCATTTTATGTGTCTGACATTGTGCCTGGGAAGGAAGGGCAGACTTTAGGCCCTTCGCCACAATCTGCAGTTGGAGGCCCTGACAGGTCTACTTGAACCCTCATAGATATAGTCTTTGGCCCAGAAGGAAAGTTTTAAAAAGTTGCTGTGTGAAGCTGTTTATTATTGACCATTTGCATCCCTGCCATAAAGCAAGCAGCATGTTTGCCTGGGTGGATATAGAGGGTGTTTAGTGCTGAGATGTTTGAAAGTAAGAACTCAATTTTTATTGAGCATTTCTTTGATTTTTCAAACTATTGTGTTTGAGATAATGGTCCCATCTCATTACATGGGAAATAAATGTTAATTACTTAGTAAATCTGCACAATTAAGGGTTAATCTGTTTATGAATGTCATGTCTCATGGTATAAAAAAGGGATATAAAAAATGAAAAAATGTTAAAAGATATTTTTAGTAAGGATTTATGTGAAGATGATGAAAAAAGTCTGTGCAAGTGATAAAAGTGTGAGGAGGTTTGTTGTGCTAGGTAAAAAGGACACTATATAAATAAGCTTAAATTTGTAAGGTTCAGTCAACTAGGTTAAAAATCAAAGTGTATATCTAGTCAAATTTTTTTAAGAGTGTTCAATTTTGTCCAAGATTTATATGGATATCACACGGCACTTCAAGGTTTAGTAAAATGATAAGATACCAGTATTAAGTTAAATTAATATAAAAATTCAAGCTAGTTTACTAGTGGCCTGAATAAGATTGTGAATATACAGAGTTGATAATTTTCAGTCCTCTCCTGGCTTGAACCCAACTCCCTGTTACAGGTTTGGATTAAATGGGAACATGCAAATAGTGGGTTACCTATGGCTACTGAAAAATGTATTTTATGTTTCTTGCAAGAGTTGCTTTTGATATTTCCTTTAAGTTAACCAGATAATTTGGCTCAAAAAGCTAGATTCTAGCTTCCTGAACCAACTGCATGAAGTCCAAAAGAATACAGTTCAGGTGGACTTGGTAATCCTTTTTTTTTTAATGGCCTGAAAATTTTACTGTCATTTCTTTTTAATTTTTCTTTTATGTTTCATTTTTTTATTATTATATTTTAAGGGATTCACAATATAAGAGTACGGTTGTTTTCAGATCACACTGACACTGCTCAGTTTGCCATACAATTAGGTAATTGGTGCTAGAATCCACAGATGAGAGATACCATTCGTTGTTTTTTTTCTGGGACTGTGTTACTTCACTCAACATGATATCTTCTAGCTCCAGCCATTTACCTGCAAAGCTCATGATGTCATCTTTCTTTACCACTGCATAGAACTCCATTGTGTAGATGTACCACAGTTTCTCTGTCCACTCATCAGTTGAGGGACATTTGGGTGGGTTCCAGCTCCTTGCTGTTGTGAAGAGAGCTGCAACAAACATGGCTGTACATGTATCTCTGCAGTAAGATGAGTCTTGTGGGTACATGCCTGGGAGTGGTATGGCTGGGTCAGGTGGCAAGTTCATTCCAAGTCTTCCAAGGGTTGTTCACTCTGCTTTCCACAGTGGCTGTACGAGTTTACATTCTCACCGGCAATGTATGAGTGTTCCCCTTTCCCCACAACCCTAAACTGCCTAGCCAATTTTTAGCTCCTACTTTTATCACATTACCCTCTGAAGATGTTACCTGAATTGCAAAGAGGGAACTGGGGCACCCACTGCTCTGACTTCTTCCATGTTGAAAAGGGGTATAGGAGGTGGCAACTGGGGTACCCCTGCTCAGTGAATCTATCTAAAAGACTCAAAAAAGTATAGCTACAGAGAGAACAAAATCCTTGACTAGTGCCTGTGAAGGCGAGAATAGCTAGGTACATTTTCTAGGCAGGAAATCAAGAGAGGAACAGGATGAATTAAAAACAAACGAACAAACAAAATCTTAAAAGTCTGTTAGAATTTCTCAAGCAGGGGTTCCAAAGCATCCATTATTGGGCCTCTTCTTTTGTTCATTTGTCCATGATGTCTGGACTCAGCATCTGCTTTCCAGGCAATTTCAATAGTCATGGTGTGAGATTTCCCTTAAGTAGCTGCTTAAATAGAAGAAACTTTGTCATTTGGTAACAACAAATCTGATGTGACGTCAAATGACTTAAAGTCTAGTGTTTGGAGGCACAATCACTAAGACTTTAAAGGAAATACAATGATTACTTATCTTTTGGTTATACTTTTCTTTTGGGTTTATAAGTCCATACAGGTAGCCCAGATTAATCAGCTTTTGTTTTCTGCAAAATTGGTATGGGCATTATGTATGGTGGTGAACCATCCAGAAAGGCTAAGTTACACCAGACAAACACTTTTAATTACTGTATAATATTCTAGATAAGACTTGGACAAAAGTTCAAGCAGCCTTGTATAATACTGTCTGGAGGAGGGACTTAACACCATAAGTTAAGCAGGCATAACTCGCAAGATCAAATTAAACAATTTCAGGCTACATGATGACTGCACTAAGAGGAGAGCAGGAATGTGAAGAGTTCATAAACCCTAACCATGCCCCCAGTAAACGAATCTGTGGCAGCTCGCCCTCTGTCTGTGTTTACCCGATTCCCAGGGTCTGTGTCTTGACTCTGTGCCTCTCACCCCCTTTCCTTCATGTTCAGACCCAGAAATTCCCCAGCATGCCTGGGAGATGGTGTACAGAACCTGGGTCCTCTGCAAGAACTGTTGGCACTCTTAAATGGGAGGCCATCTCTCCAGCCCCATTCTTTTCACCTGCATGCAACTTTACTCTTAAAATGTGAATCTCTAAATGTGTTTTGGAATTAACCTATAGTTTATTTTCAAATATTTTATTTCGATTTGTGTGGAGTGTATATATGCATATTTAGTAATAATATAAAGTTAAAAGGAACAAAAAAGAGAGAAAAAAAATAAAAACTGACGAAACAGCAAATTTGTGCATCGAAAAGGTTATAAAAGACTGAGAAAAAGATGCAAGACAGGACTTAACATGTATGACAGAGTCAATGAACTCTGGTGGGAGGTGGGGTGACATAAAGGGGTGAGCATGGATGGGTGAATGAGTCTATATTTGATTGAGAAATGTATGAAATGCACTTAATAAAAATTAACTTAAGGGGCTGGAGAGATGGCCTAGCGGTTAAGAGCACCGACCGCTCTTGCAGAGGATCCGGGTTCGATCCCCAGCAACCACATGGCGGCCGAGAGCCGTCTGAAACTCCAATTCCAGGAGAACTCCAGTTCCAGGAGAGTCCGACACCCTCTTCTGACCTCTGCGGCATTGCACGTCACGGGTGCACAAACTTGCATGCAGACAATACATTCATACACATACGGAAATAAATAAAAAATTAAAAAAAATTAACTTAAAAATAAAATAAAATTTTAACCTGCTTTCTCATATACTCATCTAGCTGCTTCTTTAATTATGATCGTTTTATGAGTAGAGAATTATATATAAGTTTATGTTTAATATTTCCATATATTTTTATTTCATTTCTTCATCTTTATCAGCTGAAGATAAATATAGCTGTTATAGCAATTAGGAGAAAAGGACTAGGTGATAGTTCTTGACTCCTTCCCTTGTTGGACAGAGAGAAAACAACTCTCTACACATTTTAACATGGTACTCTTTTAAAGAGACATACACCATACTTCTTTGCAATTATCCCTGTAACAATCATACAGGCCCCTTGCATGTATCTCTTAGTGTGTTCTTTTTGAACACTGGCTAGTCTCCTGATTCTCTTATAACAGTTATGAATGAACCATAATTCCAGCTAGCAAAACTTCACTGTTGTCTGCATCAAGTATTTGGATCAACTTGAGTTTGCATATTGGTATATCTATATGAGATGTCGTTTCTATACATTTGCTTATAATTCTTTTGCTGTATGTATACTTAATAAATGCCAAAACAGGAAGGTGATATTTCTCAGAGCAAGAAATTGAACTGTCTATTATGGACTCCAAACTTATATGCAATCACAAAATAAAATTTTGTTTCCTACTGCCATTAAAATAATGATTATTCGATTATAAAACAATTTGAAATTAGAGAAAAATTTTAAAAGTCACAACTGGAATGACTTGAAAAAATATTGAGATACTTTAATATGTAATTTAATATTTAATATTTAATCAAATAATCATTTATATAATACTTAATGTACATAATATATAATGCTTAAATTATGTTGTCTGCATATATGTATATATTTTTGCATTTCATTATGTGCCTTTTCATGTTTACTAAGTATTATTTTAAGACATGTTTACTTGAAAGCATATTATTAAAAGATGAATGAGTATTGCAAAAAAATGCATTAAGATATACATATAATTAATTTAGTTTTGAAAATTCATAATTTTTTAAATTTTATTTATTTTTTTATGTGTATAAATGTACTGTCTACATGCAGTTTTGTGTACTTGTGTCAGAAGAGGGTGTGGGAACTGGAGTTAAAGACGGTTCTCAGCTACCATGTGGGTACTGGGGATCGAGCCCATGTCCTCTGCAAGAGCAGTCATTGCTCTTAACTGCTAGGCCATCTCTCCAGCCCGAAAATTCAGAATTTTAAAAACATAATTCTATAAGCCAGACATGGCTGGGGTGCCATGGTAGTAAATGGAAGTGTTTTCCTGTGAGATTGAGTCCAGCCTGATCTACATGGCAAGTTCCATGTCAGCTGGGGATACACGGAGATTCTGTGATACAGGGAGATTCTGTTTCAAAAGACCAATTAATAATAACAATAATAATAATAATAATAATAATTGCTGGAGAGATGGCCTAGCAGTTAAGAGCGCCGACCGTTCTTGCAGAGGACCCGGGTTTGATCCCCAGCACCCACATGGGGGCTGAGAACTGTCTTTAACTCCAGTTCCAGGGGAATCTGACACCCTCTTCTGACCTCCGCAGTATTGCACGACACGGGTGCACAAACCTACATGCATACAGTACATTCATACACATACAAAAATAAATTAAAAAATTAAAAAAAAAATAATAATAATAATTTTATAATACACTTTACACAAAACAAAAGCACATTACATTAAAAAGACATAACAACTTAAACAATGAACATGCATAATAAAATATGATAGTTTGCAAACATAATAAGGATTTTCTTTTTTGTTACTGTTGTTTTATTATTTTGTCTTTACATCCTTAGTGTTGTCAGAGTTTGTTCAGATCAAATCAGTGAAATAAACTGTCATTCCCTACTCTGAGTCACCTATCCCTGGAATAGTTTACCCCCGGTGGATGACCAGATTTAATTACATCATCTAGATTTTGGCCTATATCCTGGCAGGCACAGCATACTGTCAGATAATTATGGCTAAACTGGGAATAAGGAGGAAAAAGTTGTATATCAGCAAGTTCAAGTGGGTGGTGATAGAGGAGTGGGGCTGGAGAAGGGTGTTCCACTAGGCTATCCTGTCAGGTTATGCAGTTTTAGTATTCTGCATTGTAAGGGTATTTTTCCATACAGATGGTGTCAGGCAGAAAACAGGCCCTACACTCTCTGTTGAGGCTGAACTGAGAATGCTGGCCATCTCCTAGTCACACAACTTGAAGTCAAAGACCAGAAATTTCTCACCTATGCATGAGCATGTAACAGAATCGGGGATCACTGCCATGTTCCTCTGGATATGGAACCTAATCAGAACCTGGACTTATGTTTTCTTGTGATTTGCAGCGATTGGTTGGATCCTCCATTAGTGAAGGGTCCATTGGCTTAGTCCAAGGTCGATCTGGAGAGCCAGTAGGGTGTACGTGATAGTCTTGGAGCTGCAGTACTGGATCAGTTTATCCTGGGTGAGATATGAGTGACACTCAACGTCATTGATAACTGGTTTCTGTTTCAGAATAGGTTTGTTCCAGAGCCTCTCAATCTGGAAGTTGTTGAACTTGGAGATACCCAGGACTTTCTCTAATCCCTCATCCGCCACTTCTTCAATCTCCCAGGCACCCAAGAATATGTTCTTGGTGAGAATATTGCCTTTATCACCTTTGGAGGATATCTCCTTCCCCCCAGGCTGAAGTCTGAAGTCCATGTAAACAGTGAATAAGACAGAGGTCCAGACAGTCCAGTTTCTCTTCTGAAGGCTTCCTTCAGTATTATTTCTCACAAGGCAGGTGGGCTACAACTTGCCAACAATGAAAAGTTCCTCCAACGTCACAGCTTTCTCTTTGGCCTTCTGTTGGATGGCTTCTCCCACCATGTTCCCATTATAATACACATATACTCAGATGATGTTGCCTATCCAGCATCAATGACCACTTTCACGGCTTCCTTGACTTGACCTGAGCAAGTCTCCCAGATGCCCAGGCCCACGATGAGCATCTTGGCTTTGGAACTGAGCTCCACAAAGTTGGCCATGGCAGCTGCAGAAATCTTTCTGAAAGAGCAGATAAATGTTTGTAGAATTTTCTTTTATAGAAATTACAGAATGCAAAGTAAATGAATATTGAAAGATAAAATTTAACAAAATTACTGTGTTTTAGAAACTTCCTTTAAATAATTTTTATTGAACTAATACTGAACTGCAATAAGTATAGTATTGAACAATTTCTCATTTGATACCTTTCAGGTGACATTGTGCTACATTTTTAATTTGTATTACACTGATTTGTTCTTCACAATAATTATATGAAATATGGAGCATTAGTAATTCCATTTTGAAGGTGTAGAATTTAATTAGAGCATTAGGTGTATTAATATTTCAATTGGTTCAATCTATTTTTATTGTGGCAAGTTACACGTAAAATTTATTTTATCATTTTGAACAAATTAAGTGTCCACAGACATTATATAGTGATATTACTATCCAATCCAATGCCTGAATATCTTTAGCTCACAGCAGAATTCTGCAACCTCTAAATAACTCATGTTTTTTCTCCTTTCACCACCAGGAAATTCGACTTTCCCTAAGAATTCTCATTTTCTGGAGATCTCCTGAGACCATCTGAAGCTCAGGTACCAGGATGCAGCTAAAGAGCACCACCCCCCCTCCAACTGGGATTATGAAGGCATCTAAAGGAGGCAAGCAAAGCAAGCCTTCAACACACTGAACAGGCATTTGGGACTCACATTGGAATACAGGCAAGGAGAAGACCATATGCCAGGAACACGAAGAAGAGACAACATGGGAAAGAGGCAGGATAATCCCACACCAAGCTCTACCAACCCTATGGAAGATTCCTACAGTTGGATCCTTCTGGGGATGGCCCAGGACACAGATATCAGAAACACAATTGGGAACATATTTAAAGAACTACAAAATTATAAAAAGCAAATCAAAGAACTAAGAAAAGAGAATGAAGAACTCAAAAAGGACCTAGAGAGAGAAAATAACAAACTCCAAAAGGAAGTAGAAACAATGAAATGATCCAATGCTGAAAAAGATAAGGAACCCAACCAGTGAAGCAAAGGGCTACAGGAAGAGATTGTGAAGCTCCAAAAAGAAGTAGAAATTCTAAATAAATCAGAAGAGGAAATGAAAAAGGATATCAAGCATTCATCCAACCAAGAGGAAAGGAATCGAAAAAGCCTCAGAAGCAGAATGGAGGAAGCAGAACAAAGAATATCAAACCTGGAAGATAACATAGAACAACTAAAAACCTCAAGAAAAGATTATGAAAAATTTAAAAATATACAAAAGTGGAACAACCAGGAACTGTGGGACACTATGGAAAGATCAAACCTCCGCATCATAGGAATAGAGGAAGGAGAAGAATCCCAAGAGAATGGTATTGATTAGATCTTCAACAGAATAATAGATGAAAACTTCCCCAAACTAAAAATAAGACAAACCAATATAAATACAAGAAGCACAAAGAACTCCAAACAGACAAGATCAAAAAGAAATTCTCCACTCCACATCAAAATGCTAGACACCCAAAACAAAGACAAAATCTTTAAAGCCACAAGAGAAAAACAACAAGTGACCTATAATGGGAAACCTATCAGAATTACAACTGACTTCTCAATGAAAGCAAGAAGAACCTGGAGCAAAGCATTCCCACTCTTAAAGGACAATAGATGCCAACCTAGGTTACTATACCCAGCAAAAATGTCAATTATAGTTGAAGGAGAGAGAAAAACCTTCCATGACATAAACAAGTTGAAAGAAAACATGTCTGGAAAACAAACCCTTCAGAGTATACTTGAAGCAATTCAAAGGACAGAAGAAAGGAGCAACCATCCCCAGGCACCTAGAAAGAGAAAACAATAAAAGCATAAGAGCAGAAGTAGAAACCTAAACCCAAACCGCAAATGGATAACAAGGCAAAAGGAAGCAACACAAACCTATCAGTCATAACCTTAAATATTAGTGGACTAAATTCCCCAATCAAAAAACATAGACTAGGAGATTGGATTAGGAAACAGAATCCATTGATACGCTGTCTACAAGAAACACATCTTACCTTCAAGGACAGGCAACACCTTAAAGTGAAAGGATGGAAAAAATATTCCAAGCAAATGGTACCAAAAAGAAAGCAGGTGTTGCTATTTTAATATCGGATGAAATAGACTTCAAAGTAAAAGAAATCAGGAAAGACAAAGAAGGCCATTACATTTTTTTATTGTTCTGCATTTATTGATTTCTTTTAGTAATTATGGGAAGCTTTCACACATCCACTCATGTTTTCCATTCTACAATCTTATTTTACCATTATAAGTTCTTTTTTTATTTATTATTATTTTTTTATTTTTATTTAACATTTTTATTGATGCTTTGTGCATTTCATACATCATTTTCCAATTCAGTTCAGGCATTTTTCCCTTTCCCTTCCCCCCCACCCCCACCCCAACCGAGATCATGAATTCTGCCATAACTGTCCTGCATATTTCTCTCAGTTTTTTTTTTTTCCATTTTTTAGCTATAAGTGATAATCCATGAGTACAAGCATCCTTCATGNCCACGTGTGATTGCACATGCCGGCGGAGGTCAAACGAGGGTCTCGGATTCCCCTGGAGTGGGAGTTCTCCTGGGCTCGGAGTTTAGACGGGTTCTCGGCCGCATGTGGTCTCTTTGGTTGGGGGATGAACCCGGGAGTCTTGCAAGAGCGTGGGTCGGCTGTCTTTAACCGTGGGCCACTCTCTCCAGCCCCATTTGGTTCTGTTTTTCTTAAAGGGAAGATCTGCCCTTTGCCTCTGACCAAGTAGTGCTAATCATGCAATTGTAACTAGACTTCTATATTTCTAATTTTTATCACGGGTCGTACAAACTCCTTGCTCAGGAGGACTGACACTTGTTTATTTTAAGTATGGAGGAAAAACCACTTCTGCTACCTGTATCTGACTATGATATTACTCAGTGCAATGTCTTCCCTTCCATTTTACCTTTTTAAGGGCTTTTAGGAAGGGAAGGTGTTTTTGGTTTTTTTTTACTATTATTTTACAAGAACGGAAGCACCATCTACTTTATTTAACGCTACTGTTTTTTCCCATGTTTGACTGTAATCTAGAATTCCTTCCATTTTACTAATTTTGTCTGGGTTGGTATGGCAGTAAATTTCTAAGACAAGCAAGGTGCACTCATAAAATCCTGAGGTATGTAAGCTGGATTGTAAATTCCTGAGGTAAGAAAGCTTGCTCCTAAACTCCTGAGATAAATAAGTTAGTAATTTTCTTTCTGTTGACGCTGTATGTGACCAGCTTTGGCTCCCAGGGCATTCCTTCCCTTTTTAGTACAAAAAAAGAGGCGGAGAGCCCCACCTGTAAGGTGGAGCAGATTTCATAAGCCAATCTTTGGGTGTGGTTTCTGTTTGTTCCACTATCTGTGCCCGTTTCCTTCTAAAAACCTGCGAATCCCTGGGCAAGGATGAGTGAAGGCCCACCACGTTGGGGACGGTTTTGCAGGCCGCATGCAAGATATCTACCTGTGGCTGGCGTGAGTCTTGTGGGTTACATGCACAGGAGTGGTATGGGTGTTTCTGGTGGCAAGTTCATTCCAGTCTTCCAAGGGTTCCTCCACACTGCTTTCCATTAGTAGCTGGTGTATTAGTTTAAACATTCCCACCAGCGACGGGATGAGTTGAATCCCTCTTCACCCACCAACACCTGATCTTCAGCACCTTGGTACC
This sequence comes from Rhizomys pruinosus, assembly GCA_009823505.1. NCBI lineage: Eukaryota > Metazoa > Chordata > Mammalia > Rodentia > Spalacidae > Rhizomys > Rhizomys pruinosus. The sequence continues at coordinate 2,272,411 of VZQC01006291.1, read as the reverse complement.
ATTCTGTTTATCTCGAGATTTAGCCAGTCCTAATATCTGGATAGTCAAAGATGATATATACAGGATGGTTTTGTTGGCATTTCCTTACATGATGTCATGCTGGTTGAACACTTCTTTAAGGTGTTTCTCGGCTATCTCTAATTTCTCACTTGTGACAGTCTCTTGTTCAGCTCATTATGCCATAATATTTGAAGCCGTGCGGTACATTTGTTTCTTCTATCTTTGTTTATTTGACAGTTAAGTTCTATATTTAATTTCTGGAATTCAATGCGTTGTCATAATTTGTATTATTCTGCGCATGGAACGGTTTTCCTTCCTACTCTGTGGATGGTCTCTTCACCTTTCCCGGATTCGTTCCCTTTATTGAATAGTAGATAACAGCAAGACTTATTGAGTTTTAATTGAGGTCCATTTGTTCAATTACTCAACTTATTCTGGCACAGCTTGGACCTGTCTGAGTTTTTCAGGAAGTCTTTCTTCACTACACCATGGGTCTCTGTAGTCTGGAGCTGCCAACTTTTTCTTCTATTCGCCTTCAGAGTTTGGGTTTCAACCGGTTCTTGAGTGTCTATTTATCTAATATGGAGTTGACTATTTTTGTACAGCGCGCAAGAGGCTAGGGTTTACGTTTTCGTTCCTTCTAACACAGTGGTGATCCAGTTATGGCAAAACTATTTGCTGAAGATGCCTTGTCTATTTCCTCCAATGTGTCTTCTTAGGCCCCTTGTCAAATACCAGATGGCTTGAAATGTCACTTGCTGTTAGGTTTGGATCTTCAGTTTTTGTTCCATTGATCTACGGGTATGTTTTTTGTGCAAGTACCATGGTGTTTTATATGACTATAGCGAGCTAGAAGATTATTTGTTTGAAGTCTTTTTGGTTTACAGAGATTCCCCCCCCTGTTGTTCTGCTCTTTTCACTCAGGGTTTTGTTTTTTTTTTTTTTTTTTTTTTTTTTTTTTTTTTTTTTTTTTTTTTTTTTTTTTTTCTAAGTCTGTTAAGAAAATCTTGGGGAATTTAACTGGGATCGCGTTAAATCTGTACAAGAGATTCCATTAAATCTGTACAAAAGTTTGGGTAGAACGGACATTTTTACTATGTTAATGTTTCCAATCCATGATTGGCATGGGAGGTTTCCTTCTTCTGATGTTTCTTCATTTCTTTCTTGGGTTTATTTTTTGTTTGAGCTCGCTTTTTGGGTCGTTTGGTTGGGTTGTTTCCTTCGTACTTTTATTTTTGTTTTTGGGCTTTGGAGGGGAAAAGGTTCTTTTGAATTTCCTGTTCCTTCTCCACGTTTCTGTATTGGTCGTAAGAGGATGAATTTTTCTTTTTTTATTTTTTTTTTTTTTGTTTATTTTTTTCAGGGATTCTACAATATGAGTTTGTTTTCGTACATTTTGATGAATTTCATCTCAGTGTTGTTCATTAGCTACTGGATGGATTTTGCAAGTATCATATGCCAATTTTGAACCAACCAGGTTCCCATTAGCCGTTGGAGGGAGAGCTTGTATTGCAAGGCATGTTGATATCATCTAGCTGGAGACAGGCCTATATTTCGTAGTCTCGATTCATCCCTTCTCTTACGCTTCTTTCTTACCTTGCCCCTCTTTCTGGTTTGTTTCCCTGGGCTTTGGGAAGTGGGTGAGAAGAAAACAAAATTTCTTTGGAGTTGTCATTTCGGACTCCAGTCTCTGTTTAGGTTGTTTCCCTTCCTGGGTTGACAGCTTTTCCAGATGATACCATTTTAGTCATATAACAAAGCATAAGCAATTGGACATACAGGCACTATAGCAGTACACTAATATTTGTCAGCTAACTGTCGAGGCATAGAGAAACAGATGCTTGGTGGTTTGACTAATCCGCAAACTTGTTGGTTTCTCGTATAGAAAGGGTGACCAACGTATCTGTATTGTGGCTTATAGACCGTCTTACCCTTAAACACCACTACGAGGACATAGCTATTGTGGCATCCACTGTGAGTCATTCCTCCAAGGCGAGAGCGTTAATAGCCCATTAGAGTTTGGGCATATATTATAGACAATGCAGGCTAGCCATAGTATTGCCGTCATCTCCAGAGCGCTGTTGAGGTGTAGCTCGATATGATGGAGGAGTCTTGCTCTGTCTCGAAGAGACCATTATTTTGCGCTGTAACTTGCATAGTGGCCTATTGGTAATGCTACTTGGATTCTAAGACGGCCACGGAGGTGTACACTCATACACACTTTTTCACTGCTCATACACAGGTTCTGCGACAACACGGGGACACTTCACTGCACATTTTCTCCTATGCATAATATCCCACCTTATAGGCTAAAAGGCCTTTATAATGTTGAGAGGGGACGGGTTCTGAATCCCCTACGACCAACAATCTCTACACAGAATACATTTCAATTGCTGATGTCAGAACTTTCCCGTGCTAATATATTTTGCTTAAATACACAGCCTAAAGAGACTTTACTAATTAATTTGGCTCATTAGATAGAGACATTATCCTATTTCCACGATTCCATAATGGAGCTAATCAGTTCAATTAAAAAAGGAGTAATATATAACCTGTCTCGTTTATAGGAAATTTCCACTGTAACAATTGGCTCTTATTTACAGTTGGGGAATGATTTAATTACCATGATGTTTTTCTTTTCCTATAAAGGGGAGTAGGGAAGGTTTCTCAGTATCTGGAAGGCTAATTTCAAGGGCCCAATTATAAAACAGTGTAACCCCAACATAGTATTCCGAGAGATGACCTACAGCCATGTTAGTGAACTCAAGGCCAGTCTGACGGCCGCCTCCTCCTATTCTTTAAATGTTGGCAGAATCGAGAGTCAACACCTCTTGCTTAGGCACTTCTCCCCAGTACCATCCTGCCATAGCCATAATATGTGTTTTCAGGCATTATAGCTTTAGGTGATTATTTACTCTGTGGGCACATAAAACTTAATCCTTCCCAATTGTTAGCTTTCACAGATCTCAAAAATTTGCAAAATTCTATTCAATAGCATCTCGATCACAGGGAGTTCTCAATTTTGTATTCCAGAAAAGCGATAACTACCACCACCATCCCTGCTTTTTTTTATTTTTATCTTTTTATTTAATTTATTTTTCTTTTAGGTTTTTTATGTTTTGATCTTATAGATGCCTAAGTTTTAGTCATTATACATACCACATAAAACAGGAGCCAAGGCAATAAGCCTTTCATTAAATCTTACCAAGACTGTTTGTCATTGACTGTGTCGCTACTTATTTATGGGAAGAAATTTCAAGCTTAGTTATCCTCTTTAATCTGTCCTACATGAGTCAAGAAAGTGTTACCATGTGATGTTGATTCAGGAAACTATTAAGCGCACGGCCATTTGCTGTCCTAATAACCAATCAAATCTATACAAATAAACAATTAACATTTTGTGTTCCCAATTAGTTCAATTTTGTTACCATTTTCACCAAAACTACACCTAAATTTAATTAATTTAAACAATTCACTAAGCCTTTAAAATATCCTATACTTTGTGGATAAATCTTGGGCAGAGTTGAGTTCTTGCTAAATAAATTTTACCAATAAACACTTTTGCTCTTTAAAGCTATATGACTTGACTATGATTTCTACTTATTTGGGAAGTTAATTTAAGCTTAGTTCCTTTCAATTGTCCTCAAGTAAAAGAAAGTGTTTACCAACTGGTGATGTTTGTCATTAATCTCAGAAAAATATAGAGTCAAACACAATACAAACTATAAATAAAAACACACTAGCATTTTATGATTCTCAGGTTGGTTCAGCAATGTCGATATCTAGCTCCTTTTTTTTGCACAAGCATCTTTCTATTTAAACCCTTTCTGCAGCAGTTGTGCCCAGCCCACACAGCCAAGGCTCCCACCATCCAAATGGAGGGGCTTGAATGTTCAAACAAGTTGATAAACTAGACGGGAACTGATTTCTTTAGGTTATTTTGATATCCAGCCATTTGCTGGCTGGTATCTTTTCTAGGAGTTCTGGTGGAGTTTTAGCTCCCTTAGCTAAAATCATATCACAGCAAACTAGGATAGTCTTGACTCTTTTTTCCAATTGACTCCTTTTAATTTCCTTTCTTGCCTTATGCTAGCAAGGTGTTTCAGCCATATATTGAAAGGATGCTGGTGACGAGGGGGCAGCCTTGCCAGAGTCTCCACTTAAGAGCAGTTTCTGTCGTATTTCCCCATTTAGATGATACTTGGCTGTGGGTTTCCTGATTATGGCTGTTGTTACATTGAGGAAGATTGACAATCCCTCCCATCAAGTCTCTGCTAGACTTAGCTTGAGGCGATAGCTGGATTTTGTAAGGCTATCGTTCGCATCTTGAGTGATGGTCGGCTGTTGGTTCTGTCTTTCCTATCACTATGTGGTTTTGTTTGCTGTTTATTGATTTCGTATGTTAAACCTGCTTTCTGGTATGAGACCTTGGTCATGGTGAATGATTTTTTTGGTGTGGGTCTGTATGCGTTTTGCTAGTATCCTGTTTAGAAATTTTGGCATCTGTGTTCGTATTGTTAGGGGATGGGTTCTTTATAGTTCTCTTTTTGAGTTGTAATCTTTTTGCCACAAGGTTTTCGCAGGTAATAGAGTGATGCTGGAATCATAGAAGGAACTTTGGATAGAGGAAGACAGAGAACTCCCTTCGATTGTATCCTTCTAAACAATTCAGTTCATACATTGGATGTTTGTAGGGTCTTTTTGGTGAAATTGTTTATAGCATCTGCTGTGGAAAATCTGGGGCCTGGGATTTTTCTTCATCATCTTTTCTATCTGGGGAGTAGTAATTCTTCTCTCTATTCGTCTTCGAATTTTCTTTCTATATATTCTCATGAATTTCTGTTTAACGTCATATGTCAATCTCTTGCCATTGGAGTATCGGCATTTCGGTGATAAGTTCCAGGATTTCAGATAATTTCATTCACTTTTCATCTTTAGGTTTATTCAACGTTGGCGTTCAACAGCTATAAGGTTTTTAGTTCTAATCCATATGATTTGTATCGTGGAATCTTTTCTTGTCATGTGTGTGGTTACTTTCCCCTCTCATCCACCTGGATTGTAAATTTGATCTTTGGAGTTGTCCTTTACCTTCTAGCTTTTGAGACTTAACCTCGACGGTATTAGAAGTTGTCTATCTCTAGTTCTCATCCTTTCAAAGAACGCGACCTTTTAGGATTTTCATATGATTTTATACATTTTTTTTTTTTGTCTTTTTGAGATAGAGTTTTTGCTCCAGCTGTCCTGGAACATCACTCTGTATCCTAGACCATGGCTGGCCTTGAACTCAACCAAAGACTCCACCTTGCCTCCTGGCTCCCAAGTGCTAGGATTAAAGGGGGTCATGACGCCCACACACGCTAGGGCCTTCACTTGATTTTTATTTTGTATGGTTTTCTCTTTGTTTCTCATTTCCTTCACATTGCGATTTCGCTCCTGGATTTTTCCTGTTTATTCTCTTCCCATGCTCATGTTGTCGAACTTTACCGGGGGTTCAATCTGGTTTGATTTTCCTTTCAAGCGCTCTTTGTAGCTGCAGTGGCGTAGCAATCATTCACTTGTGCTCTTTCTCGTTTTCTAATGTAGGCACCGGCTAATTTCTTCCCTCTCTATTGCTGCTTTCTAAGGTATCCCATCATGCTTTTGTTCGACCATGTCTGTGTTCGCTGTAATTGTCATTCGTCATTCAGTTCAGGAAGTTTTCTTATTTACTCTTCTTTATCTCTCCCATTGACCCATTTCAATCTGTTCCAGAGGTCGGTAGTTGGTTTAGTCTCCTTGCTGTTCTTGTAGCATGTGGGGCTTCCTGGTCGTTAGATGATTGAGCTTTATTGCAACTGTCGGTCCTGATAGAATGCAATTGAAATATATTTCAATTTTTTCTCTTTATATTGCTGGGGCTTCTTCATGATCGCTTGTCCCCAGTAATGTAGGTCAATTTTGGAGAATGTCACATGAGGTGCTGAGTAGAAAAATATATTCTCTGGTAGCTCTTAGGGTGGAAGTATTACCGGTTAGAGGTCAGTTGAAGTCCATTTTAAGGTGCTAATCAATATCGTTCAGTTCAGTTGCGTTCTCTCTGTTTCATTTCTTTGTCCTCGTGACCTGTCCAAAGCCGGCCAAGTGGGGGTATTGAAGTCTCATACCTAGGGCTTTGTACCATTGGGTTAGTGGCTAGGACTTCACGGTGGTTCCATGGGATTGTCTTTTATAAGTTTGGTGCACCAGATTTTGTGGCATATATATTCATATTGTGAAATCTTCTAGGTGATTTTGTTTACTTTGATAAAAATGCTAATGCACCTTTCTTTTGTTCTCCTTTTTTTTTTTTTTTTTTTTTTTTTTTTCTTTTCTCCTTCTTTTACATTCACACACACACACTGACTTCACCTCAGTTTTCTTTTGTGCTTGGAATATTTTTTTCCGATCCTTTCACTTTAAACGCGTTGGTGCCCTTAGTCTTGAAGGGTAAGACTTGTGTATTTCTTGTACGAAGCAATATGGCATGGATTCCCCCGCCTTGTTTTTTTTTTTTTCTCTTCCAATTTTCCCCAAATCCCCTTTATTTTCCCAAGCTGAGGGGTTCTTTAATGGGGGGGGCCCCTTTTTTGGATTTTTTTGTGGCGGAATTGTTTTTAGGAATCCATTAATAATTTAAGGTTTACATAGCTGAATAAGACTATTGTGTTGCTCCCTTTTGCGCTTATTACCGCCATTGCGTCTTTGGTTTGGTTTTTGCTTCTGCCGTTATACTTTTATTGATTTCCTCTTTGTAGGGGTGGGAGATGGTATCTCCTTTCTTCTGTCCTTTGATTGCTTTTCAGTATTCTCCATAAGGGTTGTATTTCCGGACATGTTTATCTTATATCTTTATTTATGTCATGGAGGTATTTTCTCTCTCCTTAACTTATTAACTCGATCTTTTTGCTGGGGCTATAGTACCTAGGTTGGCATTCTATTGTCCTTAATGGGGAATACTTTGTTCCATGGCTTCCTCTTCTTTCAATTGCACGAGAAGTCATGTTGTTAATTCTGATAGGTTTCCCCTTATGGTCCTTGTTGTTTTTCTTCTTTGTGAGCTTGAGATTTGTCTTTTTTTGGGTGATCCAGTCTTCAAAGTGGACAAGTAGCTTATTGATGTGGCCATGGAGAAGTTTCTTTTTGATCTTGTCTTGTTTGGAGTTCTATGTGGTTCTTGGTATTTAGTATTGTTTATTCTTATTTTTAGTTTGGGAAGTTTTCATCTATTATTCTGTTGAAGATCTTCAATAATTTTCTCTTGGGATTCTTTCTTCCTCTCTTCTATTCCTCTCAATGCATAGGTGTTGATCTCTTCTAGTGTCCATAGTTCTTGGTATTGTCCTTCGTGCATTTTTATTTTTCATAATCTTCACTTCTACCTTATTTTGTAGTGTTTTTAGTTGTTCTGTGTTATCTTCCAGGTCTGATATTCTTTGCTCTGCTTCCTCCATTCTGCTTCTGAGGCTTTTTCCATTCCTTTCCTCTTGATTGGATGAGTGTTTGATTTCCTTTTCCATTTCCTCTTCTGATTTCTTTAGTATTTCCACTTCCTTTTGGAACTTCTCAATCCCTTCCTGTAGCTCTTTGCTTCACTGGTTGGTTTCCTTATCTTTTTCAGCATGGGATATTTTCAGTGTTTCCACTTCCTTCCTGAGTTCTTCATTCTCTTTTCTTAATTATTTGATTTGCTCTTTATAATCTTGCATTTCTTTAAGTATGTTCACTATTGTGTTTCTGATATCTGTGTCCTGGGCCATCCCAAGGGGGATCCCACTGTAGGAATCTTCCACAGCATTGGTAGAGCTTGGTGTGGGATTTTCCAGCACCTTTCCCATATTGTCTCTTCTTCGTGTTCCTGGCATATGGGCTTCTGCTTGCCTGTATTCCAATTGAGTCCCAAATGCCTCTTCACTGTGTTGAAGGCCTGCTTTGCTTGCCTCCTTCAGATGCCTTCATAATCCCAGTTGGCAGGGGTGGGGTGGGGTGCAGGGTGTGTGCTCTTTAGTCTGTGCCCAGGTACCTGTGCTTCAGGAGGTCTTGGGAGATCTTTGATCTCAAGACTCACACAACCCCACATTTTATACCAGCTGGGAGGATAACTCTGTCCCCACAGCCACAAAAGCCAATTAAGCCAAAGACAACTAGATTAACTAGATTATGTCAAACAACAATCCACCTTGCTGAAGCACCCAGCTCCTACCTACCTACCTGTGCTTCAGGAAGTCTTGGGAGATCTCTGACCTTGAACACTTTTTAAGAAGTTTCTCAGCCATCTCTAATTCCTCACTTGTGAAGTCTCTGCTTAGCACTTTGCTCCGTCTTTTGAGTGATTCATTTGTTTTCTTTCTTCTTTGTTTTTTGAGTAGTTTATATACACTGGAAATCAATGCTTTGTCAGATATATCTGTGGTGAAGGTTTCCTCCCACTCTGTGGGTTTTCTCTTCACTTCCTTGATTGTTTTTTGTTTTTTTTTGATGTACAGAAGTTTTGGGTTTAATGAGGTCCCATTTGTCAATTTTTGATCTTATTTCTTGTGCAGTTGCTGTCTGATTTAGGAAGTCTTTTCCTATGCCTATGTCTCGTAGTCTGCTGCCAACTTTTTCTTCTATTACCTCCAGAGTTTTGGGTTCCATGTTGAGGTCTTTGATCCATCTGGAATTGACTTTTGTACAGAGCAAGAGGTAGGGGTTTAATTTTATCCTACAAATGGTGATCCAGTATTGCCACGACCATCGTTTGCTGAATATGCTGTCTTATCTCCATTGTGACTTCTTGGTCCGCCACCCTTGCAAAATTGAGAAGGCTGAAAATCCGTACCCCAACAGGCTGTTTTTTAATGCTATAGCCGCCTGTAGTATAAGTTTTGAAGTTCTTGTATGAAGAAGAGAAAGGATAGAAAAGGAATAGAGATCCCCCCCAGTGGTAAGCCGCTTGTTATCAAGCCCCCCCGCCTCTTTTTCACTCAGGGTTGTTTTGGGCTATCTGGGGTCCTTTGCTTTTCCAAAATGAATTTAAGGACGGTCTTTTGTTTTTTCCAAGCCCTGTGAAGAAACTCTCTTGGGGATGATTATTTGATTTGAATTGCATTAAATATATACAAAGAGTTTCAGTAAAGTGGACATTTTTAACATGTTTTATATTTATTCCCCAATCCATGAGCATGGAGGTTTTTCCATCTTTCTGATGTCTTCTTCAAGTTTCCTTTCTTAAAAACTTTAAAATTTTGGTTGTAGAATTTTTTGGTGTCTTTGGTTAGTGTGTTCCAGGTATTTTATTGTTTTTTTGAGGCCATTGTGAAAGGGAAGGTCTCCTTCTAGGTCCACCTCTTTCTCAAGTTGCTGTTTTTGGTGTAAAGAAAGGCTACTGAATTGTCTAGATTAAATGTGGGAATCCTGTCCGGCCACTTGAAACCAAAGGCCAAAGGCTTAAGCAGGGCTAGGAGGTTCCGGGTGGAGGGTGTTAGCCATCCCCTGAAGGAAACAATTCAATATCATCACAAAAAGGGATAGGTGGGGGTGGGACCGGCCGCTTGGTGCCAAGGGGTACTCCGGGGAGTTCCTTTTCTTGCCGGATGGGCCCTAGCAGGGGGGCCAAGCACGAGAATTGAAGAGGAGTGGGGACAGGGAGCAGCCTTGCCCTAGTGTCCTCCTGTATGAAAAAAAGGGAATGCTATGCTTCTGGTATTTCCCTTCCCCCATTTAGGATGATGTTGGGTATGGGTTTTCCTGTAGATGGCTTTGATTACATTGAGGATAGATCCCTCCAATCCAATTCCCCCTCTAGGACTTAATGACTTTCGTGCGTAAGCATGAAGTTGAAATGCCTTTGCATTTTTGTCGAAAAGGCTTTTGTCCATATCAATTGAGTGATTGTGTGGTTTTTTGTCTTTAAGTCCAGTTTTGTATGTTTGAAGAATATTTATTTATTGATTTTCAGATGTTGAAACATCCCTGCAGTTCTGGTATGTGAATTCAACTTGGTCCCATGAATGGATGATCTTCTGTGATTGTGGGGTCCTGAATGTAGTTTTGCAAGGATTTTAATTTTAAGCAGTTTTTGCAATCTGTGTTCATTAATGAGATGGGTCTATCTGTAGTTCTACTTAATTTTATGAACCATCCGGGTGGGTGCTTAGTCCTCCATGTCACATTAGGACGGAACCGTTGGCTTCTGATAACCAGGGAATTTTGACTTTTTGGTCAATGTATTTTATTTCCCTCAGGTATATAAAAGCATTTTATCTGAATCTCATAATGAGGAAATAACTTCTTTGATTATAGAAATGCTTCTACTCTCCCTTCAATCATGAAATATGCCTTGAAGCTGAGCTCAACTTTAATGGTAGAAAGGGAACAAGTTCAAAGAAGGGAGGTCGGTAATGGCAGGCAGGAAAGAACTTTAATTCCAAAAACATTCTCCTAGACTTCTAATCATAATTTAGACTATATTGTGGTATATTCATAGGAAGTTTTATAGCATGCAAACAATTCAGCATGCGTTGCCTTATAGCATAGAAAGAGGCTTATAAACCCAAAGCTTAGACCTACAGGAACCAAGCACATGTGAGGAATGACTGGACAGAGTGCAGCATACATGTACTACCAAATCGTTCATCAATTAAACACCTCTGTTCTCACCCCAAAAGGAATCTGACAGAATCAGGCCTCAAGAGATTAATACTAGCTAAAAATATTATGTGGATATTATTTATAGTCTTCCATTTCTTGATGTTTAAAAACTTCATGCTGGGCCGGCGGGGTGGCCGCATGCCTTTAATACCTCGCATCGGGAGGCAGAGGGCAGGTGGGAATCTTTGTGGGTAGTTTTCAAGGCCGTCCTCGCTACATAAGTGGAGTTGCCAGGCAGCCGCTTGGAGCTACAGGGCGAAACACGTTCCCCCTCCAAATCTCCACAAAAAAACCAAAAACAAAAAAAAAAAAAAAAGAAAAAAAAAAAAAAACTTCATGCCAATAAGCATCATGTACCAAAGGTAAGTGCTTTACAGAGGTAAAATCTTCCTTAATGCTGGCCACAGCCTTGTGAGTATGGTTCTATTCATAGGTCCCTTTATTTGTATTTTATAGATGAAGAAAGTTAAATCAGCTCATCCAACATCAAAAAAGCTGGGTAATGGCTGAACCATGGTCAGAACTTAGGCATGTCCATTTGGATATTTCTGTTGCAAGGAATTAAAAGAAGACTTAGAGGTGTGGTAGTACACACCTTAATTCCAGCACTTAGAAAGTAGAGGCATGTAAATCTCTATAAGTTTCAGGCCAGCTTGGTCTACAGAGAGTTCCAGGCTAGCTAGGGTTATTGAAAAGATCCTGTGGTCCATAAAGGAAGTGCAATCTCGTGAGGCTCTGAGCAGAAGTAGGGCAGAAGAAATGTGTGCTCTATCAAGCTACTGTGTTTGTGATGACTTGTTATGCAGCAATAGAAAATGAATATGATACACATTACAAAAGAGTTGTCAAAAGAACACAGCCTTCAATTATAGGAGATCCGGGGCCCCTTCTCTGTGTATCAGCAAACTTGAGCTGAGGCATCCAGTAAGTCCAAAACCTTTGGGGTGTCAATGACCTCATATGGGAACTGAGAGCCTCTTCAAGATCTCAGGCAAATGTGGACACCAAGAGCCATATCAAATATATTGTGTATTATTACTATATCCCTTTAAATGGCCAGCATTTCATCTATTTACTTTGTCATTATTCTTTAATCTTCCAAACATCTTGAAAGTTCATTAAAACCAGCATCCTCAGATTCTGAACGAAGAAGCAGGAAGAGGTGTAAAAGCCAGTTCAGGAAGGCACTTGAGAAAAATGTTCATTATCTGATAGTAATTTCATTACAAAATGGAAAAGCAATATATAAGTAAAGTTCAAAAAAAGAAATTGATATTTTACATTCTGGAATATTTTTAAGGAATGCGAAAGATGGTTGTATGGGCTCCTGATCCTATTTCTGAAACACTCCACAGTGTAGTGTTTGCTAACTGTGGCACCCCTGGAGAGGACCAGTACATTCCCAAGGTGAGCTGTGACGTCAGAGGCAGTACCTTCTTGTCACCCTCCAGAGCTGGCTCTGCATCTGTTCCACCTTAACCACCCTGCTCACTCATGTGTGAACAAGGGAAGGGTAAGGAATGGCTGTGGAGCCAATTGCTTGGTTACCATTCTGAACATCTTATTTCATATGTAGTCATAGTGTAAGTAATGAGCCTCAGCAAGGAACGCCCCATGCTGTGTAGAGTAAATGGTATATTCCCTCCTGATCCCACAAGGGTGCTGTAAACAAAGGAGACCTTGGTTATAAATAGGACCTGGGTCAGGAAATGTTTCATGCAAGTATTAATAATCAATGCACTCCACAGACAGTGTAGGGTGAAGATTGGTAATTATCATCCAGTTAGGAAACCAATGAAAAAGCAGGAAATGAAGACATGACTTACTTTGCTTCACCTGGCAGTTGATGTAGTAGGATGAAAGGTGCATTATTAATTTCACTTTCCCCCTGTCTACTGATTTAGCTCCTTAGCTGACCTGGGGCACTGGGGCTCAGTCAGAGTTAGCCCGCCCCAGGAGTACAGGAGGTAGCCATCATCTGCGAACTCACCACCCACTGGAGGCAAAACTAGAAGACAGCTGCTAAAGCCAATCACTGCAACCTGTGGCAGGCTCCCCTCCCAGCACTCCGCTGCCCTGGGCTCGGTGTCCTCCCCTTCAGTCCTAGAAGCACTGGCTGCCGGCTGCTGTATCTGCACCTGTCGCACCTCCCTCTTGCTTTTGGCAGAATGAAGTGAGGAGACAGCTGGAGTTATTGAGGCTCATCTGCTTGAAGACTGCCCAAATGAAAAACAAACAAACAAATCTGGTGAGTTTCGTGTTTCTTTTAAGTGTACAGAAACGCAGCTGCTAAGTTGTGTAGATCAAAGGCACTGTTTCAGTTCAGGATACCAAAATGTTCTTCCTAGCTTGATCCTTGATGGATATCTGTTAGCAAAGTTTAGAAGGAAGTTGCTTTAGTGGATTAGGTCCCTTAAACTGGTCTGAATTGTGAGAATCTCTGAAAAGCTCACCAAGTGGCCTTACTGCTGGTCCCTTGGGGATGTGACTGTGCAGTGAGCCCTCAGGTTGTATTTCACTGGCAGGGGACAACTGCATACTTGAAAAGCATTCAAAAGAGTGATAAGCTAATAGGAGTGATTACTTATAAATGGTCAATTTCTTGGAGAAGAAAGATGTATTCTGATACATTCAGGAATTTTAGTAAATGGAAGGAAATCAAGCTTAATTTTAGCTCTGAAGTTTGAAGTTGTCTCTCTAAAATGTTCTGGTGTTACATATGTAAAGTAATGAGCATATTTAATGTAATTGTGTTTGTTTGTTTGTTTGTTTTGTTTTGTTGGTCTTTTTGAGACAGGGTCTCCCTGTAGCCCAACTGTCCTGGAATTCACTCTGTAGACTGTGTTTTAAGGAGCTTAGACTCCAACTGAGTGGAGCAAACAAAATGGTGTATTTATTATTTTTTATTAATGCATTGGCGATTAGTTGTTAATTTTCTCAAATTCTTTACTTGTAAAAGAATATACAATACTTGCCACTTTGGAATGTAATAGAGAAAGTGAATGACACTATTTGAATATTTAACTTTTAAGCATAAGATCTTAGATATAATCTTTAAAGTCATAGTTTCTATTTTATTTTTATCTGAATTGTTACCAGAATGGTTGTACATAGTTCCCACTTTTTTTTAATTTGACACCCTTTAAACTACTTCTTGATCTGCTTCCTTTCCTTAGAAGTAGCAATTTAAAAATTGCAACATGGCTACAACCAATGAACCAAATGTGTCCTCACATACGTTTATTATTATTCATGATATTTGTACATGGAATAAAGTCTATTTGGTTATTCTGAGATTTTTTTTCTGTTTGTTATTCAAACTCAATTGCTTTTAGCTGCTTTTTCGTAGCTTCAAAAAATACCTAAAAATTAGTTTTTACTATTGCTTTAATCTACACATTTCATTGAGGATTGTTTAAAACCTGCTTATTTGGTCAAGTTTGAATTTTAGTTTGACAGTGTTTAAAGGGCTTAAAAGGAGAGATAAGTGTGGACAAGGCTTTGAATTAAAAATGTATAAAGGTTAAACATCAAACGCTCATGACTGTGATGAGGATAATTCTAAATTACAGCTCATGGTGGTTATTAATCTTTTCTTCTAAGAAATCCTGTCCTCCTTGATACATTTTTCCCCTTCTGCTCACGAGATTTTCATTTTCTTAGCTTCTGAAATGTTGTTGCTTCCACAAAAAGGTATGTTTGAGGACAGGATCCCCAAAAGGTAGGTTTTCATTTCATGTTCAAACTAGATTGCTTACCAAATTCTATGTGCGTTGCTGGTTCAGACACAAGGTCCATTCTCAATGTGATCTTGTCAAATTACTGAACTGTTACATTGCTTGGTTCTCAGAAGGCAAATAAAATACACACAGACACAGACACAGACGCAGACACACAGACACCCAATTGCCAGGAAAATAGTAGATTTTTTTTCTTGTATAATGGAGATACAGAAGTTCCTTCAGCACTGTGAGGCCACAAGAGTTCTCGCTAATGCTGGGTAAAGCATCTAACATGCACAACACTAGTTTTGAAGTATTACATATAAGATTTCTGGAAATCAAACTTTCAGGACAGTCTGGAGTTACTCATCACAAAAGATATTTTTATTTCTCCCTCCTCTTGCCAAATTTAACGATTAATTTACAAACATTCTCATTTGGTGCTGGATATATAGTTTGATTATTGGAAAGAAACTTAAAGTCTGTCTTCTGCCTTAAATGTAAAATGTTCCCCAATTTTATTATTGTGGTGTCAATTTAAAATTCCATTCTTTGATTTACATTTTCAAAACAAAACCTTTCAACTTCTAAAATAAATTTTCTAATATTTATAAATTAATTTCATTAACCACTCTCCTGGAAAACATTACCAAGGTAATTGCTTTGTTCAAATCAAAATACATATAACTTTTGGAAAGTAAGCATGAAACATGTAGATTGTAGATAAACTGGAAAAACAGAAAGGTGCAAGAAATGGTTTTAAAAGCCATCCAGTCTTAATAGTTAGAGGTGACTATTATTATAATGTTGTGGCATATTTATTATTATGAATTGCATGCATTTAAAAATTGAAATTATAACATGTACAAACTATATTGCACATTAGATTGTATAAAACATTACCTAGTTTCAATTATTATTGACTACTGCATAATATGCCTTAGATAAACCATATTCTAATATTCTCTCATCGGTATTTAAAAGTTCATTTTATGCCAAGTAGATACTACATGAGTTGTTTGGTAAAATGTGTTTTGGGTGTTGAAAATGGTGGTTCTTCCCTGTTTCCCCAAACAGGGTGCATTATCTTTTCCAGAATGGAGTGGCTTGTTATGGAAATGAAAAGGAGGCTCTTTAGGTGACTTCTATACCTTTATCTTAACTTTAAGGATGAGCATTGCTAACTTCTTTATTACAGTTGATTCTGACTGCATTTTTCAGAGATTCATTTAAAGGACTCAGTAAGCCATTACTAAATTGAGAAAGCACATCATAGATTCTGCTTTGGAAATCATTAGAACATGTTTATGCCACAAGGACGCCCTTCCATTGGTGTATTTGCAAGTAAATAGGAATATTTGGCTTGGTTAAAATCCTTGAGGTGCTTTCAATTCTTGTCTGTGGTTTCAAATAGTTTTTAAATTCAGTTGGGAGTAATGGAGTTTTAAAAACCAAGTATCAGCTACTAGTTTAAAATAGTATCTGGTAACAGCCTCCAACCCAAAGGATCCCACTTTAAGAAGAAGGCATTTTAAAACATCGACTTGTAATATTTCCAAAGACTAATACTGGCAGTTAATCTGTTGCCTGTACCTGGAAGAATTCAGTGGATTAGCATCTATCAATGGCTTAAGTATCAATGTGAGTGATTAAAAAAAAATAAGGTAAAGATGAAAGACATGTATGGCAGAGTGCAGGAACTCAGGTAGGGGGCATGGAAAGGGAAGTGACTCTAAATTTGATTGAGAAATGATGTATGGAAAAAGTTTAATAACAATAAAAACATAAGGTAACATAGTTCATAATTTTCCCCAGGATTCACTCTAAGTCACAAGCTTGTGGTGTATATTGAAGAAGAGACTAGATTTTGGTAGCTATGTCCATGGGTTTAAGGGATCTAGACAGGGCGACCTGACATTGAGATGTCCTGTTTGTGTTCTGCCCCAAAACAAGACTCATGTGTGTGTGTGTGTGTGTGTGTGTGTGTGTGTTTGTGTGCACTTTCCACACAAAGCCCTCACATGGGCTAGTGTTAGCCTTGTTTATATAACATAAGAAACCCAGAAGGAGAAATAGTTCTAAAGGCCAGCACAGGACTGTAGGAAGTGGCACCTGAACTGTGTAACTCAGCCTGCCTTCCAGCAGTGGAGCTGAGACGAGTTCACCAACACCCACGTGAGTGAGCGTGAGAACAAAGGAACTCTGTTTCTTCCTATCCAAAGCTCACACCTGGCTTAATTTTTGAAAACTGAGATATACTGCAACTCCATTAATCAACTGATGTGTTTCAAAAGTACCAGAAGGGAGATAATCTGGCCATCTTTTAGATGTTAATGTTGAGACATTGTGAGTGATTTTAAACTGTACTTATTTTTTTATTTATTTTTTAATTTTTTTAGGTGCATCAAAAACTGTACTTATTTTTTAAAAAAATCTCTCCCTTTATTGATTTGAATGTTATGAGGATGTCTGCTGAGAGATACCAGCAGTTCTACTTTCCTTCTGAGTCCAACACCCAGTGAGAGTCACCTTGTGGCTCTACACATTTCATCTGCTTAGGTAGACTGGGGAGGCCCTGAGGATTGCTTGCACATTTGGACATCCTCCCTCCACAGAATAACAGCACCAGAAGCCACACCTGAAACAACTGTCTTCATCCCAGCAATGCCCCCCTTGCTCTGCTCAGAGTGTCAGGGTGTGCTGGGCAGCCAAGGTTATGTGATCTGAGGGGCTGGATCTGATGAATGTTTTTCATAGTGTTTTCAAGATGTAACACAACACACCCAGGGAGATTTGTTCCAGATGGATGCAGGGTGCAATGAAAAATAAAATAAAACCCCCTCCAAGCACAATATTGTTCTAAATATTGCTTTGAGGCATCAGCAGGTTTTAAACCATTCAAAGATGTGCTGATCTCTCCATCATTGAGTCTTTCCTGATTATGGAAATGAAATTTAGTTAGAAGGGATTTTCTGTATAACCATATTCTCTGCCTGTCACTGGCAATCGCACCCAGGACAAGGCACATGAAAAATCATGGTGCAAGTAACAGTGACTTCTAAGTGGTTGATAATACATTCAATGTTTACTCTGAGTGCATAAGAATTTCTGTGTTTATGTGCAGGCTGTAAGCGGTCAAAACAATAATATAAACGTCCTGTTTAGGAAACACTAAATGTGAAATGTGTATGTGGTGGGGAAAGCAAGTAGATAGAAATTAATGAAACAAATCTGCCTGATTATAGATCTATGCTAATTGTTGGAATGTCTAACAATATCAAATCAGAGATTGTAAATCTGCAACAATTTCTGAAGGTAATTAGATTTCTTGTTTGAGACATATCTTTGTGTATACATGTGAGTGCATGCCTGGGTAACTGCACGTGTATGCACATATATGCGGGAGCCAGAGGACTGCTTGGGTGTCATTCTTCTTCTTCTTGTGCCATCTACCTTGTTTTATGATATGGAGTCTCTCATTGGCTTGGTATTCCCCAATTAAACTAGGCTGCTTGGCCAGGAAGCCCTGCGGATTCCCGTATCTCTGCAGTACTGGGATTACAAGGGCATACCACTGGGCTTGGCTTTTTATTTGGGGTCTGGAGACTGAACTGGGTCCTCATTGTTTTCATGGCAAGCATTTTGTGGACTGAGCTATCACTGCAGCCCTGGTACACATCTTATAAGTTAGAATTGAATAGTACCTCATATGTCCCTTATCTGTATAAACAAGAAATTAATTTTAGGAGAGGATAATTTTGAAAGTAAATAACTAGGGCTCTGGTCAGTTAATATGCTTACACGTTGAGCTAGCAATTTGACTAGTTTCATCTTGGAACTCAATCCAGACTTAAGTAAACATTTTGTATATTCATCTACTACTCCATGTTTAATGCCATTTTGGTTTTGTTATATTGATGTTGGGTTATCTAAAGGCTTATCTCCTGAACATTATAATTGTAAAAACCTAGAATTTATATATTTTTTGACCTTGAATTAATTTGGATTTTCCCTTTAGGTTTAAGTCACCCTTTAGAAAAAAGTTTTAAAGCCTTAAACTCTCTTACAGTTTAGAAGAAAAAACATATTTCATCATAATCACTAAGTGTTAGGTATTTGATGGATAAAACTGTGTTCAGAGAATAAACTTTGCCTGTTCAACCAGTCACCCAGAATGTCAAAGGCTAATCATGTTGAATATGGACTAATTATGTTGAGCAGGACACTTTTCCCTGACTCAGCTTACAAGGAGAACTGCAGAGATAGAGATAGATGATTGATAGATAGATAGATAGATAGATAGATAGATAGATAGATAGATAGATAGATGAAAATATATGTATCAGGGCTGGGCGATAGCTCAGTCCATATATGTACACAAGGGGGAATTTTAAGTCTCATGCCAGCAGATTCAAACTTAAAAACTTCAGTTTATTCACATCACAGCTCAGTAGTCAAGGGAGCAGTTGACATTAGAAACAAAAGAAATATAAATCCATTTCAAATGTTTGGACTATGGCCATTATCTTTGAGCCTTTATTTCCAATCAAATTTTTTAATAGAAAATTAGAATTGCTTAAAAAAATAGCAAAGAGCACAGATACCTTTGGTTTACCACCACAACTATCTGAGCCTGAGTGAAGTAGTTGACTTGCTGGTTGCACACTGTTCACAGAGGGAGGACAGTTTGTTGACAGCGGCTTGGGATAAGTTTACAAAGCCAGAGGTCTGTAGCCTGCCGCCCACCCCAGCTGTTTCGATGGCTGCAGGCTTACTCACACACCCAAGGTTTTGGAGGTGCTGTTTCTTTACCTGGAAGTCCCCAAGCAAGATGACCCAACACCAATACAACAAAATCAAAATGGCGTTAAACATGGGGTAGTATATGAGTATCTAAAAGCAATGCTTGCAGATGTGTGATGACTAAAGTGCAGTGATGATTCAGGAAGCCCCTAAGCAGGAATTGTTTTAAATTGATTCATTTTCCCTATCACTGCTGGAATAATAATTTAATTTTGTTTTAATACAGGAAACTAAGACACCAACCAAAGACATCCTTTTCTTTTAAATCAGGCCTCAAAGGATGGGAGAAAACTTACCAACTTGCAGTTTTGGAAGGACTTGAATTATGTAGAAAGCCTCCTGTTAGGTACAGATTTGAGTTGGAGATGCCAAGGAAATGGCTGTGTGCTTATTACCAGATCAGTGTTAGCCTCTTTTGCCACAGTAGATGTACATTAAGATTCACCAACAAAATCCTTCTGTATAGACAATGTGAGACTTGTCAGTTGTAAGTCACAAATTGGCAAGTGGAGACTATGTCAGTCTAATAGACAATTTGGCAACATTCAGCAATGTTGTCACAGAAATGCTAATATTTTGCAGGAAAACTGTTTTCTGGGGGCCATTTGATCTGATTTTGAGGACATATCCTTTAGGGCTTATTAATTTATATATTAATTTATATATTTCTTTATATAAACATATGCAAATGGTAACATGTGATTTTTTAAGTTACTTATTTGTGTCAACACTGAACTTTTTTGTTGTTGAAACAGGGTCTAGTCTCTCTGTGTGGCCCTTGGCTGGCCTGGAACTCACTATGTAGACAAGGCTGGTCTGGAACACACAGATATCCTCCTCTTTCTCCTGAGTGCTGAGATTGACATTGTGTACCACCATGACAGAAGGCCCATACTGTTAGTTTTGGGGGAAGGCTCTCTTTCAGTAACATAGGCTGACCTTCTACATCCTGAGTCCTGAGATTAAAAGTGTGTGCCTTTATACTGAGCCTAAAAGACTCTTGATCCATTCAGATGGTCAAATGAGTCAACATCCTAGACATAAGTGTAGTTTGCATCCATCACCTTGGTGTGTTGCTGAAGATAAGACGTGTAACTTCTAGAAGGAAAGCTATAAACTGTGAAGATGGGCTGGTTTGAGACTTTGAAAAACAATTAGTAAAATTACCCATATAGCTTGAAACATTTCCACATGGAACAGTTGACTGAGGGGAACAATATTTGTAGGGACCAAGAGGGGCAGATAAACATTGTGGGGAGGTTTGAGACAGAGTCTCCCTGTAGTCCCAGCTGGCCCTGAACGTACTATGTAGATCAGGCTGGCCTTGATCTCAGAGAGATCCACCTGCCTCTGCCTCCCAAGTGCTAGGATTAAAAGTGTGTGTTTCCAACTTGGCTGAGAAACATACTTTCTTGATCACAGCTTGCAACTCTATGTAGCCCTATGATTACAATACTACATGAAAATTTTTACTTATTGTTTGGGTTTGTGTATGATCTCTCTCTGTGTGTGTTTGTGTGTGTGTGTGTGTGTGTGTGTGTGTGTGTGTAGGTAGTGTGTGCCATAGTACACACGTGGAGGTCAAAGCATGACTTTCAGAGTTGAACCTTTCCTTCTACTCTAGGAGCCAAGAATCAAACTCAGGTGTCAAGCTTTTGAGGCAAGTGGTCTTACCCACAATGCATCTTGTCCACTCTCTTTGGATGGAATTTAACTTTAGGTTGTGGGTTTGGACATCTTGAATTTCTGCATTCCTGTCTGTAATTGTTATAGAAGTGGTAGTGGAATCAACCTGAGATTTTGATCCAATGCTTCCTATAAAACTTAATATGTTTGTTTAAATTTAAAGGTTTAAGTTCTTTTTCTAATTTTTTTAATTAATTTTATTCATTTCTGTATGAGTATGAATGTACTGTCTGCATGCAAGTTTGTGCACCCGTGTCGTGCAATGCTGCGGAGGTCAGAAGAGGGTGTCGGATTCCCCTGGAACTGAAGTTCTCCTGGAACTGGAGTTTCAGATGGATCTAGGCCGCCATGTGGGTGCTGGGGATCGAACCCGGGTCCTCTGCAAGAGCGGTCGGCGCTCTTAACCGCTAGGCCATCTCTCCAGCCCCTAAAGGTTTAAGTTCTTTAAGAAAATAGCTCTGAAAATAAATGGTGCTAAGGCTTTTGGGAACAGGCAAGAATGTCACAAATGCACTTAATGGAAAGCTTAGATTTTTCAAGAAGTAGAGAGGAGAGCAAGTGTATTTGCTAACGGCACTATTGTGTGTCTGTTCTGGAAAGTTGTGGTAATGAAGGTGCCCTGGATTGGTCTTTACTTCATCATTTCCCATAGTAGAGTCTTTTCTTCTCTGTAACTTGAAACTCGAATCACAGTCAGAGGGAAGATAAGGAAGAGCTTCTGTTTAAACGAGTGGCCCAGGTGAGGAGTTAAAGCTTGACTGCTGTTTGAGAACTGGCTGATAATGGTAGAAGTTGGAGGGTGGCCTGGTGCTGTTGAATTGCACTTAAATTTCAGGACAGACCTCAAGAAGAGTATTTTCCTGCATTCCAGTCTGCTTTCTGTGACTGTGATAAACAATGACCAACTTGGGTTGGGGAAAGGGTTTATTGTATCTTATAGGATACAGTCCATCATTGAGGGAGTCAGGGGAAGAATTCAAGGCAGGAACCCAGAGGCAGGAACTCGAACAGAGAGCACAGAGAAACACTCCTTACTGGAGTGCTCAGCTACCTTTCCTATACAACCCAGACCCACCTGCCCAGGGGTAGCACTGGTCACAGTGGACTGGGCAGTCCTATGTCAATTAGCAATCAAGAAAAAGCCCCACAGGACAACCTGATAGAGGAAACTCCTCAACTGAGGTTCC
This sequence comes from Rhizomys pruinosus, assembly GCA_009823505.1. Lineage (NCBI taxonomy): Eukaryota > Metazoa > Chordata > Mammalia > Rodentia > Spalacidae > Rhizomys > Rhizomys pruinosus. The sequence continues at coordinate 2,250,366 of VZQC01006291.1, read as the reverse complement.
ATCTTCTCAAGTATGTCTAGGTTTGTGTCAAGTTGACAAAAACTAACCAAGATAATCATACCTTGTCAATTTAGACACCCAAACTTGTCACTTTGAACCATAACCTATCCTTTTTTGTTTGTTCCCATGATCTGTGAATATATCATCTAAAAACATAGTACAACTTTAAAAGTCCTACTATCTTTAAAACCTCCAATACTTTGAAAGTTCAGTGTCTCCTCAACACTTCTATTAAATTAAAATTTCAAATATAATTTCAGTTAAAACTGAGGTAAAAACTAAAAAAAACCCATATGCTAAAAAACTATTGTGGAGAAGTGACAGGAAATGTCAGGAAGATATTACTCTCCTGGAAGATTCCTGAGGTTTAAGGTTAAAAAGGCTTTAGTATGTCTGGAAACCAGGCATTGGGAAATAATCACTTAGTGAGCAAAACTGTTCTCTACTGAAGGAAGCTTTCTTATTCAATACAGAGAACTGAATACTAAGAAGAGATTAAATGTCTCTCTTGAAAGTTAAGTGAGCACAGAGCATTGTCTACAATTTATTCATACCTTCAGAAGAAGAAAGGAGAATGATCATCAGTCTGCCAGTCATTGGGACAAGGATTTCTATATTTATCAATGATATTCATCACACATAACTACAAGAAGCAGCCTGACATTCTCATGGCAAAAAAGAGCTGGTACTTCAGCAAGACACAGCTCGCCTGGTTATCCTCAGCATGTCTTTGCTTGCCTTTGTGGGAGCTGCTGCTGTTAGTATTCATTTCTCATCTAAATTAGTTTTTTTAATTAATTAATTTATTTATTTTTTATGTGTATGAGTGTACTGTCTGCATGCAGGTCTGTGCACCTGTGACATGCAATGCTGCAGAGGTCAGAAGAGGGCGTTGGATTCCCCTGGGACTGGAGTCAAAGACGGTTCTCAGCCACCATGTGGGTGCTGAGGATCAAACCCGGGTCCTCTGCAAGAACAGTCGGTGCTCTTAACTGCTAGGCCATCTCTCCAGCCCCAATTTTATTTTATTTTTTATTTTATTTTTTAATTTATTTTCATATGTGTATGAATGTACCATCTGCATGTAGGTTTGTGCACCTGTGTCGTGCAATGTGGTGGAGGTCAGAAGAGGGTGTCGGATTCCCCTGGAACTGGAGTTAAAAATGGTTCTCAGCTGCCATGTGGGTGCTGGGAATTGAACCCAGGTCCTCTGAAAGAGCAGTCAGCGCTCTTAACCACTAGGCCATCTCTCCAGCCCCTAAATTAGTTTTTAATTATTGTTTGTAATTATGAAATTTCTCATCAGCTAGGTATACTGTGAGAATCAAAGATAGCCTGTTGCTTTGAATTTTGTTTATAGAAACTGAATTTCCTATAATTGACTTCAAGATAGTGAGGATAGAATCAAAATATATCCTCATAAGTGGTTTCATACATAGATTGAGTATTTTAGTATCCAAACCATCCAATAAAACAATCCCATTGTCTTCCTGGCTTATTTAATAATGAGAATCCCCTTATCTCATAATAAGAATCCCCTAATGAACTGAATGAACTGAGACATCTTATAGAAAATTGTGTGTGTGTGTGTGTGTGTGTGTATGTGTGTGTGTGTGCAAATATTCATGTATGCACATGCATGTAAGGCCAGACATCAATACTGAGTATATTCCTCTATCACTCTCAACTATATATATATATATTTTTTTTTTCATTTTATGTGTATAAGTGTTACTCCTGCATGGATGTATGTACACCCATATCATGCAGTGCCGGCAAAGGACAGAAGAGGGTGTTGGATGTCCTGGAATGGACTTAAGGATGATTGCTACCTGCCATGTGGGTGCTGGGATTTGGACAATGGTATTCTGTAAGAACAGCTAGTGGTCTTAACCACTTAGCCATTTCTCCAGCCCCTCAACATACATTTATTTATTTATTTATTTATTTATTTATTTATTTATTTATTTAGGTCTTTTTGAGACTGAGTCTCCCTGTAGCCCCAGCTGTCCTGGAGCTCACTATGTAGGCCAAGCTGACCTTGAACTCACAGAGATCTGCCTGCTTCTGCCTCCTGAGTGCTGAGATCAAAGGCATGCACCACCACACTTGGCTGTCTCAACTTTATTTATTTATTTTTATTTTTTTATTTTTTTTGGTCTTTTCAAGACAGGGTCTCCCTGTAGCCCCAGCTGTCCTGGTACTCCCTCGTAGACCAGGCTGGCCTCGAACTCACAAAGATCCACCTGCCTCAACTTTATTTTTTTTGTTTTTTTTTAATTTTTATTTATTTTTGTATGTGTATGAATGTACCGTATGCATGTAGGTCTGTGCGCCCGTGTCGTGCAATGCCACGGGGGTCAGAAGAGGCTCTCGGATTCCCCTGGAACTGAAGTTCTCCTGGAATTGAAGTTACGGACGGTTCTTAGCCGCCATGTGGGTGCTGGGGATCGAACCAGGGTCCTCTGCAAGAGGAGTCGGTGCTCTTAACTGCTAAGACAGGAATAGTTCACTGAATCTGAAGCCCATTAATTCAGGCAGGTTGGCTGGCCGATGAGCTCTGGGAGTCCACTATCTCCACATCCCTCAGCACTGGGGTTGCCATGTGCACCTCTGCTGTCCACTTTACTGTGCGTTCCGGCCATCTGAACTCAGGACCCCATGCCTATGCAACAGACTCTTGAACAACTGAACCATCTCCTCAGCCTTTGAATTTTGGTATGTTGCTCGTGATTATTTGGGAATAATAAGGTGCAGTAGTTATTTTCAGAGCCTTCTTGTTTGTGTTTATGTCTAGCCAATTCCATTTTCATAGCTGAATTTTCTCACTGAAGTTCATCCTACCAGGCTGGGTCTAGTGATACTAGAGAGATGCATTCTAAGCTTATTCAGGTAGTTGAGAACCTGAACATAGGAAGCTCTTTGTGACGTGGTGCAGTAATGAAACAAATAAAATTATTAAATAGAAACTTAGTACCATGTGGGTGATAGGAACCAAACCTGGGTCCTCTACTAAAATAACCAATGTGCTTACCACCTAGCCAGCTCTTAAACCCTGCCTTAATTCTGTTAATACCTGGTTAAATAAAATTCACTTGCCTCTGGGTAGGTAGTATTGCTAGGAGTTTGGTCATAGACAGTGAATCCATGCAGACATTGAAAATTCTAGCTCTTAACAGCATTTTGAGATCTGACTCATTCCTCGTCTATATTGGGCATTGAGTCATGTGTAGTACTGTCTACATGTGTAGACAGTACTTGCTCCATGGTATCATACATACCTGTGTTCCATGCCCTCTTCTATGTAACATTGATAAATGGATAAATCTTAGGAGATATGGTTGTATGGTAAACCTGCCTGCTTCATGACTTTGTGATCCAGCTTGTAGCTAGTATGTATATGTATAGATATGTACACATACACACACATATACACAGACCACAAACCATAAACACACACATACATATTGATCACAGAGAGCCCATTTGATGATCATTTCCAATCGTCTTTCCATTGAACTCAGTCTTTGTACTTCCCTTAGTATGTATATGTATAGACATTATATCTAAATATTACTAACAGACTGTCCTTCCCAATATTTCCCAAACGACTTTACAGTACCTAGCATAAATATTGAAGTAAAATCACATGGAATTAAGACTTCTGTAGTTCAGTGAGTAAGCTACAGGGAGTGAAGTTAAAGACATTTTAGATATAATATTTTGAAATATTTTTCTGATCTCAAGTAGAATCACCATTTTCCACCAGTATGCAGGTGTAACAATATTTCATGTAAAATGCATTTTTGTTAATAATCAGAGCCGTATAATTGTAAAAATTCATGTGCAAAGTCAGAGAGCATGCCAAGAATGATCAGCAGACAATTTGCATCTATTACTTCTTTCTAATGTAAAATCAGTTACTGTGGTATTTTTTCTTTGAGAGCAAATATAGCTTTGATTGTATCTGGGGACTCATCTTGGGCCTGCAGGCTTTCACACTGAGATGGGAAGAGCAGATGGGAGAAAGTGCTATTATATTACAATGTAGTCTTGCAAATAGGTGTGAAGACTCACCCTCCTAAAGTTTCACAGGCTTCTTCTGCTGGCTGCACCTGTCTGGTTGCTGCTGCAGCTAAGTCATGTGAACATTCCCTCTTTGGAGGTGATCTTCATTTTCCTTGGGCTTCAGGCTTTTTCCATATTGCTTTATTGGTGTCCTGCCTTTGGAGCTGAGAAAGATGGGAAGGCTGCCTCAAGGCTGGTGGAGGGTTTAGGGTTTGTGTCAAGTCTGCATGCATTCTCTGGGTACCTTAGTCTAAGGGCAAGGAGAAAAGATGTGTCTGGAGGAAAACACGCAGCAACACATACTCAACAATCAGTTTAGAGAGATAAAAACATTTGATTGGACAGACATAACCCTGGATTCTTATGTCTAAAACTCTGCTATCCAGACTGCTAGACATGTTCTCTAACCAATTCAAGCTTCGACTAGGTGAAAAATTAAATTTCCCTCCAGTTCATTGTTTGGTCCATTGCTTGAGTATTTTTTCTTTTCTTTTTTTTTTGTATTCTTTGTTCATAGGCTTCAGTTGAACTATCAATTTGAAAGAAAAGTAAAATTGAAAACTTAAACATAATTTATGAGTTAGTGTGAAAGGAGAAATGAGAATGACATTAATGTCTTGGGCTTTAGGAAGGTGTGTGTATCATGGTCCTCACCCATATCCTGTAGGCTTCTGCAGATTTGTACTATGCAGCTCTCTCTCTCTCTGTCTGTCTGTCTCTCTCTCTCTCTGTCTCTGCCTCTCTGTTTGTCTCTGTCTCTCTGTCTCTGTTTGTGTATGTGTGTGTGTGTATCTTCATTATAAATGTAATTGGCAACTGGCAATACTCGAAGTTGTGCAGTGTATAACCTGGACATCTTTATCTGGTGATACAGCATGTGTGACCTACTCTTCCTATACAATACTAGAGGATTATGAAATATGGGGATTCTAAGCATATGTCTGAAGAGCTTTTCATTATTAAATTCTAAATCAGATATATATATATATATATATAATTGATATAAAAGAAAAAATAACTAGAAAGCCGATTCCAGTATTAATTTCATTCTTTTGGACTATATTTGTTGAGCCAAGATATTTCAGGAGGAACCAGTCAGTAGCCTGATCTTTCTCTCTGATCTTAAACCTATTCAGTCACTATTAAAGCTTGACTGTGAAAGTCCCCCATTCCAGGTTCCTTTTTGTTGCTGTGATGAAAAACTCTGACGCAAAGTCATCTAAGGGAGGAAAGGGTTTGTTTCAGCCTCTACTTCCAGGTCATGATTCATCATTGAAAGAAGTCAGGCAAGAGCCCAAGAACAGGACTGCTGTAAAGAGGGACCAGTTATAAGGGAACAGATAGACTCCATTTTTCTATTTCCATTCTCAGATTCCAGGAGAAACCACAGAATATCTCAATAGCTAACAGGGAAGGACCAAAGGTTGTTTGTTGAAAATAACTAACAGGGAAAGACTGAAGTTAAACATGTTTGCTCTTCCGTCAGGATGTACTCAGTGAGTAAAATCCCGCCCCCCCACCCCCATGGTGCCACCAAAGCTGCCAGGTGGCCCCTACCTATCAATCTAAAAATCATGCTTCCTCAGTCCTTATGAATCAATAACAAAATGCCAAAACTGGAAAATTCCCCATTTGCAATTTTTCCTTTAAAAGATCCCCCCCGCCCCAGCTGCAGGACCACTTCTCCCAGCCTGCTGTCAGGAGGGTGGTGGTCCAAGCTCGAGCTTGAATTAAAGACTCTTTGTATTTACATTGGAGCCATGTGTCCTTGTGGTCTTTCAGGGGTCCCAGTGATCTGGGATAATAACACTGCTTGCTGTTCCACACAGCATCACCTCTGACCAGAGGGTTCACTCACAGCCAAAGAAGTACACAGAAGCCATAGAACAATGCTGCATGCTAACTCAGCTGCTCACATAGCTTCCTTCCACGGCCAAGGACCACCTGCCCAGGGAATGGTACTGCCCACAGTGGGCTATGCCCTCTGACATCAATTAACATTCAAGACAGTTCCCATATAGACATCCCCATAAACTAATCTGATCTGAACAAGCCCTCAATTGACACTCCCTTCTCAGGTGACTCCAGTTGTCAAGCTGTCAGTTAAAACTAACTCAGATACCCCACCTCCAAAAGGCTCATATCTTGAATACTAGGCCCTCAGCTGCTGATTCTGCTTTCAGAAGTTCTGGAAACTTTAGAAAGTGGGACTTAGTTGGAGAAGGCAGGTAACTTGGGGAGAGGCGTTGGGGTTAACTTGCCCTGAGACTATTCCTAGCTATCTGCTTCCTTGTTGTCCATGAGATAAAGAGCCCCCTTTACCCATGTTCCTGATACCATGATGTTCTGTCCAAGTGCATGGGGCCAAGAGTCCATAGAAAACCCTCTGAAACTGTGAATTAAAATCAATCTTTCATTGCTTGGGTTGTTTCTATTAAGTATCTGGTTACAGTGACGAAGGTCTAAGTAGTGTTGTAACTCTTAAAATGGATGCTTAAGGATATCTGCTTTAAGGTGTCATTGCCTAGAGTACTTTGTCTTGGAATTGTCTTCCATTAGTAATTACAGGAAATCTGTGAATAATGCAGATTCCTAGTCTCCACTTTAATAACAATTAATCAGGGATTTGGAGACTTTTAAAAGCTGCTTTGAGGGGCTGGAGAGATGGCCTAGCGGTTAAGAGCGCCGACCGCTCTTGCAGAGGACCCGGGTTCGATCCCCAGCACCCACATGGCGGCCGAGAACCGTCTAGAACTCCAGCTCCAGGGGAATCTGACACTCTTTTCTGACCTCCGCGGCGTTGCACGACACGGGTGCACAAACTTGCATGCAGACAGTACATTCATATACATACAGAAATAAATAAAATTAATTAAAAAATTAAAAAAAAAATTAAAAAAAAAAGCTGCTTTGAGTGTCATTTCTTTTTTAAATATTTTATTTACTATTTTTATTTTATGTGTCTGAGTATATTGTCTGTGTATGTCTAAGTATACCTGTGTAGTGCAATCAATGCCTGTGGAGTCAGATGAAGGCATCAAATTCCCCTGGAACTGGAGTTATAGGTAGTTGTTAGCTGCCATGTGGGTGCTGGGAATCAAATCCAGGTCCTCTGCAAAAGCAGCCAGTGCTCTTAACTGCTGAGCCATCTCTATAGTCCCTGACTGTCCTATTTTTATGTGGAATTTCCCTATTCTCTACCAGAGCATCTCTCACTCAGCTTCTGCACTAGCAATGTCTGTTACCGAAGCCAATATGCTCGGAGGGGAGAGCTTCTCGCAGAGTCCTCAAATCTGCACATGCAGGGAGGTCCTCATGATGGTTTCCGCAAATCACTTCATCAATTGGCTTTGGTATTTGTTTAGGCTATAATTTTAGAGCTAGTGCATGGAGATTTCAGAGCAAAAGTCTGGTCATGGAAAACAATGTTCCAAATTAACTGTCTTCATACTGGGGTTCACACAGACTTCAAGGTGCATGAAGATGATCCTTATTCTCAACGTTCATAGATCCTTTTCCCTAAGCCTGTGTGCCTTTCTTGACCCTTGCCTCTATGATGCTCCTCTCTTGAGTTACCATATATTTTTCTATATATTTGCACCATTTGTGAGGATGAGTGTTAATTAGACTAGGCTAATAGGTATGAACCAAGACTCTTTTGGACAAAATTGTATTGTGTAGTCATGCTTCTCCTATTTTACAGAGGAGGGCAAACATCTTCTACTTCTTAAATTTCATCTTGATAAATTACCTTTGATGAGAAAACTTCTGGGTATCAAACAAAAGGACAATTGAAACTGCATAGTTCTAGTAATAACCAGTAACCATAAGTCAACTAAAATAGTGACTTGGGGGCTGGAGAGATGGCCTAGCGGTTAAGAGCTCTGACTGCTCTTGCAGAGGACCTGGGTTCGATCCCCAGCACCCACATGGTGGCTGAGAACCGTCTGTAACTCCAATTCCAGGAGAACTCCAGTTCCAGGGGAATCCGACACCCTCTTCTGACCTCCGCAGCGGGTGCACAAACCTGCATGCAGACAGTACATTCATACACATAGAAAATAAATAAATAAAATAAAAAAATAGTGACTTGGTGAACATAGAGATCAAGAATGAGTTTATATGATGCTATCTCATTCCCAAGACCTAGACAGAGCTTAGCCCTGGCCATACAGGTCCTAGGACGGACACCAAGGTCCTGAAATGGTGGAGTCTAAATTATCCGGACCAACTAGCTTTATCTTATTATTATTATTTTTATTGAATTTCTGTGTATTTCATACACATCTTAATCATCTTTACACCCCCTTCCCCAATGGCACCCTCCCACAGTCCTCTCCCCACTGCATTTCATGTATTTTATCATTTATGTTAAGGCCTATCAAGTGAAGTCAGTAACTCCAGACATCCCTCAGTGCAAGTTCATCCACTGGGGTCTAGTCAGCCTATGTAGAGTCTCTCCCTTAAAGGAGATCAACTCTTCCTCGCTCAGCAGTAATCAGCTGCCCAAAAGTTCTTTGGCTAAGATTGGGGCCTGCTGCCCATTTCTACAGTTTTGTGGTAGGTTTTTGTCTGCTTATGTTGGCATGGGTCTTGTGTGTGCTGACACCATTGCAGTAGGTTCATATGAGCAAGGTCCTTTTTTAAGTACTGTTTGCATGACTTGGCTAGATGGCTTGCTTGGTTGGGTTCAGATTGTGGAGCTCCTTTAAATAAAGGTATTTAGAGTTGCATCTTAAGAAAAGGTAGACACCTTGTTATCCTAAAAACTTCAAGAGCTTGTAGGGCAGCTGAATGCAAGTTCTGTGAGATAGAAGTTCAAACATAAATTTGACAATGTTTTCTTATCACAAAATTGAAATAGGAATCTCTACCAACAAAGCGAAGAAATAATGAAGTGACCACACCTATGTCAACTGTACAACACATCGTGGTAATATCCTGTGGCTGCTCTGTCCCCTTTTATCTTATAATTGGAGTTTAGAAGCAAGATGGTTGTCATAGGGATTTGTATTAACACATTTATTTAAAGTGAAAAATGAAACCAGATGTTAGGATGGAACATAAATCTGCTTTGGTCTATGGACTTGACAAGTTCTAGTGCCACAAATCAAGTTCTATGACAGGCATCTTCTCTAAGTCACAGAGGTAAATCTCAGCTCCAAGACTTTGGAAAAGATCTTTTCAAGTCCACAAAAATTAAAATGACACCTGTAGCAACTGTTAAACACGTTATGATCTCAACCATATACCCAGTAATACGTGGCTTTTCACAATTCTGTAAGCAAACATTTTTTAAGGTTATCTGAAACATTTTCATTGAAGCAGTCAAAATTCCCTCCAGCCTCATAATTCTTTGAGAACTACAAAAGGTGCTACCGATTGCGAAATGCTGCTGTCACCCCAGACACATGTAGACCCACTGTGGGTTGAGTGGCTTCTCACATGGATGGACCCTGAGAGAGGGCCCTCCAAGCAGCTTCTGTGTCCTGTTCTGGCCACTTTATTTATGACTGGATATATTTAGATGTGATACACTTACTGTTAGAAAACTTGTTAAAACAGATTTATTGTCAAATATACACACCTTTCAGGAGTAGTATTTGGCAGATGTGAGATAAATTTCTTTCCTCAGAACATCAGAACCTTTCTTTACTCTGGTCATGGTTTTCAATCCAGGTAGACCTTTTAAATTTTATTATTTATTTATTTATTTATTTATTTATTTATTTATTTATTTAAATGTACTGTCTGCATGTAGGTTTGTGCACACATGTTGTGCAATGCAGTGGAGGTCAGAAGAGGGTGTCAGATTCCCCTGGAACTGGAGTTCTCCTGGAACTGGAGTTACAGACGGTTCTCAGCAGCCATGTGGGTGCTGGGGATCGAACCCAGCTCCTCCGCAAGAGCAGTCGGCGTTCTTAACCGCTAGGCTATCTCTCCAGCCCCAGGTAGACCTTTTTAAAACTGGCTTTTCCCCACTTATGTTTAGCAGACCACTATGTTATTTTGTTCTCCAGTGAATTTTAATACAATGATAGAGAAGAAAATTAAAAGGAAGGTGATTTGAACAGTTCCTGAAGACATTGAACATCAGTCTTACTGACAGAGAGTAGGCAACTACAGGAGGCTCTTGAAAGGTGATAACATCAAGTTTATACAAGAAAGAAGGCGAGGACAGGAGGCATTCTTTTATCTCTCTTTGTAGAGTCTGGCTTCAGCTCCCTAAAATGAGACTGGTTAGTTTCTCCAGCCCCGATGCTCAGAGATGCTGCTTTCTATGATTGCCCACCTCTGCAAAGACAATGAGAAGCAGAGGCAAAGAGAGCTTTTTACCCTAATTCTTAGTCTATATTGCTAGATGGTTATATAAAAAGCCAAACAAGCTGGGCACGGTGGCACACGGCTTTAATCCCAGCACTCGGGAGGCAGAGGTGGGTGGATCTTTCTGAATTCAAAGCTGGCCTGGTCTACAGAGCAAGCTCCAGGCCAGCTGGGACTAAAGGGAAACCCTGTCTCAAAAAAAAAAAATAGACAAAAAGCCAAACAAACAGTTCTCTTTAAACCATTCAGTAATGTTAATCTATCTGCAGTCTTTGACAGGAAGACCTACAGAAAGCAACTTTTGTTTAGATTCTTAGCCAAGCAATGGTACCCTCCATGTTCACGCTGCTTATAACCCCCAAGGTGGAGCTGGTTTTTGTGTTGAAGAGGTCATGCTTAGAGTGCTTACAGAATCTATGGAAGCCCCTGCTAGGCTTTGAGTGTGCTGCCAACGTGAACTACTCATACCAACAAATTAGCTTGTGCAGTGGTTGACTTGTACTTAATTAAAGAATGTCTCTTTATCCAAAAGGAAAAGGATCTAGGGAGTAATTTAGAGAATTATTTCTTGACACTTTGCAGGTGTAATTATGGTGACACTGTAACAGGAAGCAACTCCCCAAACTGACTGCACTGTAATCACAATGTACTTCACTTGCATGGATCTAACCCACGGTTTCAGGCCTCAAGAATTTTCTTATTTTCTTTCTTTTGCTCCCAAACCAGTAATTTTTCACAAAAGTCCATAAAACCTTCTAAAATAGTGTTTCATTAGAAGGTGACTTGTACAATAAGCTCATTTTTAAAAGATACAAATTACCACAATTTTGCTTGCAGTCAAGGTGTAAAAACTGATTCAATTGATGTAGAGGAGATTTGGATGAAAGCTGAGATGGTCCATTAAGTGTTAATATTTGTTCAGGATCGGCCTTTTATTGCAGAGCTTTACCTTTTTATTTGCAAGCAATTTAATAGCTAATATTGATGGTTGGGATGAGTTTTCAGCATATATTTCTTGTGGTACTCTCTAATAAATTGGGAGTTCAGTACTCTTCAGAGTGGGAAATTATAGAGGATTGCATCGACCATGAGTCTTACTCCACTTTTCTACCTATTTCTGCTGCCACTAACCAGATTCACACACGTATTTCATGGTTGGAGAACTGCAGTAGTGTATCAGGCTGTCTGGATGTGTCTCTTTCATTTCATTCCTCCTGCATGCACTGGTTTCTTTGAATGCCTCTCTAATCAATTGCATCTCGTCAATGGAATCATGCATGGCTCATTCTACAATGAATGATACGTGAACTCCTTAGCCTATCAATCAAATATGATTACCCATCATCATTCCATTTATATGTATATTACATATTTAATTCTCACAATAAATTTGTGATATAGATATCTTTGTCCTCCTTTTATAAATAGGGGAAGAGAATCTCAGAGAGTTTGAGTAATACTTTTAAGATTACACAGGTCATTACTGGTGAAACTAATCTTTGGACCTGATCTTCCTGATTTCAAAGTCTAATTTCTAGGCTAGATTTCCTCCAAAGAGATTCTAAAATGTGATCTGGATTTGCCTCTTGGCCTTAATGCCAATTACTTTTCACTGAAGCCAATGGTGACTTCTTTTCTTTTCTGACTTCTAGGTCCTACTTATTTCCTATGGTCAGGCACTAGCTGCGCCACCAGTTATCTGTGTGCACTTGGGAAAGTTAGTAGCGTCTTTGCACTTGAGTTTCCTTATCTATGAAATGGGATTCTTGATATTATCTAGCCCATGGTTTTATTCTGAGAATTTGCTTCTTCATGTCATTTACTAAGGAGAGTACCTGACTTTGAATTTTCCATCCTCTGAAGCCTAAGGCCTCTGAAGGTGTTTGCTACCATACCTATCTTTGAAGGAGCATTTTGCTGAAGGATAGAATAAGCATTTCATGTATGATTCAGCTTATTGTGGGCTAATGAAATCTACCACTTCTGTCATAAATTCTGACCATGGAGATTTTTACAATTTTAGAAAATACAAATTCTAAGCCAGGCGTGGTGGCACACGCCTTTAATCCTAGCACTTGGGAGGCAGAGGCAGGCAGATCTTTGTGAGTTCAAGGCCAGCCTGGTCTACAGAGTGAGTTCTAGGACAGGTGGGGCTACAGGGAGACCCTGTCTCTAAAAAGACCAAAAAAAAAGATACAAATTCTTAGAAAGAGCGGGAACTCACTTCTAATAATATATATTTTTGCTGTGCACATAAGAGTTCTAAACCAATTTGCAAGCAGCAATGCCCAAAACCACACAGCCCAAGGCTCCCACCATGCAGCTGGAGGGGCTTGTATGTACAATCATATTGATCAAATAAAAGTCCAGTCTATATTGCTGTAGTTTCACAATTCACCCCAATCATAGCCCTTACATTCTACTATGACCCCTCTTCTGCATATTGTTCCTTAGGCTTTAGAAAAGGGGCACAAATGGGTGAGAAGTGAAACAGTCTACTTTCTCTGGAGATGTCGTTTTGGACTCTGATCAGTTCTGGCTGTTTCCTTTCATGGGTTGGCAGTTTATCCAGGAAAAACCTTTCGATCCTACTAATGAAGCACAAGCAATTAGATATACAGGCATTTAAATAGTACTAATTATTATGGTAGGTTACGTTGGTATAGGCACAAATGTTTGGATGGTATGCTAATCCATGAACTATAGCTTTTCTGTAAAAGATGACAAGGTCTTACTGTAGCTTATAACATCTCCTAACCACTAGAGGACGTAAGCTTGTGGCATCAGCCAGTGAATTATTCCTCCAAGGAGAGAGCTACTAGCCAATTAGATTTGGGATATACAGACATATGGCTGCCACTGCTGCACAGTATTTCCAGGCAGGTGAGGTGTAGCTGATGCTGACAGAGGAGTCTTGCTTGACTCAAGGAGACCAATATTTGCTTTATTGATTTAGTGGCCTTTGGTAACACTCTCTGGCATTCCAGAGACCAACTGTACACTTGCAAGTGTGGTCTCAATACATCTTTCCCATGCTTGCATCAGGTATTCTACAGCAGGGCCTTACCGCCTCTCTTCTTGCAGGTATCCCAGTTTACAGGCAAAAAGCCTTTACCTTTTTGGGGGCTTGGATCCTCTGGCCAACATCTCCTTGGCAGAATAATCCATTGCTGATATCAGAGCTCTCCTGTATTAATATATTTTGCTTAATTACACAGCTTATAAAGAGAAGGATCATTTAAACAACCTTGTGAATACACCTATAAGACTTGTCAGAGTTTGCTGGAGCAAAAACATTGACCGAAACCAACTTGGGGAGGAAAGGGTTTATTGCATCTTATTCTTCTGACAGTCCATCAGTGAGAGAAGCCCAGGCAAGAACTTAAACCAGCCAGGAACCTGGAGGCAGGAGCGGAAGCACAGACCAAGGAGGAATGCTGTTTACTGGCTTGTTCCTCTAGCCTGTGTTCAGCCTGCCCAGGGTTGGCACCACCCACACTGGGCTGTGCCCTCCCACGGCATTAAAAAAAAAAAAAGTAAATGCCTCACAGACACAGCTACAGTCCAATCCCATGGAGGAAATTCCGCAGGTGAGGTTCTTTCTTCTCAGGTGTGTCAAGTGGACAGGTGAAGCATGCTTGCTCCACCTCCTTCCTGTCTAACTCCTTGAACTCTCTTCCTGTTTGTGAGAAGTTGAAGGGTTCAACCCAACTCAGTTCTCTCCATGTGTTCTCTTCCATCAAGTGGCTACAAGATTCAACTCTATTCTCAAGGATTACACTTTTGGATAAAGTACACATCTCAAGAATTCTATGATAAAAAGAAATATCCAGACCTGTCAGATCTGAGAAGAGAAACGTGTGAGACAAGAAGCAGGCCCTACTTGTCTTCCATTGCTGTTGGCAGACATCGTAGATCAACCACAGCACACTTGGCCACTGAAGCTCAATGTTCAATAGCCTGAGACTCCTCTCTGATACAGGCCTGGGGGGCAGGGGGACATTACCAATCAATTAAGAGTGGTATTTGGGCTGAAATCAGCTTACATCCAGTATATGAACTGAGCAGCCTGTAAAGGTATCTGTGCCTTTGGTAAGGGGGATGTAGGGATTTCCTGTCTTCCTGACTGTATAGAACTAGAATGTTGACAAAAAGAAAAAAAAATAGATACATTAAGAATGAGTGTGGGGACAGTGGCAGCTTCACAGGCAGACTGTGAATGTGCTCTGCCTTCCCTTCCCATATGCTATTTCAGTGGGAAGGAGGGCTGAATTGTGACAGTAAGGAAAAATGCCTTGCCTTCTCTACCTCCATGCCCTCAGGCTTCTGGGCTGCGGGGAAACTTCTTAGGTAGAGTGCTGGCAGGAAGCAAGCCACCCTGTAAAGATCATGAGTTTTGAAGAAAAATGCCTGTTTTCTGAGTTTCTCTGATCACCAGTCTTTGTAATCATTCCTAAGATATTCTGAAGGATGCAACTTGCTATTTTCTCCCTTTCCCACTTTTTGTGGCACCTGTAAGGGAACCCTGGGCTTACCTGTGACAGGCCAGGGCTGTGTCACGGAGCTGCAGCCCTAGCTGTCTGCTTTAACACATGCTTTTAAAAATATCTTATTTATTATTTTTATTTTTAATTTATGTGTGTGAGTGTATTGCCTGCATGTATGTAAATGCACCTGTGTACAGTACCTTTGGCCAGAAGAGAGCCTCAGATCTCCTGTGTCAATGCAAAAGCGTAACTCTCACCTCAAAGGGGGTAAGAGGTAGTTTATTTTGGAGGCAAATATGAGTGACCATAGCCTGGGAACATAGATTTAGATTACCCTCAATTCCATGTTCAGCATGATAACAGTTGCATTACGGTTTTATAGTAACAGAACGAAGAAAATTCATAAAGCAAGGCACCTCTCAAATACATTGGTGGATAGATACATTCAGTGGTCGTAGCAAGACGGGATGGTTTCTACTATAGGCCTCAGATGCTATCTGATGACATCCCTAGCTTTTTGATTAGTGAGATCTGGTGGTCTGCTAAATTAACATAATTTAAAAGTTTTTTTTTAATCTGTTAGTTATGGGATGTTAGGTCAGATACAGAAGTGGGAAAGGAGTGGCTATTTAGGGCACTAAGCAGGGCCCAAGATAAAATGTAAATAGGCTCGGAATCTGCGGCGATCCAAACTCTCCACAGTCACTGAGGTGTTGTTAATCAGTTGGCCAGCAGGAAGTTCACTCCAAGATGCAGGATTTTTCTGGGAACTTTCTTTCACACCTGGAATTGGAGTTAAGGACTATTGTTATCTGCCACATGGCTGCTACCATCTCCAAGAGCAATCAGTCCTCTTAACCATTGAGCCTTCTCTCCAACCCTTATCTTCACAGTCTTGATGAATTTCCAAACGAGAGAACGCAAAGAATATCTATCCAATGGAAGTTTCTGTGTTTCACTTTGCTTTAGAGATGGTGTCCTGTGTACCAGGCTGGCCTCGAACTCAAGATGTAGGTGAGGCTGCCCTTGAACTCCTAATCTTCCTGTCTCTACCTTCCAGGCACTGGGATTATGGGAGTGTGCTACCATGCCTGATTTAAGAGTCTGCGAAGTAGAACTTGTTTTCAGTTTCCTCTCTCAGACAAGATGTGACACATATGTATCCAAGTAATAACTTGGTAGTTTGAAAGATGTGCCTGTCTCTGGCATGCTGATGTACTTTCAGGACAGCTCTTTAGGTAGCTTAGCTTTGGAAGGGTATACTTACAGATGTTAATATGCATTGCCCGAATATCAAGTAGCTCTTGAGGAGACAGTCCACAGGAAGGCCCTGGAATCCCATCCTGCACAGTGTGTTCAATCAGCCCTGTGTCTCTGGGCTGAATTCGTGAGTGACGACTGTGATCTTGGGTGATTTTTGGATTGTCTTTCTTTTGTTTTGTAACCATTGGAACATTTTCTTCAAGCTCTAAAGAAAGTGTTTCATTTACGTAGTTCTTCTGCATAGTCTCTTCCTGAGGTATTGATCACATGTGTGGCCCTGCCACATGTAGGCTTCAAGTTCTGTTTGCATTTTTGGTTGTTGTGAGGTCACCAAGTCTGCTTTTCCTTCGGGATCCAACATTCTTTGGACAGTGATCTGTGCTTCACAGACTGTAGTGGAATGGATGTATGAACTGTTTCCCTGTGTGCACGCTTTCTCATGAATGTTTCCTTTCTGAAAGGGGAAGAAAAGTAAGAAAGAAAACCAGTACAAATCACTGTTCGTGGAACTTTTTCCTTTAAGTTTTCAGAGACTATTTATTAAATCTGTCTTACCTTTATTGTGGGAGAGAATGCTCTAGCATTGAATGACCAAGGAATTGCTCCAGCTGCTAAGACAAGTTAAAGGACATGTTCTGAGGACATTCATCTCCGTGGACACGGTGGCTACTCCGTTCAAATATCTCTATGTAGGAACCTTCCAAACATATGTTAAGTTCCAGCAAACATCATCCAGCCCAAGACCATATGTTGAAATTTCAGCCCAGAGTTAGAATATTATTTGCTTTAAAGACAAAGATAATTTCTGTGTCTGTCAACTTTAATAGCTGGATGTTATTTCTGAGAACAGGGTCCGATTTGCCAAGTCAAATCAGAAATCCACGTCACAGCTTTCATCCCTTTTACTCTGTGTAAATTTTGTGCCCCTCTCCTGCAAATGTTTGAAATAAGCTGAATAAACAGAACACAGTGGGTTACCTGGGGAGTGTACTAATCAGAAATATTTTCACTCCCAGGGTAAGGCTTTACATAACCCTCCATTTGAACCACCCATTGTAAGCAACACAGCATTGAAATGAGGACATACTTCAGTCAGATCTCCAGAGTCATTGTTTTCCCTTTTCACCTCTCGTGTGAGACTTCAGCACAAACTGTGCAAACTGTAAATGTCCCCTCCCACCCTCTATCCCCCCTCCCTCCCTGAGTATTGGACAATGTGTTCAGGTGTCAGCTGCATTCTTAGTTCATCTTTCTTATTACACTCCCTTCTGTTTCCCAAGTGTCAGAAGAAAATGTAAACACAGAAATGCACTGAAGAGACAATGCAAAATCAAATTTTATCCTTGTGCATGGCACATTTCAATCTCAGCAGCTGACTTCAGCATACCAATGCACAGCTCAGTCCAATATCTTCTATGCGATAATTTGGCTCTACTGTGTTAACGCAGTAAGACACATGAAATACATTTCTCCTTATTTAGCTTTCTAAAAACATGCTTTTCTCTGAAATGTATCTTATGTGCACGTAAAGTTTAGATGAATAATAAATTGAGCATCTGTGTGCTCACCAACTAGCTTAAGACACAAAAGACTTTCTATGTCTTCCACCCATCATTTGCCCTGTTCTTAATACTTTCTATTCAGAAATAGTTATTGTCTTGAAAACTGTCACCATCCTTTATATTTCTTTAGATCTTTATTTTATCTTTTTGAAAAGTAATTTTCAGCATATAAGATTAGAAGTTTACATATATGCATTATAGCTTGTTTTGCTCAACATTATACTTGCAAGATCCCTTTGTGTTAATGTCAGTAACTACGGTTTAGTTATTTTCACTGCTGCATAGTATTTTGTCATATAAAAGAAGCCTCACTATTTAATTACTCCCTTGTCAAGGAGGATATTTTAAATTGGTCCTGATATTTTCCTATTCCAATCATCATTGCTGGAGAGGTTTCTGGTCTGTATATCCTGGTGGATATGACAAGGTTTCTGATCTGTATATCCTGGTGGATATGACTAGGTTTCTGGTCTGTCTGTATATCCTGGTGGATATGACTAGGTTTCTGGTCTGTATATCCTGGTGGATGTGACTAGGTTTCTGGTCTGTTATCCTGGTGGATGTGACTAGGTTTCTGGCCTGTATATCCTGGTGGATATGACTAGGTTTCTGGTCTGTGTATCCTGGTGGATATGACTAGGTTTCTGGTCTGTGTATGCTGGTGGATATGACTAGGTTTCTGGTCTGTGTATCCTGGTGGATATGACTAGGTTTCTGGTCTGTGTATCCTGGTGGATATGACTAGGTTTCTGGTCTATATATCCTGGTGGATATGACTAGGTTTCTTGTCTGTATATCCTGGTGGATATGACTAGGTTTCTGGTCTGTATATCCTGGTGGATATGACTAGGTTTCTCTGGGGGATCTATTTATGAGTCAAATACTGAATCACTCAGCTTCAACATTTTCAGCTCTCCTTAATATTGCCATTTTACGTTTGGTTTTTATTTAATTTTTTAATGTGTATAGTCAGATTATCAAACTCTGGAGTCAATGCTCAATCTGTTGTTAATTTGTCTTTGTTTCCCCCAAGGGGTTAACTGACTTATATTTGGAAATCATAGCTATGCAAGAAGCTGTTGTTGGCTTTGATATTTTTCTCATTCCTGCTTGCTTGGATTGAGCCCAGCTAGACTGGACAAGGCTTGTCCAATTCCTTAGTGTGACACGGGGGTCCTGTGCTCATACTTGTCCAATTCCTTAGTGTGACACGGGGGTCCTGTGCTCATACTTGTCCAATTTGTTAGTATGACACGGGGGTCCTGTGCTCATATTTGTCTGATTCCTTAGTGTGACACGGGGGTCCTGTGCTCATACTTCCAATGCCTTTCTCATCCATGAGAAGATGATCCTCCTTCCATCTTTACCACCGTGGGCATTGACTGCCTTGTCTGATTATGACCTTGTTCTTCTTCTGACAAAGGCATCCCTTCTCTTTTTTTAAATTGATTTTTATTGTGAATAAAATAAATATGTAAAATAAATATGTATGATAAAATGCATCATATTGGTCACTTAAAGTCCTTCCTTGACTGGTTTATTTCATTAAACATAATATCTTTCAGATTTATCATGTAATAACCTGTGTCAGAATTTTTTTCCTGCTTAGGGCTGACTAACATTCTTTTGTGCATATTTACACTATACTTTGCATCTCTACTCACTGGTCAATGGACCCTCAGTTAGCTTCTAACATTGGCTTTGATGGCGACCTCGCTGCTTTGAACACCAAGGCATAACCATCTCTAAGGCCTAACTATCTCTTTGAAGCCCTGCTTCTAGGTCTTTTCAGAAGGTACTAGAAGTCAGCTTTATGGAACATCTCCTCTCTTTGGTCCTGTTGCTCCCTACCACTGTGCCTCCTCATGATGCAGATATCACTTGAGGACCAACATAAGGACTCGACACCCCAGGAGTCTCAGAGTGGAGCTGGGGGTGATAACTCAGTCCTCTCTCTGGGGAGATCTGTAAGGCTCGGGGCTATCAGTGACTGGCTGTCCTGTTGTAAGTGGAAGACTGTCCTCTGAGATGGGAAAGTAAAGCCACCAGGGCAGAAAGGAGCAGAGTGAGGAAGTCCAGGCAGCCCTTGATTTCCCATCCTTTTCAGTCATGTCAGCTAATACTTGCTCCTCCTGAACTGTGCTGAATAGGAGACCTAGCTTTTGCACTAAATATCTTAACCCAGTGTCATGGTTACACCTGTTTTGGGAAAGGTCTACCGTAGTTTCACCAAGAAGCAGTATCGGGTCCTGCCATTCTGAAGCCGGGCGTGTGGAATGAGAAGGATGCAATGATAGGAGTCCAAGGGAGCAGTGGCTGCGTCCTTACTGAAATGGGCACTGGGAGACCAGGCAGAAGGAAAACCAGGACAATGAAAAGACAGTAATGAGTTAGAAAAGGAGGGGATTTCAATAGCTATGCTTGATGAGATTAAGACTGTAAAACCAGGTAGAATGACTAAATAGATAAATGGTATTAAAGTTGTGGGCGTGCTTAGTGGTAGCATGCTTGTCTGACATGCTGGAGGTTAGGATTCTAGTCCTAACATCACCCTCCCCTATCACACAGCCACATCCTCCCCACACACACATTGGAAGAAATGTGGGGAGAAAACTGTTGGTAGCCTGAAAAATAGTACCCCAAAGGTAACTAGACCTCCAAGTACATGAACTGAAGTGCCAGCAAAATTTGTGGGGGATAAATAAGGACTGGAATGGTCTAGAAGTTTACCCCTAAGGGGTCACACACAGTTTTGCTAAGGTCACAGATACTGACTCTCTTTCATCTACCAAGTGGGGAGAATATGTGTTTTTGCTGTCCTTCATTCAAGAGAATAATGCTAAGGTGTCTGTCCCAGCTGCTAAGCTGGTCCTTTGAGGCTTTAGAGAGAGGCTTTTGTTTACCATGAAGCTTCTTTTTGTTGTTGTTGTTTGGTCTTTTTGAGACAGGGTTTCTCCGTAGCCCCAGCTGTCCTGGAACTCACTGTGTAGACCAGGCTGACCTTGAACTCACAAAGATCTGCCTGCCTCTGCCTCCCAAGTGCTAGGATTAAAGGCGTGTGCCACCACGCCCGGCTCTACCATGAAGCTTCTAATTACACAGTACTTCCTGATCCCAAACCATGAGAGATTCATTTGATGCATTAAAAAATACTTGATTGAAAAAATACAAAACTCTCAGTGTAGAAGAGAGTTCTGAGAAACTAAACCTTAAAAAATGTGGTTAGAAGAAAAAAAAATCTAATTAAAATCACTAAACTAATCTGGTGAAAAGGTTGAGAAAGACATTAGAATTTGTTTAAGAATGAGATGTAGAAGCTGACCAAGGAAGGACCAGCAAATATGAAAAGGGTTATAATCATCTACTGCGGGGTTTCAAATATTATTTATTTTGTAAAAGTTGGTAACAGGTAGCAAAGTGGTTTCTTGTGGTGTTAGCAGAGTGGGTGTTGGGAAAAGAACAATTGCTCCTTTGAGGAGCTTGCTGGGTGCTCGCCTCCTGCAGTTAGATTTTCTATTTGAGAGAGCCATCTGCTTCTTCACACTTTCCAAGCTTAGGCTTTAGCTACAGGGAGTGCCACAGCATCTTAAAACTGAGAACTGTAGTGAAGTTTTAAGTTAACACAGGAAAACCAGATGCTAACCAGATTGTCAAGCTCTTCCTTCTAAAGCCAAGGCTGTGTTAACACAAATCTTGGACAACCCTTTGGGTTAGATTTTGGAGCCAACCTTGATCGCTTTGGGCCTCTGTTCAAGGAGCCCTTCAGTCAAGGGCAGTTACGTTTATGATTTAAAAACTACACGTGCTGAGTGGCTTACTAGGCAAGGGAGAGACTTCGGCCATCCAACTCACCAACACATTCTTTCCTGAAAAGATTATACACACGGCATGCAGGGGGAATCCAGTAGATATTTCCAGTGCTGTTTCCTTCATCCAGAAAGCATTCATCCATATTTCGGATCAGCTTGCACTGTTGATTATACCCTGCAGACAGCCTCTGAGCAAAGGAAAAAGTATACAATGGAAACTGAAACTGAAAACCGCTCCTTTGCCTGTCTCCTAAGAGCTGACATTTGGATGTCTGAATTATTTGGACTGGGGGTTCTCAGAAGAGAGCTAGAGGAACAAAGATAGGTATATTGTTTATAGAAAGGACTGCAGAGGTAGGCTGTGTGCTCAATTTTTTTTTTTTTTTTTTTGGTAGGCTGTGTGCTCAATTTTTTTTTTTTTTTTGAGTGAGCAAGGGCTCCATTTTCCATATTTGTTTTGAGAAGTGCTCATTTACTTCCTGGGATTGAGGAAGGGGCAGAAGTTCATCCTATGCCTGTCAAATAAGACAGCATTCAATGTGTTTAATGACTCAAAACAGGATCAGGTTTTTCTCTTCTAGACTATTTAAAATTCAAACAAATCAAAGCAACCAAGTAACCAATGAACAGAACAAATCAAACACAATCCTATAATCCTTTCATGTCTCTAATTAGACCTAGTATTTTAAAAGTAAAGCAGCTAAGTTTTAGGTAGGGCAACCTCCCATTAACTATTATTCTACTCTTTATTTGTGTGTGAGAGTATATATATATATATATATATATATATATATATATATATATTATATGTGAGTGTGGTATGTCTGTGTGTGTGTGTGTGTCTGTGTGTGTGTCTGTGTGTGTCTGTGTGTGTGTGTCTGTGTCTGTGTAGGGCAAGTACCTGTGCACTCTGAAGGCCAGAGGAGCATGCCAGGTGCTCTAGTCCCTCGCCCTCTACCTTATTCCTTTGAGACCGAGTCTCTCACGGACTGTGAGTCCAGCCTGGCAGCCAGCAATTCCCAATAATCCTCCTGACTCTGCCCTCCGCAGCACTGGGGTCACTGGCATGCATGCAGCCATACCTGGCTTTTCTGTGGTGCTGGGATCTGACCCCGAGTTCTCCTGCTTGAATGGCAATGCTCTTCTCCAGCCCTGATCATTGTCCTTTTATGAGACTAAGGTAAGGAAAGCATCATTCTGTGCACAGGTTTTATTTTTTTTCTAGCTTCTCTTTTTAAGAAATATGTGGCCCAGAAAAATATCCCTAATGGTGAAATCCTGGCACTTTTTATCTTGGGAGTAACCGACAGCTTTCTTTTTTATTTAAAATATATTTTTTAAATTTTATGTGTATGAGTGTATTGCCTACATGTGTGTAAATGCACCCATGCCATGTGTGTAAATGCACCCATGTCATGCGTGTAAAGGCACCCATGTCATGCAATGCCAGCAGAGGTCAGAAGATGACATTGGATCCCTGGGAACTGGAATAATGGACAATTGTTAGCCATCATATGGCTGCTGGGAACTGAACCTGGTCCTCTGCAAGAGCAGCCAGTGAACCATCTTTCCAGCCCTCCATAGTTTTCTAATTGGATATAAGACTCACTCAATGAAAGGGAATTCATATCTAATACTGTGAATCTAGCCAAATGCCTGTGGCTGAAGAGGTCATAGACCCTCCAGGAGAGGAGAAGCCACTGGTGCACTTTCTTAAACCAATGTAACTTCTAACTTTCTTCTAGATACTTATCCTTATATATATAGATAAGCACAGCTCCTACCTCTCTTCAAAGAAGCTTTGCTTTGCAATAGATTAAAACAATTAAAGAAATTGGTCAAAAGGCAGAGAATAAATGCCCCTGGGGTACCCAACCCCAACTAATACATCTGTAATGCAACCCCTTCCTTAAGTCTCATGGAGCACTGTATAAGAAAGAAGGTGTGGATAGGTTGTAAGAGCCAGAGTACCAGGACATTCATTGCTAGATAGTATCTACTAGACCTGTAGAAATCTACAGGCATGGAATCTCAACAATATGGTTCCTTAAACACGAGCTGCATATTGACACAGCAGATGACATGCCACTGTGGGTGGGGGAAAGTTCACAAGGTTTCTCCTCTAGATGACAGGTGGTCAATGGCTGCTAAGTGAGGGACAATCTTTCTGATAGGTTATCTAACCCCAGGTGGTCGGCCCTCAACACATGTACCTACAAGCACCAGAATCAGTAGAATATATATATATATATATATGCACAAACACATATATATATACATATATATGTATATATATACTGATAATAATTAAAGAAGAGGTCACAAAAGTGAGAGGAACTTGGGGGATGTGGTAAGAATTGGAGAGGGACAGGGAGGCATAGAAATGATACAAATGTAGCACTCGTATGAAATTCTCAAAGAAATTAAAGAAATAAAATTATGTATTCTGAATCTCTAGTTAGTAATGTTTGAGAAAACATGTATTTTAACATCATTGAGCAAGTTAAAACAGCCTCGGTTCTTGGCATGCTGGATCTGAACATGGTCCCTGAGCTCATCAAGGGGTGTGGCTCTTGATGGATCACATTGCCACAGTAAGCAAAATGCTCATCTTCTGCATTGAGGGCACAGTTTTTCTGTCAGAGTTTGCTGTCATACACAGAAAGTGTCCTTCAGATACACATGCATTTGAGCTTTCTTTGCACAACAGCCTTTTCATGCGCTCCATTTCTTTTATTTAAACATTTATTCAATTTGTGTGTGTGTGTGTGTGTGTGTGTGTGTGTGTGTGCACATATGTGGAGGTCAGAGGACAACTTATGGGAATTGGTTCTCTCTTCTACCATGAGGGATCCAGGGAATGTACTCAGGTTGTTGGGCATGGCTGCAATCACTGTCACCTCTGAGGCAGCTCTCTAAGCACCGTTACCTCTGAGGCAGCTCTCTGGCCCTCATACATTCATTTCACAGGAGGGGAATCAGTGGACTTGTAAATGTTTACATAGAAATATTTCTATCAAAGTCTCAGTAACAAATGGAGAGACTTGCTAACATATCCCATAAGATACATAATGCATGCAATGCCCCATTTCTGTGTCTTTTATTCTTTTAAAATTTTTAGTATTTACCTGACACAATAATTATGCGTATTTACAGCTACACTGCACTATTTGATACATGTATACTGCATGCAAAGATCATATTAGGGTAACTGGTATGCTCACCACATAAGGCTGATGTCATTTTTTTCATGGGGGGGCACATCTAAAATCTTTGCCATGAACTATTTTGAAATATAAGTTTAACTTAAATACATCTCACTTACTGTGCTACAGAACACTGGATATTATTCCTCTCACCCACCTACACCCTCCTACATTGCATCCCTCTCTCCCACACTTCCCAGCTTCTGGTGACCCCATTCTGCTCTCTGCTTCTAACAAGTGAACTCTCAGCTCCCATTTGTCTGAGCCTGGCTTCCTCCTCATCTTCACCACCCTCCCACTTCTGTCCATCTTCCTTGAGGGCCCTGAGACCTATACAGAAGAGACTCCTTGCTAATGGCATAAAGGCCTACATTTCTACAGGTCTGTCTCTTTGGATGTCTTTTTTTCATAGACATTTCAGACTCATTCATAAACGCTTGTGCATTGTCACCTTTCAACTACACATGTTTGTCTCTGGTTGTTTTTATGATAGTCCGTGATATTTTACATTTTCCTACCTTTAGCAGGTATTATTAGATCAAATCAACATAACTGTCTCAAGTGCTGGTTCCCAGTTGCTGCAGTAGAGGTAATCTCCTTCAGGAACATAGTTAAAGCCCTGGTGACATCTGATACTTCATTGGTGCTGGCAGGCAGAAGGGTTATCACAAGGGTTGTGTTGTTCTTCTCCAGCTGTAGTCTCCTTTCTCAGAGTGGGAGCTGTGTGACCATGTGACTCCCTAGAAACCCTCAGTCTCTTACACTGTCTTCAGTTTTGCAACTACAAGAAAGATTCCTTGGCTTTTTGCCTGGGCTCTGAAGTGTCTCACTATAAAACTATGCTTGTGCCCATTTGATGCCGTGTCTGATCGGAGGAGAGGAGGCCAGGCACAGAGCTTAGCCATGCACACAGCTTTTGACTCTCTGACAACCAAAATTAAACGCTAAGTTCTTTTTTGGCAGGGACAGTGCCTCTTGCTTTCTGTGTGTCTCCTCATTTTTGTCTGTCACATAATTGAACATGTAGTCAATGCACAATAAATGCCACGAATAATTATGACTTTTTCCAGTTCCAAAAATAAAGTCAGTGAATGACTTTTAAAAACATATATTGAAAAGAAAATATTCACGGAAGGCATCACAACTCAGAGAGCAGCGCAGTGAAGGTTTAGTAAACACGGAGTGTGAAGCAGTTTAAAGTTAGGCCTCTGTTGACTGTGTAGGAGCCAACTATCAGCTCCTTAGTCCAGCCTACTTTCTCACTCCCTACAGCCCTAAAAGCAGCTCTTTAACACCCTTAAATCTGGAAAATTCCCATCTGCCCACCCACAATAACAGATAGCAGAATGAAGACATATTCTTTTCCATCACACTCCTCTTGCAGGGATTTAGGGTTCTTGGGAGTCTACACAGTCAGATGTCTTCTGCCTCTTCTTTTGCACCCATCCAGACACCCATCCACTCTTTAATTCAATGAATATATTGTGCTAGACTTTTCAACCATATAACAGAAAATCTGACACAAATGAAAAAGGATGGAAGGATGGATGCATTTGGATGCACCATTTAAGAGCTTGACTCCATCCACTGAGTCTGGACCCATGTGATGTAGAACATTGCAGTGGCAGGAGGTTGTAGGAGACAGAGAGAGAATGGGACTGACAATCAGGTACAATTTTGAAAGGCTTGTCCTTAGTGACTTGATTCCTAAGGTGAAGCCCCATGTCCTAATGTCTATTCAGTCAAATGCTTTTTACTTGGCATCCTTGAATATCAACTCAAGTATTCAGTGGGCATGCCAAGAAACCATTTATAAAATCAAGGGTGGCTTGAAGCAAAGTACCTGGTCAGAGAGACCTGCCTTCTAGTTGGATTAGTGAGCTTTGCAAAGCCAAGCCTAATACAAGGTGTATTAAATTGGATGCAGAATACACCTTGTATTAGGCTTGGCTTTGCAGAGTCTGTGCAGTAGACAAGCCATCAAGACTAGATGAGTACATGTTGTGTTTTGAAGGCAAAATGTGATGCCACTAAATAAAATGGAGCTCAGTGTAGGTCTGAAGTATATCTTGCCCTTCTGGACAGCAAGACTCTGAGAGGTTCTGGATTCTCTTCACTGTGCTTCACTGTATTCTGTCGTTAATTTTTCCACATGTTGTTTCAAAGGGAGAAGGCTGATGGAGAGCTGAGTAACACTGGCAGATGGAAGGAGAGTGCAGCATGGTTGCAAGTGACAGTGCACTAACCTTTTTGTCCCTTCTGTGGTTAAGGTGCTACTGCTGTATGCTGTATTATAGCAACAGAGGGACTCAGCAATACTTGGCTCCCTCCCCTCCTCCTTCCTCCTCCTTCTCTCTCTACATTTCTTATTCTTGTATTTGAATAGTTTCTTCTTGACTTTACAATTACAGAAGTCTGCCCTTGGACATCCTGCATGTGGGCATAGGAAAGAAGCAGCCCTCGGCCATGTGTTTAAATGTAAGGAGACCAAATATCATCCAGTAACATATATGTAATAATTTTCTATATTCTGTGAGATTGGGATCATGACCAGAAAGGTTCCAAAACCAGAATTGCTCTCCTTTTCTTAAATCATGTACATAGTAAAGGACATTATTCATTATAGTAGCAAATTTCAAACTGTTGGAATAAAAATTCATGGGAAAATTTTGGTCTACATTCTAATACAAACTTCTGAATGTTCATCTCTCTGAATCTCTGTCTGTTCATCCATAAGATGGAGAAGACTCCAGTTTTGCAGTCTTATTAAAGGGGCTACATGAAGCCGTATGTGAATTTTATGACCACAGCCTGGCATTTAATAGACATTCAATAACTCTAAACACGCTCATTCATTATGCATGATTGCAAGAGCTTGTGCATTAATCAGTATCTGGAAGTGAAGGATTTGAAAGGCTTGCCTTCAGCTCAGACACTGCAGCATTACTGTTTTTTTTTTTAAGGATGTTAAATGGGTCTTGAAAGTTAATGGCTTATACCTTAAAAACATTCAGAGTTGTAAATCCTACAGATCAGTGGAAATATAAGAATAGTGAAATAACAACAAAAACTATAAGGACAATAAAAGTAATAGCCAAAATCAGCTGAGAGCTCTTTTTTTTTCTTTTCAAGACAGGGTCTCCCTGTAGCCCCAGCTGTCCTGGAACTCACTCTGTAGACCAGGCTGACCTTGAACTCATGAAGATTCGCATGCTTTTGCCTCCCGAGTGCTAGGATTAAAGGCGTGCGCCACCATGCCCAGTGGGAGCTCATTTTCTATATGGAGAGAAATATCATGTTTAGTCTTTATAAATTCCAAGGATTCCTATCAGTTCCATTTCATGGATGGAGATTCTGACACATAGAGAGAGGTCAAATGAATTGTCCTAAGTCATGTATGTGATAAGTAGAAGATTTAGAAGATCCTTTTTCCTCAATCTGAAGCCTAAGGTCTTTTATAAGGTGTTCCTTTCAATGCCCATCTGGAAGGTGTTTTACTTTGCCTCCTACTCTTAAAGGATTTATTCTGACCCTCCTCTAACTGTATCTTTTCCCATGAGGCAGTGGCAAGGAGCCAAGTATACTAAGTACAAACTTGCTCAGAGGGTATAACTCCTTCTGGACCATGATTGATTTACTGAAGGCCTTCATGCAACCAGTCTGAATTCAACTTTAAAGATCCCACATGTAAGTGGTGTTATGACATATTTATTCAGTGTCTGACTTATTTTACTTAGCATAGAGTTCTTCCGTTTCATCCGTGTTTTTGCAAATAATAGGATTTTCTTCTTTTTAATGCCGAATATTATTCTGCTTTGCATGTATAGCACATATTCCTGATTCATTCGTCCTCTGCTGACACTTAGGCTGGAGATACAGTAAATTTTATTTAAGAGTTTAGCCGGGCATAGTGGCACACACCTATTTCCTAATCCTAGCACCTCGGGAGTAGAGGTAGGTGGATCTCTGTGAGTTCAAGGCAGCCTGGTCTACAGAGCGAGTTCCAGGACGCGCTGGTACTAAAAGGGGACCCTATCCTCAAATCAAATAAAAATGGAAAAAAAAAATTAAAGAGTTTAGATTGACTTGTTTTAAAACTTGTGGGTATTTCCCATCCAAACATCTGTGTCTATACCAAAGTAACCTACCATAACAATTAGTACTGTTTAAATACCTATATATCTAATTGCTTGTGCTTCATTAGTAGGATTGAAAGGTTATTCCTGGACAAACTGTCAGCCCATGAAAGGAAACAGCCAGAATTGACCAGAGTCCAAAACGACAGCTCCAGAGAAAGTAGACTGTTTTGCTTCTTGTCCACCTGTGCCCCTTTTCTAAGCCTAGGGAACAATCTGCGGAAGAGGGGGCGTGGTAGAATGTAAGGGCTGCGATTGGGGTGAATGGTGAAACTACAGCAATATAGACTGAACACTTATTTGACCAATTTGATTGAACATACAAGCCCCCCAGCTGGATGGTAGGACCCTTGGGCTGTGTGGGTTTGGTCACAACTGCTTGCAAATTGGTTTTACATGAAGGATGCTTGTAATAGAAGGAAAAAAAACTTGTAGGTATTTGGTCTTCAAGGTTAGTTACAAGAACTGTTTTAAAATCCATTTTGGTAACCTTAACTTTCTGGGTTATTTGAGGATCAGCCTCTAGTGATTACATTTTCCCTATGGGTCATAATGTTTCCTCGTTCTTGTGTTTAGTATAATAATATGGATTGTGGATGGCATGTTATGATCACATTTTGTTGACTTTGCATTCTGATATGCTCCTCTGCAGATTTCCTCCCAACTCCATTTCATTCTAGCAATGAATTGGATTCAAACCTCAGCTGAACCTGTCCTATGTGGCCAGAAGCTTGACTCTCAGTTCAATCTGATAAGCCTTAGTTGAACTGTGAGTCTGTCCCACATGCCAGGGTTTTACAGATTACCTAGGGATTTTGGTCAAATTTATATACAAGATTTGGGACTGCCAAGGCAATTTTTCCTGGAAATTTTCCTCTTCCCCTCCCAGGTTCTGGGGTTGCCCTAAAATCAGTCCTTTTCATTGAGCTAGTAAAATTTCAGGTTTTCATCTGTCAGCGTAGTGATGGACAGAACCTGCTTTCAAAAGATTCGGTGACCTGGTGAACTTGCCTATATCCAAATGTCTGTCCTCAAGCCTGCCCACAGAGCCACCTACCATCTTCTGGTCATATACACAGTTCACTACAGAGGCCTTTGCTAACATATCTGCATTGCTCATTATTTCAGTGTGCCCTTTTTATGCTCTGGGCATGAGTAGTTTTCATTTTTGAATAGTTAAATACTATTCCATTTTAATTATTATTTTTTTATCCTTTTGAGACAGGGTCTCCCTGTAGCCTTAGCTGGCCTGGAACTTGCTATGTAGACCAGGCTGGCCTTGAACTCACAGAGATCCCCCTGCCTCTGCCTCCAGAGTCCTGGGATTAAAGGTGTGTACCACCACAACTGGCTTTTTAATTATAATTTTTTTTTGGTCTTTTCAAGACAGGGTCTCCCTGTAGCCCCAGTTGTTCTGGAAATCACTCTGTAGACCAGGCTGGACTTGAACTCACAAAGATCCACCTCCCAAGTGCTAGGATTAAAGGCATGCACGACCATGCCAGGCTTAATTATAATTTTTTAAAAAGACATTTGATATACAGTTCTTGTTGGCTTCCAACTCTCAATTCTGACTCAGTCTCCCAAGTTCTGGAATTCCAGATGTGTACCACCATTATCATTTTGTTTAATTCCTTTTTTTCTTTTAAGAAACAGAGGATATTTATTCAATGTGGCCACATAGAGGCCACTGGAAGAGGAACAAATGAAGGAGCCCCATGCCCCTTCCATAGGGTTTAAGTAAGAGGATACCTTTAGATCCATAATTAAACTGTCCTGGTCAAGGTATGGTCCAGCTCATCACTACCCTATCATTATCTCAGCTCTGGTCTGCAACATGATCCACTGAACTGTCAATCTATTAAACACTGAGGCTGTGGTCTTGCCTTTGGGGATAACTGTCTAGGTCCAGAGGTGGTGTGTTTGTTCTAAAGTCTTCATTCTGCCTTATAATTTTCAATGTCAAGAGAAAGAGTAAAATAAATCCTGGGTCTTTGGATGGTTCTTTATTTAGTTCCATATACTTAGGTTCGAAGCAACAGTTTAGTTTACAAAATTATCCCATTTTGGACATTCTAAGTATGGATTCTACTAATAGTGAATGAATCAGTCATTGTCTGTGATTATACTCTTTTAAGAAAGTAAATCTGGCCGGGTGTGTTGGCGCACACCTTTAATCCTAGCACTTGGGGTGGGGGCAAAGGCAGACTGATTTCTGTGAAATCAAGGCCAGCCTGGTCTACAGAGTGAGTTCCAGGACAGCTGGGGCTACAGGGAGACCCTGTCTCAAAAACAACAACAACAACAAAAAAAGTAAATCTGATTTTTATGAAAGCAAGAATGTCTTGATAACAGTATTACATTGATGCTTTCTCATTTTGACCTAAAGAACAGCATTTACATGTGGGCAGTTGATGTTAAATGACTAACAGAGCTGATACATTTTGTTTTAATGTATTAAAATTCTGTTTCTAGCCAGGCATGGTAGGGCACATCTTTGATCCCAGCACTCAGAATGTAGAGGCAGACAGATCTCTGTGAAATCAAGGCCAGACTGGTCCAACAGTGAGTTCCAGTCTGCCTGGGGCTACAGGGAGACCCCATCTCAAAAAAATTAAAATTAAATAAATAAAAATTCAATTACTAGATTCTACTGCTTTCACGGTCAAGTTTACTAGATATTTATTAAATTGGAAGAAGTTCTTTTTGAGTCATCTGAGCAGTTGGAATAAGGTGGATTAAAGGGGAGACATAGATTTAATATTCAGAGATCTTGATAATAAAACACAATTCAAAGAGTTGAAAATCATACAAATACTTCCCATTAATATGTACTACTTTTTCACACCTCTTAAGTAGAGCATTATTGAATAGGAGATGGCTGAGCATTTGTGAAAACCAAGAATTTTTCATTTCAAAGAGATGTTTTGAATGCATGCAGTCCTTTATACCAAAATATACCAATATTGAATAATGAATGAAAGGAATTCAGCTCTGGTCGCGCCGCTGTTGGCTTCTAATGAGCTGGCACAGCAGAGCAGACGACTTCTCTGCAGAGGTGGAGACTGTTCCGCAGAATCTGCCTAGGGAGAGGGGATTTTTAATGCTGGCGCATGTCTAAGTCAGCTTGTTCTACTTCCTGTAACCAAGGTGATGATTCGGGACAACAGCAAACAAAGGCACTTTTGAAAAATGAGCCCTTTTTTGCTGTTTGTCAGTACTATTGTTTTTCTTATTTTTTTATGTTCCCCCAAATATATTTGTAAACTAATGTGAAACTCTCTATAGCAATTTCTCTGTAATAGCCATCTCTGTCAATCAAATACTATACTGTGTGGAACACGTGTGTGTTTGCTCTCCTTTGAGGATTTAGAGAATAATTTAGAATCTCAGTATTTTATATCATTATTGTGATGAATCGTATTTTTCTATTTAAACATTGACTTACACGTTATTCTTCCTAAAACCATTTGCATGGTGCTTTCAATGTATTTAGTACAGTTAGATATATGAATAGAATTAGATTTTAACAGTGTCAGTCAATTGCCTGATATAAGATTAATAATTGATAACACTTTGAACAAGATTCTGTGCTTTCCAGGTTCAAATGTTCTTATCTCACAATGTTCAGGATGAAGAAACTAAGGAGTAGGTGAACTGTTGCTTGTCAGAATCTGCGATATACGCAGTTACCTAAATCTGAGAACTTAACTCACACTTTGTTTTGCTTTTTTTTTTTGGTCTTTTCAAGACAGGGTCTCCCTGTAGCCCCAGCTGGCCTAGAACTCACTCTGTAGACCAGGCTGGCCTTGAACTCACAAAGATCCACCTGCCTCTGCCTCCCAAGTGCTAGGATTAAAGGCGTGTGCCACCACGCCCGGCCGTGTTTTTGCTTTTTAAAATTGTGGGATTTTTTTTTTTTTTTGACAAGGTGGAAAAACCATGCAAAGTCAGACTATGAGAACTCTTCTGGTAAAACCCGACCCTTTTGTATAATGTCTGGCACACCCAATCTTGATGCCTTTATCTCTGATGAAAAGCATGCTCATATGTTCTTCCTGTGAAATTGTTCCTAGTGGGAAAGACTCCTTTATTTCCCCTGTCATTTCCTCCCTTGTTCCTTACTATTTTTTAAAGCTCTTAATCTGTGAGTCAGAAACCCAGCAGGAAACATACGGACGGCAAAAGTTGAGTAACCAAACACTATTTAATGAAAGAAAACCTCGTGGCTAGTGTTGAAGGGAAAACAGGGTGTCTTCCATAGAACTGACAGGATATCCATGGTTAAAGCATTTATTTGCTATTTCAGAGAAGTAAATATTTAGAGAGGGCAAGAACTGTGGAAGTGCAGCAGAGGACATGTCTAATCTGGCTAACCCAGCAGGGAAGCGGAGATGCCCCCCAATCCTACCTTCTTTCTCCTTCTTATTGTGTTTTCATGTGACCAAATCCACTCTGCAGTCAGGGCAATGAGGCTCCCAGAAGCATAGGGCAGGGAGGAAAGTGTGGTGGTTAATCTGAAGATATTGCTGAGGACCCTTCAGCGAGCACTGCATTGTACGCTGTCACCTCTGTGTTTCCAGAACTTCCTTCATCCTTTCATCCCCCAGTGCTGATTGCTGGGTCAGCCAAGGAGTACCATTTAAAAGGGTTAAAAGGGCAGGAGACCACAACAGATCATTATTTTCCCTATTTAATGGCAATGGTAGATGGATGCCTGGACAAGCACTTCGAACAGATTCTAGAAAAATTCTTGAGAAATTCCTATTTCATATATTCTTTTAGCAACTTCCCTTTCCCTCTGACCATTACATGTTGTAATTAGTAGTTGAAATCAAATCCCATTATGAACCTGAATCAGATAAAAGCCTAGTTCCATTTACTTGTGTGTGTGTGCATGTGTGTGTGCGCGTGCGTGCATGCATGTGTGTGTATGTGTGTGTGTGTGTGTGTGTGTGTGTGTGTGTAGGTACTCCCACATGTGTATGTGCCTATTTGGAGGCCATAGGTCAACCTCAGGTATCTTTGCTCAGATACTGACCACCTTGTTTTTTCCTTTTTCTTTCTTTTTTTTTTTTTTTTTTTTGAGAAAGGGTCTCCCTGTAGCCCCAGCTGTCCTGGAACTCACTCTGTAGACCAGGCTGTCCTTGAACTCACAAAGGTCTGCCCGCCTCTGCCTCCCAAGTGCTAGGATTAAAGGCGTGCGCCACCACGTCCAGCTCCTTTTTCTTTTAAATTTAATGTGTATGCGTGTTTGGCCTGCATGTATGTGAGTGCACCATGTGCATGCCATGTGGAGGGCAGTGAATCCCTAGAACTGGAATTATAGATGGTTGTTAGCTGTCCTGTGGGTGCTGGGAATGGAACTTACATTCTCTACAAGAGCAGCCAGTGTCTTAAGTGGCAAGTCATCTCTCCAGCCCTCCCATCCCCACCTTGTTTTTAGAGACAGGGTCTTTCACTGCCTTTGAACTCTCCAGCTAAGGAGGCTAGCCTGGCTGTCTGTGAGCCCTGGAAATCCACGTGTCTCTGCCTAGCCATCACACACCATCACACTCAGCTTTTCTGTGTGATTCTGCGATTAAACTTGGGTCCTCATACATGCAAGGCGAGTACTTCATGGACTGAACCATCTCCCTAAACCAGTTTCCATATGCTTTTTCTACTAATAGAATTCTCTTTATGGTGCAATTGCAAAGAATGTAAATAGTTCCTGACTCTTGCCTTTGTCTAGTATGCACCTTATATCTTAGCACAGACTTTATTTGATCTATAATTATCAATTACCTATGATCAGGTTTCAAACTTACATGTCTACTTCTTTTCGTATATTTTTTCTATATCTGAACTAGAGTCCATAAAAAGAATTCTGCCTGGTCATTAACTCTTGAAGAGTACATTTATTATGATAGATATATGACTACACTTCAGCATAATGAGCATTCACATATCCACTACTTAAGAACCAGAACTTTACCAGGAATGTTCACTTCTGGTGTGTGTGTGTGTGTGTGTGTGTGTGTTTATGTCTTGTATGTGGTATATATGTATATTGTATCATGTAGCTTAACTAATATGCTTTTAAAAATCACATCATTTACTAATAACTTGCAAATTGCTTTTGTCATTTAGGAGAATATTTCTGAAATTCATCCATATTATAGATAGTTTTACTTCATTTATTTTCAATGTCTTATTACAATTGATGATGCTGTGAATATTCTCATATCACTCTGTTATACTGCACAAGCGATTCTCTAGACAATGTTTTTTGGAGTCTTACCAGATGGATTTCAGGATATGTGAATGTTCAGCCTTATTAGATTAATGCCAACATAGTTTCTTAAGGGAAGTAATCAGTTTATGTCCCTACCAGTAGCATGAAAGAATTATCTTTGAAAATCTTCATTAAGTGGCCGGTAAGATGGTTTAGTGGGTAAGAGTGCTTGCTGCTAAGTCTGACAGCCTGAGTTCCATTCTAGGAACCCACATGGTTGAAGGAGAAAACTGAATCTTGCAAGCTGTCCTCTGTTATCCACAGAGGAGTTATTGCGCATACTCCCTCCCCCCAATAAATAATTTTTTTGGTCTTATTGAGACAGGGTCTCCCTATAGCCTCAGCTGGCCTGGAACTCACTATGTAGACCAGGCTGTCCTTGAACTCACAGAGATCTGGTTATCTCTGCCTCTCCAGTGCTAGGATGAAAGGCATGCACCACCATGCCCAGCTTCAATAAATAATTTTTTGAAAAAGAACTGTATTAACGTGTTTTACTAGTCCATTAGCTATAAAATTGAATCTTGACTTGATTGCTTTTGTATTGTTCTGATAACAAATAAGTATTGGCAATATTTTACATTTTTTTTAAATTTATTTTTATTGATGCTTTGTGTATTTCATACATCATTTTCCAATTCAGTTCAGGCATATATCCCCTTCCCTTCCCCCCCACCCCACCCCTACCCATCGCAGATCGTGCATTCTACCATAAGTTTTCTGCATCTTTCTCTGCTTTTTTGTTTTGTTTTGTTTTCATTTTTTTTAACAATAGGTGATAATTTGTGAGTACAAGCATCCTTCATGTAAAACCAATTTGCAAGCAGTTGTGCCCAAACCCACACAGCTCATGGGTCCCACCATCCTGAAAGGGGGGGCTTGTATGTTCAATCAAGTTGATCAAATGAGTGTCCAGTCTATATTGTTGTAGTTTCACCATTAACCCCAATCGAAGCCCTTACATTCTACCACGCCCCCTCTTCCGCAGATTGTTCCCTAGGCTTAGAAAAGGGGCACAGGTGGATGAGAAGCAAAACACTCTACTTTCTCTGGAGCTGATGTCTTGGTCTCTAGTCAGTTCTGGCTGTTTTCTTTCATGGGCTGCCAGCTTGTCCAGGCTTAACCTTTCGATCCTACTAATGAAGCACATGCAATTAGATATTTAGGTATTTAAACAGTATAATATATAGCCTTTCGATCCTACTAATGAAGCACACACAATTAGATATATGGGTATTTAAACAGTACTAATTGTTATGGAATATTTTACATTTTTAAGAACTACAGTTTCACATTTTTAAGAACTACAGTTCTTTTTTTTGAGGAAATTACAGGCTAGATTTCACAGAAATCACATTTTACTTCATTAATTTAAACTTAAAGCAATAAAGTGGTTTGTATAGCTTCCTTCTATACTAGGTCTTTTAAAAATATTTTATTTATTTATTTTTATTTTATGTACATGAATGTATTGCCTGCATGTATATAAGTGCACCCATGTTGTACACTGCCCACAGAGGTCAGAAGAGGAGGATGTCAGGTCCCCTGGAACTGGAGTTACAGATGGTTGTTAGCTGACATGTGGGGGCTGGGAATTAAACCCAGGTCCTCTGCAAGAGCAGCCAATGTTCCTAACCACTGAACCATCTCTCCAGTCTCTATAATAGGTCTTAAATACTTTGAGAATTGATTTTCAAGCCTTTAACAACAGGATTTTGTTTTATTCTCATTTGTTTTCCATTTTGCTTATGAATAACTAATTATCCAGCCACCATGCACTAAATTTCTGATATACATAGATTCATTTGTGGAAAATATTTACTCTTTTTTTCTATGTTTCTTTTTTGCCTTTAAGAAATTATTTGAGATTTGTATTTCCTTGATTAATTTTTCTTACTTATCCCCCCATTTGGTTTGAAAGCTATGCATCCTTTAGTTCTGTTCTTTTGGTAGTTGCCCTTG
This sequence comes from Rhizomys pruinosus, assembly GCA_009823505.1. NCBI lineage: Eukaryota > Metazoa > Chordata > Mammalia > Rodentia > Spalacidae > Rhizomys > Rhizomys pruinosus. The sequence continues at coordinate 2,213,272 of VZQC01006291.1, read as the reverse complement.
AAATATCACATCATGCATTTGAGTGCAACAGATTCATAGTTAATTTGAAATTAAAAGAATGTCACAAATTTTACTCTTACCATGATATTTTTCAATATTTTAATCTTTTTCTTTCAACAATAATAAAGCACTTGTTAGACATAACTACCTCATAGTAACTGTGTTGATTTAGACATAACTATGCTTTCTCAGTACCTATCATCACCACTTTTATTCATTCTTTGAGAATGTCATACATATAGACAATGTATTTTGATCATATCAACTCTCCACTCCCCTTACAAATCATTTCAGACCCCCAGGCCATGTCATGCCCGTTTCTTACAGTCCACTGAGTCCAGTGAGTGCTGTGCTTATGTGAATGGGTGTAGGGCCAGCATGGCCATCCAAACAGCTGTCACTTCCTTGAACAGAACTGACTCTCCCTAGCCCAGCAGTCTTCCACTGCCAGAGCGCCTTAGCTAGGAGACTGGTTTCATGAGAATTGTGACTGGCTTGGTCTTATGTAGGTCTTGTTCAGGCAGCCACAGCTGTTGTGAGTTCATGAATGCTATGGCTATGACATGTCTGGACATGTTTTACAGCAGTCGAATCTTCCTGCTCCCCTCTACAATGTTTCCCTGGGCCATATGAGGAGGAGGCTTGCTCAGCCTTCTTTCCTTCATTTCGGAATTTACCTTTTGAAATTTCACAATTCCTTCCTGAAGCTCTTTTGATGAGCATCTGTTGGTTGTAAATACTTTCTTTTGGTTCAACTAAACATTTAGAAATAGGTGTTCAGGTTATGAAATTCCGAGTGGATTGTTATTTTGATTTCAGCACATGGGAAATATTATTTTAGTGACTTAGGACTTTACAATTGCTATTGTAAAGTCTACCATTGGGCAAATTATCTTACTTTATAGAAGATCTCTGTCTTAATCAGCCATTGCTAGGTAAGATCTCATTCATAATATGCATGACTCAGTTCTTTTTTTAAATATTTTAAATTTTTATTTATTTATTTATTATTCTTTATGTGTATGAGTGTACTGTCTGAATGTTGGTTGGTGCACCCATGTCGTGCAATGCCTCAGAGGTCAGAAGGGGGCGTCGGATTCCCCTGGAACTAGAGTAAGACTGTTCTTAGCCGCCACGTGGGTTCTGGGAATTGAACCCGGGTCCTCTGCAAGAGCAGTCGGTGCTCTTAACCACTGAGCCATCTCTCCAGCCCCGTGACTCATTTCTTCTCATTGTGTGTGCATGTGAGACTTGACTGTGTAACTGCTGAGACTCAGTGAGCTGGACTCCAGTTGACTGGACAGCTCCACTTCAGGCTGGAGGTCTGGCTAAGCTTGGCTCCTCCCTTTCTTGGCCCATGTCAATTCCCTCTGTCTTTGTTCTGGAACAAAATATTACTTACTATAATGATTTTATATTAGACCAGGTTGCACTATGAATTTTCTAGGGTAAACTTCTAAACACATAGTAGAATTACTAGAGTAATGGGATGGGGAGTGTATGAGTGGCAGAGAGGAATCCAGATTGCTTCTTGGTTTCATGCCTTTTTATTTGGATTCTGTTTATTCATGTGGATTTTTCTCTTTTCTGGCTTTTTTCAGTGATTGACATTTTATTTTATTTTTTTGATGTTTTGTGTTTCAAACATCATTTTTCATGTCAATTTAGACATATTCTCCTTTCCCTTCCTCCTGCCCCACCCCAGTTCATGCATTCTGCCATACATGTTCTTCATCTTTCTCTGTCTTTTAAATTTTTCTCTGCAAAGGCTTATTGTTTGGGGCAGAATTTAATTACATCGGTCCATTCTTTATGTTGTTGTGGTTCATTCCCAATTGTATTGCTCCAACATATGCCTATATACACGTCATATATGTACCAGAATTATGTCCTACAGGAACAAAATGTATATTAACTCCTATATATGTTTAGGAGTTCACATTTTTCCTTTTAACTTGACATTACTCTAAATTATGAATATATGTCTTCTGCCCATATACATTAACTACCATGTCTGAAAGTAAGTGGTAAGTTAATTCTGGGGTCCATTAAGAGATTCATATTATAACATAACAGTTGCTTACAGATACAAAGAAATATAATAATAAAGTTGCTCAGTTTGCCTGCCAACTGGGGATTTGGTGTTAGCATTCACAAATGAGGGAAACCATTTGCCTTTTTTTCCCTGGGACTGTGTTACTTCACTTAGCATAATGGCTTTGAGTTCCATCCATTTACCTGCAAAGTTCATGATGTCATCTTTCTTTACCGCTGTATTCAACCCCATTGTGTAGATGTACCACATTTTCTTTATCCACTCCTTCATCTAGGGGCATTCAGGTGCTCTTACCTGCTGAGCGGTTAAGGTTCCAGCTCTTCGCTATTGTGAAGAGAGCTGCAATAAACATAACTGTGCATGTATCTTTGCAGTAGGATAAGTCTTGTGGGTATTTACCCAGGAGTGGTATGGCTGGGTCAGGTGGTAGGCTCATTTTGAATCTTTTAAGCGTTCTCCACACTGCTTTCCACAGTGGTTGTACAAGTTTACATTCCCACCAGTAGTGGATGAGTGTTCCTCTTTCTCCACAACCTCTTCACCATTTGGTATCTTTTGTTTTCTTGATCTTAGCCAGTCTTATCAGAGTGAGATGATATGGTAGAGTGGTTGTAATTTGGATTTCCTTAATTATTAATGACGTTGAACACTTTTTAAGATATTTCTCAGCCATCTTTACTTCCTCATTGGTGAAGTCTCTTTCAGCTCTTTATTCCATCTTTTGAGTGAGTCATTTGTTTCTTACTTCTTTGTTTTTTGAGTAGCTTATATATTCTGGATGTTAATGTTCTGTCAGATGTATCACTGGTGGGTTTTCTCTTCACTTCCTTCATTGTTTCTCTTTCACTGTACAGAAGCTTTTGAGTTTGATGAGGTCCACTTGTCAGCTGTTGAGCTTATTTCTTATACAGCTACTGTTTAATTTAGAAAGTCTTTTCCTACTCCTGTGTCTTGTAGATTGTTACCAAATTTTTCTTCTATCACCTTCAGAGTTTTGGGTTTCACATTGAGGTCTTTGATCCATTTGGAGTTGATTTTTGTACAAAGTGAGAGGTAGGGGTTTAATTTTGTTTTTCCACATATGGTGATCCAGTTTTGCCAGCAACATTTGCTGAAGATGTTGTCTTTCCTCCAATGAGCTTTTTTGGCCCCTTTATCGAATATCGAGGTGGCTGAAATTGTATGAGCTCAAGTTTGGATCTTCAATTTTGTTCCATTGGTCAATGGGTCTGTTTTTGTGCCAGTACTAGGCTGTCTTTATGACTATAGCCCTGTAGTATAGCTTGAAGTCTGGTAAGGTGATTCCCCCTTGTATTGCATTTTTTGCTCAGGGTTGCTTTAGCTATTCAGGGTCTTTTGTTTTTCCATGTGAATTTAAGGATTTTTTTTTTCAAGTCTGTGAAGAAACTCATGGAGATTTTAATTGGGATTGCATTGAATCTGTATATTAATTTGGGTAGAATGGACATTTTTACTATATTAATTTTTCCAACCCATGAGCATGGGAGGTTTTCCCATCTTTTGACATCATCTTTAATCTCCTTCAGGGGTTTAAAATTTTTGTTATAGAGAGCTTTGGCATCTTTGGTTAGGTTTGTTCCCAGGTATTTAATTTTTTTTAGACTAATGTGAGTGGGAAGGTCTTCTTATATTCCTTTTCCAGTTGCTAATTGTTGGTGTAAAGAAAGTTTATTGATTTTTATAGGTTAATTTTGTATCCTGCCACTTTACTGAAACTCTTAATTGTTTCTAGCAGTTTTCTGGTAGAGTTTTTAGCATACCTCAGGTAAACTATCATATCATCTGCAAAGAGAGATAGTTTGACTTCCTCTTTTCTGATTACTACTCCTTTAATTTCCTTTTCTTGTCTTATTGCCCTAGCAAGCATTTCAAGCACTATGTTAAAGAGGAGTGGTGATAAGGGGCAGCCTTCCTGGGTTCCCACCTTTAAGGGAAATGGTTCCAATTTTTCTCCATTTAGGATGATGTTGGCAGTGGGTTTGCTATATATGGCTTTGATCATGTTGAGGAATGTTCCCTTCAGTCCAATTCCCTCTAGGACTTTAAACATGAAGGGATGCTGGTTCTTGTCAAAGGCTTTTTCCACATCAATTGAGATGATTGTGTGATTTTTGTCTTTTAGTCCATTTATGTGTTTTATGATATTTATTGATTTATGTATGTTGAACCATCCCTGCATCTTTGGTATGAATCCAACTTGATCATGATGGATGATCTTTTTGATGTGGGTCTGTATGCGATTTGCAAGTATTTTGTTGAGAATTTTTGCATCTGTGTTCATTAATGAGATGGATCTTTTTCGGTTGTGTCTTTGCCTGATTTGGGGATTAGAGTGATGTTGCCTTCATAGGAGGAGTTCCAGGTAGCTTCTTAAAGGTAAGTGACACCGCAGTTATTCCTTTGTAACCAAACTGTGAGGAGGTGGACATATTAACTTAAAGAATGTTGGATAAACTAGAATAGAACTGATGGACTAAGATTCAGAAAATTACATTCAGAATAACTGCATTGTAGTCTGTTGCTTGAGTAAAATTTAAAAAGGACTTACCTAACTTATTAAGGATACTCACATACTTGCAAAGCATTATTTCATAAATGATGTAAAGGACTAATTTCAAATAGATTGATGATTTAGAAGTGTAAGCATAAATATAGTACTGTTGTTTGCAATGGATTTTTCTAGTGAAGTGTGCCAGGTCCAGGTTCATCTAACATCAAATAGAATTACAAAGTAGGCAATAACAGTGTAAACAAATTAATAATTGGCAGAGTATCATATAATTTTTTTGAGACAGGGTCTCCCTGTAGTCCCAGCTGGCCTGGAACTCACTCTGTAGACCAGGCTGGCCTTGAACTCAGAAATCCTCCTGCTTCTGCCTCCCATGTGCTAGGATTAAAGGAATGCACCATCACTCCTGGCTTAAAGACAGTTCTTAGCCACCATGTGGGTGCTGGGAATTAAACCCTTGTCATCTGCAAGAGCAGTCAACACTCTTAACCATTGGGCCGTTTCTCCAGCCCCAATTTTTAAATAATAATAACAACATTCTTTTTGTTCTGAGATATTTCCATTAGTCACAAATGTTCTAAATGTAATATTAGACTCATTAACCTTTGGCTGGAATAACATTTCACCCTTCCTCTCTGATGTTTGTATCTCCATTTGGGAGCAAATAAACATTTTTTCTCACTTGTATGGCTTAAACACCAAATGGAAGTGAACATATAATTAGTGTAATTAGTAAATATTTGGATCCTTGTTCGGTGTCTAAGGATTCATTGTCCACACAAAGAAGTGAGGCAAAGCTATTTGTTTGTGTATAACCATATGAAACCATGAACATCCTTGGAATTAATTCAGTATGGCATCATGTAAATGAAACATGGCCCAGTTCCCCCGAGTTGATGCTTTTGGAGATCAGCAGGGCACTGGCAGATGATCTGTGCCTATGAGTGATGGACAGGGTGATATTTTGGCCAAAACATTTCTATCACTTGAAATATTTTGGTAAGCACACAGGTGTTCTTTACTGAAAGGTTAATCAATGGGTCATTTCAATTTTATGAGCTGATATTGAGCAAATGTTTGTATTCTTATTAACATAACACTTGTAGGAGGATAAATTAGAGTTCTAATTAAACTCATGCTGAGGAATTTATGATATTTAGATGACATATAAGGTATATAAGGTGTGACCACTCATCCAAGTGACCAACTCAAGTCCCAAGAGAAGCTTGCTTTAACTTTTTTCTAGGATGTGGTAGTAGTGCATGATATCTTCTCTAATCTTTGGGTCTCTAATTGGGATGTTAATAAGTATATGCAGGGTTATGGATTGAAACAATAGTTATGGAATCCACCCCCAAATTTCTAATTCAGTACATCTTTACTAAGCTTTCAAATCTCTGTTTTTAATAATTAATTCAGGAGAGTTTTTTAAAAGATCATTTTAATGCATCCTAATCTTGAAAATTAATAGGATTCAGTGTGATAATTTTATATGCATACATCATACACTAATCATTGTACACTAATCACCCTTCGCTGTCCAGTAGGCATTTTGAAGGTGGTCATGAGCTGGCATTTTGACCTACACTCTATGGACTGTCTCATAGAAGTAGAGGAGAGTGTTTCCCTTGTCACCTATTCTACTTTTTCATACAAAATGCCTAATAAAGAATCTTTAAAAGCAACATATTGCAACTAAGGAAGTGAAAATACAAAAGCATTTTTTTAAATTACAATTCAAGTTTTAAAAAGATAAATAAAATCTTGATTATTTGTAAAAATTAAGCCAGCAATTTGGTTCAAAATTTCTAGACTTCTCAAACAGTTGGAAGATACAATTAGTTCTTGTGTCAGTTTTCATTGACAAAATGAGTGGGAAATCCCCAAGATTTACAGAAAGCCAAGTATGTCCTGGCCCAGAAGGGCAGTGAGTAGTGGAGCAAACATGTCTTCAAAGGTTTCAAAAGCCAACCCCCACCTTACTTGTGGGAGGTAAGGTGTGTGTCAGCCCGGACACAAGGCATCCATCTGTTACAAGTGCCACATCTTCCTGGCAAGTGAAGATTGGTACCTACAGCAATTTCTTCTGACCTTCATATTTTACTCCATTAATCACTGGGAGTAATTCCTTAAAAAGTCCATTCTCCTGCCATGAAGCCATCCTCTCTCAACTGTGAGTGTCCTGTCCCAGGGTTACCTTCTCTATAGGTCTTCCAGCCAGATGATGATTGTTCCCTACAGCTTCAAATCCACATGACCAGGAAGGTCAATGGCTTCTTGTGGTTGAAAACATGATATTGGTCAGAATCAGGCCACCTTGATCAGTCTTGTATCCCATACAGCCCAAAATGACTTTGGCTTTTTCTTATTATTTTGCTACTGAATTCAGTAGCATAAGAAGAAGTCCGAAAAGCTGCTTTAGATCTTATCTGAGAAAGCTGCCAAATCAAAGAACACTGTTAGTTTTATACTGAAGTACCCATCTACATGGTGTGAATTTGGAGCAAAAGTTATTCAATATGAACTCCAAACAATGGATAATAGACAACATGTACAAGTCCCATGCAAGTTCAAACCAGACAAAATCCCAGCATAGATATGGAGAAGTGGATAAGAAACCCCAACCCTACCTAAGGAAATATTGGCAACCAATGGCTGCCAACAGAGGGAAATTCAAATATATATATATATATCTATATCAATAAACTCTTTGGTTTCCCAGAAAAAAAAAATAAAAAAAAAAAAAGAAACGAAAGAAAGAAAGGAAAGAGAAGAAAAGAAAAAGAAAGAAAGACAAGAAAGAAAGAAAGAAAAAGAGTTGGGAGAACATGTAAATTGACCAGGTGATAGTAAGGAGGAGGTGTGTGATAGAGGAAGGTGAATCTCGAAAATGATCAATAATATGTAAAATCACAAAATATTCAATGGGATTTTTGAATCTCAAGTATAGACAGTTAGAGGTGTTGAAATTCCACCACCTAGTTAGTTTTTTTCTGTTATGTTTAAAAAAACTTTTTCACAGAACTGGGAGAGATGGCTAGGGTTAAGAGCGCTGACGGCTCTTGCCAGGGACCGGGTTTGATTCTCAGCACCCACATGGGTGAGAACACGCCTTCTTTAACTCCAGCTCCAGAACTAGTCAGGGAAATCGTGACACCTCTTCTGAATCCGCACATTGCATCGACGTTTGCACAAACCTGACATGCAGAGACAGTACATTCATACACATAACATTAACAAAAAACCAAAAACCCTTCACACAAAGTGAAAGAGAAAAAGGTTCTATTCTCGAAAATATACAGAATAATTCAACTTGAGAGTATAATCCACCCGTGAGATTTTGTATAACAAAAGAGAACCAGAGAGTCTAGGGGCAGCAGGAATCCTTTATAGAGGGAGTGTGTGCAGATGAGCAGCAGGGTTTAGAACTATCGATTTCATGAATTTGTCTAAAGCTATTTTGCTTACATCTGTGTGATGAAATGACATGAAACATTGACATTTTATCAGTGAGATACCATCTGATTTTCCAATGTCGCCATTAGTGAAGTAACCTAAAGGCAAAAGGAAATGCTTGAATGATAGTTCTACTATTGGTAAAACTCACACCTCCAGTAATAATGTATTTTTTAAATGTCCAAAGAAAAAATTTCTTTTCCTAGGGGTGCTTGTACTATTTCTCTTGTTACAAAAATACCTGAGAAAAAGTAGCTTAAGGAAGGAAGGGTTACTGTGGCTCATTTATGCCGGCGTGTGTGACACACCACCTTTTGTCTAGCACTGCAGCGGGAGAGGAGACAGGCGGATCTTTATGCGAATGTCAAAGGCCAGCCTGGTCTACAGAGGACTTCCAGGACCGCTGGGTCTACGGAGACCCTGTCTCGAAACAGACCAAAAAAAAAAAAAAAAAAAAAAAGATTGAAGGGATATAGTCTACCATGGCAGAGAAGGTGTGGCAGCCGGTGCCCTTGCGCCTGCAGTCAGGAAACAGAGCAGGATGGATTTGGACACTCAGCTCACTTCCTCCTGTTTTCTCTCTTTATTCAGCCTAGCAGCACAGCCCATGGTGTGACACCACTCACGTTCATGTGGATTTTCCCTCCTTAGTTAAATATGGTATAATCAAAACTCCTCAGTGACCCAGGGTCATATTTTCTAAGCAATTTCAAAAATCTAGTCAAGCTGACAGCGAATTACTATGACAGTGATCATAATGATGGAAGCATAAAGAAGGCGGCTTAGGATGCAGGGGATGTAGGATGCAAATAGGTTCCTGGCGTGGATTGGGGCTATTTGTGCATAGCAGGGCCCAATTCTTCTGGCAGATGAAGACATTTTATTTAGAGCACTAGGAAAAGGATTTTGTTAGAGGGCCTTTTACTTACTGGAGCCTATATTTAATGGTAACTTTTGTATTTTGGTTTCTGGGAGACCAAATGCCCAATACCTGGCAAAATCTGTAAAATTTCCATGTTAAGCCATTTGAAAATAGACATTTGCCATTGGTTTCATTGAATGGACCACAAAAGCCAGTAAGGTGCCATCACTAACGCACATAAAATAAGCCCAGCTTTGCCAAGATTAGTCTGGTCCTGACTGGTCCTGACTGGTCCTGACTGTCAAGGAACTGTCCTGTAATGTAGGTTCTCTATGTGGTTCAGCTGCATGCCAGAAAGAAGTCACACTGGGAAAAGACGAGGAACTTGTTCTCTTTTATTCACTCCTATTCCTTTATTTATTTGCAGTGACATTCTTTCTTATTAAAGATTTTATAGTGATATACTTTTATATGCTGTTTTGAAATTTGAGCTTTTTTTTGTTTTTGTTGTTTTACATGTGTTTAGAAATCCTGCAAAACCTTTTTTAGAAAGACTTTCATTTTCCCCAGAAGCCTGGAAAACTGTTTCCTTGTGGTCATGCACCAGCCCTGGCTCTTACAATCTTCCTGCACTCTCTTCTGCAATGGTCCTTGACCCCTGGGTGGGTGAGTTTTAATATAGGAATCCTATCCAGGGTCAGGCACAATGCACTCTCTTATTCTCTACATTTTGGCCAGTTGTGGCTTTCTGTGTTAATTGGCCTCTGTTGCATGAGGAAGCTTTGCTGGTGAGAGTTGAGAGATGCATTAGTATCTGAATTCCCAGTTCCAGTATGTTCTGAGAGCCTTAGGTATAGCGTTTCCATGAACATACAGCAATGATGGCAGAATGCACAGACCCATGCAAACTCAAACCAGACAAAAATCCAGCATAAAACTGGGGAAATGTTCAAGAAGTCCCAACTGTAGCCAACGAACTTTTGGCAGTGATCACTACTAGGTTAGGGAGTTGGTCTTCTTTAAGGGAGTGATGCTAGATAGGCTGACCAGGCTCCAATGGATGAACTCACACTGAGGGATATCTGGGCACACAAACTTGACTCAATAGGCCTTAAACTACATGAGATAATGCATGGAATCTGATGGGGGGTTATGGAGGAGCAGATAGGGGAGATTGTCTAAATATGACTAAGCTATACTGTATGAAATATACAAAAATTCCAAAAAATCTATACTAAAAAAGTCTTTAATTTTTTTTTTTTTGGTCTTTTCGAGACAGGGTCTCCCTGTAGCCCCAGCTGTCCTGGAACTCACTCTGTAGACCAGGCTGGACTTGAACACACAAAGATCCGCCTGCCTCTGCCTCCCAAGTGCTAGGATTAAAGGCGTGCGCCACCACGCCCGGCTAAAAAGTCTTTAATTTTTAAGGCAGTTTTAGGTTCACTGCAACATTGGCGGAGCTCTTTTATTACTGTCCCATCTCTATACTTTCATAGCTTTCTTCATTATCAATATCTCCCACCACAGTGTCCATTGGTCACAAATGGTAAACGAAGAGCGGCAGGTCCGCCAGCATCTGAAGCGCAGAGTTCATGTTCACTCTTGGGGTTGTGCATTCTGCACACAGGGATGTGATACACCCTGCAGGGTAGTTTCACTGCCCTGAAAATCCTTTGCGTTGTAACTGTTTATTTGTCGCTCACCCTCCAAGCCCTGGCAACCACTAAACTCTTTACTGTCTCTATATTTTTGCCCTTTCCAGAAGCACAGTTGGGACCAAAGCCTGTAGTCTATTCTGACTGGCTTCTTTTACTTAGTGAGATGCATTTAAGTTTTTCCATGAATGTTCATGTCTTGAGTGCCCATTTTTTTTGTCACAAAGAAAAATAAATAATATTCTGTCTTCTGGATTTACAACAATTCATTTATTCATTCACTGAAATGAAGGAGAGACATTTTTGTTGCTTTGATATTTTGGAAATTATGCAAAGCCGGGCATGGTGGCGCACGCCTTTAATCCTAGCACTCGGGAGGCAGAGGCAGGTGGATCTTTGTGAGTTCAGGGCCAGCCTGGTCTACAGAGTGAGTTCCAGGACAGCTGGGACTACAGGGAGACCCTTTCTCGAAAAGACCAAAAAAAAAAAAATTATGCAAGAAAGCTGCTATAGGCATTGTTATGAAGGGTTTGGTGTGTACATGTTTTCAGTATATTTGGGTAAATACCCAAGAGTATAATTGTTTGATTGTATAAGAACATGTTTAACTTTCTAAGACACCACCAAATGTCCATCTGAAGTTAGCTGTCCATTTTTCCATTCTCAGAAGCAGTGACCGGGAAGTCCCTTTGCTTACCTCCTTAGGAGTGTGTGATGGTGCAATGCTTTGTCCATTGTACTGTGTATACAGTGGTGGCTCATGCTTGTTTCCACATGCAGTTCCCTGATGATATATGATAGGGTGCATCTCTCCATATTTTTACTGTTTAAGGTTTTGTCCAGTCATTTTCTTTTTGCTGGATTTTAGAGTCTTTTATGTATTTTAAATTAATATTCCTTCATTCTTTTCAGATATTCTTTGCATATTTTTTTGTAAGAGCCTATGTTTTTTTTCCTTATCTTTTTGACATTTTCTTTCAGAAGTGGCAATTTTTATTTTGAATGAAGTCCATCTTGTCAATTATTTCTGCTATGGACTGTGTCTTTGGTACTCTGTTACAAAGGTCAGTGCCATGCATGGGCCATTGAGGTTTTCCCCAGTGTTGTCTTCTATGAGTTTTATAATTGCATTTTAAAGTTAGGTCTATGATTAAGTTTGAATTAATTACTGTGAAAGGTATAAGAACAATGTTTTGATTCTTTTCCACATGCACAGATCAAATCGGCCTAATATTGTTTTTGAAAGAAAAACCTTCTTTTCTTCATTGCCTGTGGTCCTTTGACAAAAATTAGTTGGCTCCAGGTTTGTTATCTGTTTGGGGGCTCTTTGTCTCTTCTGTCTTCTTGCTTGCTTACATTTCATCTTGAAGTCTGGAAATGTTTTTTCTTACTTGCTATCACTCAGTATTGAGTTGGTTCTTTTGTCTCCCCATATAAATTTTAGGATCAATTTGTCAATTCCCATAAAAACTTATGAGCATTTTTATTTGTATTGTCTTGAAAATGTACACAAAATTGGATAGAATAACTTCCAGATGAGCTAGCCTTCCTGTCTGTGAGTACATTTTGATAAGTTTTATAGCTTTCCCTATACTTTGTAGAGATTGTACATGTTTTATTAGTTTATACTTAAGTGTTTCATATTTTGGGTGCTATCATGAAAGACAGTGTATGTCAAATTTCACAACTTCATGTTGTTCTATAGGAATGCAATTGACTTTTGCACATTAGCCTGTATCCTGAAAAATTACTATAAAGATTTATTAGATCTCAGCTCTTTTGGGTCAGTGCTTTCAGGTTTTCTCTATGGATGACCACGTCACCAACAAATAAATTCAGCTTTCTCCATTACCAATTGTTATATATGTTATTTCTTTTCACATTATTACTTGGCGTGTATATCATTCTTTAAAATATTATTTCATTGCTAGGACTTTAAATATGATATTGAAACAATAAAAAGGACTTGTCTTGCCTTTGTTATTGATTTTAGTTGAAGGACTTTGAGTTTCTCCCCACTGCTACAATGTTAGATATGAGCTGTCTTGCAGATATTGTTCCTGCACCTGCTGGTGTAATCATGTAACTTTTCTTCCTTACCTAAGTATAATCTTCTTCATCATGGTGTGTATCTCTTTTTCAAAAAGATTTTTTTATGTGTATTAGTATTTTGCCTGCATGTATCTATGTGTACTGCATAAGAGTTTGATATCTGTTGAGGGAAAAAGAGGCATCAGATCTCCTGCAGCTGGAGTTATGTAAGTGGTTGTGAGCCACCTTTTAGGTGGTAGGAAATGAACCTGGGTCCTCTGCAAGAATAGCAAGTATTCTTAATCACCGAGCTACCTCTTTTAACTCCTATATTTCTTTCTTTTTTTTTTATAATTTTTTTATTTATTTATTTCCGTATGTGTATGAATGTATTGTTTTGCAAAGGCAAGTCTGTGCACCCGTGACGTGCAATGCCGCGGAGTCAGAAGAAGGCGTCGGACTCACTCCCCTGGAACTGGAGTTTCTCCTGGAATTGAGAGTTTTCAGACAGCTCTCGGCCGCCATGGTGGGTGCTGGGGAATCGAACCGGGTCAGCTGGCAAGAGCGGTCGGCGCTCTTAACTGCTAGGCCATCGCTCCAGACCCCATTAACTCCTATATTTCTTTTTATACATGGTTAGGTTTGATTTGCTAGTACTTTCCGAGGTTTCATTTTTTATGTATGGTTATAACTGATAGTGTTCTGCAGTTTCCTTGTGATCTCTTTGTCTTTTTTTTTTTTTTTTGATGTTTTGGTAATGCTGGTCTTGTAATAATTAGGAAGTAGACCCATCTGGGTCTTGTGATTTCTATCTTGATGAAGTATGTGCAGAATGTCCATTTTTTGTGTGTGTAAGTTTTGGCAGACTAAATCTTTTATGAAATTGGTCTATTTCATTTATCCAGGGGGTGAAAACAAACTTGTACACAGTATTTCTTTATTATCATTTTAATCTCTGTAAAGGGATATCACATATCATTACATATCATCACATATCATTACATATCATCACATATCATTACATATCATCACATATCATTACATATCATCACATATCATTACATATCATCACATATCATTACATATCATCTCCTTACATTTAAGGTTAACAATTTGTGGCATTATTAACATCATTGAAAGCTTATCAATTTTGTTGATATTTTCGAGAAAAAAAATTCTAAAATTTTACTTGTTTTCTGTTTTCAATTTCATTTTATGATCTGTATTTTATGTAGTTTATTTTGCTAACTGTATTTAATTTAGTTTCTTTTTTCTAGCTTATTAGATTATTGATTTTAGATTTTTAATCTACCTTTTCTTTCAATATGCTCTTTTCCAGCAAGTTGGCCCAGAATATATGAACTAATTTATGTAACGATATTCTCTTGGTATTTGGTATTTTTATCCCCTGGGGCTTCCATGCATGATAGCCAAGTGCTCTACTACTGAGCTACATCCTTAGTTCTCTGTTGTTAATTGTATTAATTGGGCACTCTATTATTATTACAATAATCTTACTTTTTCAAAAGAGATTTACAAGTTGAAGTCTTTACTGATTGCAACATGTTATAATAATCTGGTCTTTTTAGTTTTGATGTTATGATATAGCCTTATGACAGTTCATCATAGCACAGCCAGTGTTCAAGGCTAGATGTGCTCTTTTAATCTTTTGATGTTCTTTCTTTTATTTTATATGTTATTTTTAAAATTTGAAGATGGGGTATATCATTCATTACCTGATTTGAACTTATGGCTGTCCTCCTGCCTCAGCTTCCCGGCATGGGCCTCCATTTCCAGCTTGTCTTAGCTTTTTATGTCCTTTCCTTCTCTTATTTGACTTTTTTTAAATACATTGGTAGAAATCCCACTAACTTTTTAAAAACATCCCAGTTAATGCTTTAAGAATGTTTCTAATAATGTAAAGGAAATAGATATACTAACCTTCACCCCCTCAACTGAACAACAGACCTGAGCAGGCTAGGAATTAGTTTCCCTAAAGACAAGCCTTTTGTTTCCTTTTGTTTCACTGTGACCCCCACCCCCCCACCCCTACCCCAAGCATGAGGGGGCTTTTCTCACATGCTTATAAAGGTTTAACTTGGGAAGGAGTCAGAGCAGGACCCCTTGGAACAGTCCACAGCTGTCATGTCATCAAGGTAGTGAATACCTCCTGGACCTCCCTCATTTTAAGTAAAATCTTTAACTGAATGGGAAAAAAGTCAGACCTTTTACATGCCCCCAAAATACTTAGCAGAGTTGAGTTTTGATATGTTTTCTTTAACAGCTCATCAAAGTGGGGGAAAGAATTGCTTCAAAGTGATGGGAGAATATAATCTTTCCTTTAGATGTTTGACTCAGAGCCAGCAGCAACTGGATGTTATAGATGAAAAGGAGTAAAATTAATAACAAGGTGTGTGGTATGGAGTTTCCTTGGAGATCACTTCACTCCCAAGACCTCCTCTGTGGGTTCATGTTTTCTTATAAGTGCAGTGGATTATTTAAAGAGGCAGCTACGGGAACTAGAGAGCACAATTGTGAGACCACGGGAGCAGAGAGCAGTCACATAAGAAGTCCTTCCCAACTATCAATTAACCCTGAGATGGTTCTTGAGCACAAAGAGCATAAGGTCTCCAAAGACAAGTCCAATTCATGGGGTAAATCGGCAGACAAACTTCGTATTAGAGCTGGGAGGACCCTTAACTCTTATCTGTCCAACTATATTGCTGAAATGTGGTTAAGTCCAGAGGAATTAGCAAAGTCATCAAGCTTGCCCAGTGGACGCACCACTGGGGTTGAACTGGAGTCCAGAGTTCCAAAGATTTCGAGATAAAAAAAATTATGTCCCTTTTCCTCCCATAAGGAGACTAGCTCTCAACCACACACAACCTTGCATACACACCCACACACCCTCCCTATCCTTCTTGGTAATTCTTGGGGACCTTCTTTTGGTTCTCACAGGTAGATGGGGAGTTGTGACTGTGGCATGCAGGAGGCAGGGATGCTGTGAAATACAGAATTACCAGCTCCCAACGTCAGCAGTCCTGACTAGGCACACCTGCTGTGGAGCCATGACAATGAACCTAGCATGGTCCCCATTAAGCCACCACAGTATCTGAAAATCAACATTTTAAAACATGCAACAGAGTTACAAAGGCTTCAGCCCCAGGCATGGTGGTATGGTCCTGTAATTTGTAATTCCATTTGCTTGGGATGCTGAGGCAGGAAAGATTCTAAATTCAAGTCCTGCTTGGCTTACGCAGAAAGACGGCGAAATCAAGGCCATCATGACCATCTTAGCAAGACTCTATTTTGAAAAGAAAAAAGATAAAAAGGTTTAGGGATTCTGGCTGAGTGATACAGTATCTCAAAGGGGTCCTAGCTTCCAGCCCCAGTACCTCCATAAATAAATAAATAAATAAATAAATAAATAAATAAATAAATGGCATTGGTTAGTATATTTTAATATGAATATCTGAACTATTTTAGATCAACAACAAAGACTATAAAAAACACATGTACTTTAACAAAGACTAATGGTCTTTCATCAACAATACATCGAGTGAGAAATCCAATAATAGTATAATTTTGAGGTTTTTATAAGATATGGAAGCAATGTCATATCAAACTCCATACCATGCACCTTTTTCTCACTATTAAAGTATTGAAACTTCAAGTGAAGTGGGAGGGGAAATATTCTTAGAAACAAAACCAAAACTCAGAGAACTCAGGTACGTATCTCAGCACGTAGCTCAGGTATGCATCTCATGCATCTTTGGAACACAGCATTGCAATTGGCATTCAAACTCAGGCTTTGTCTCCAACAACAATGTTCTCTTTACTTTCAAATAATGTCTATATAATATGTAGAAATACGTATGTACATTACAAAGTCATTGCTGGTGCTGGAGAGATAGTTCAGTGATGAAAGCCCTGGACGCTCTTCTAGAGGGCTTGGCTTCAGTTTCTAGCACCTACATAGAGGCTACCAACTGTCCATAACTCCAGTTTATGATGGTCCAACGTCCGCTTCTGGCCTCTATGGGTACTGCACATGTGGGTGCACTTACATACATGCAGGCAAGATACTCATGTAATACAAATTAAATAAAATAAATGATGAAAAATAGAAGAAATCATAGTTGGAGCTGGAGAGATGGCTCAGTGGTTAAGAGCACTTACTGCTCTTGCAGAGGATGCAGGTGGGGTTCTAGGCCCCAAATGGCAGCTCAGAGCCTGCTCTAGTTCCAGGGGATCTAGTCCCCTCTTCTGGCCTCTGGGAACTCCCGTACTCATGTGGTGCATATAGATTGTTTAGGGCACATGCACACATGCACATAAACATAAAAAATAAATCTTTAAAGCTTTTAAAAAGAAGTCATAGTTGAAAAACATATATAAGTTCTTGTCTTCTGCTTTTTTCACATAATATATACCAATAAAACATTGCTTATCTTTCACTATTTTCTGTAGAGAACCAGAAATGAAAAATAGCATCAATAGTTTTCAAGGATACGTCTACCTCAAAGTGGATTAATTTAAAAAGTTATAACTTGTCTAAAACCTCTTTTCTTGGGATCATTTGGTCTGTGTTAAGATTAAGTGGAGCAAGCGGTGGCCAAAATCCATGGAGGACTCCTGATAAAGGTCACAGACAGTGCCCTCGCCTAGTTCCTCAAGTACTTTGGCATGGTTACAGCCTTCAGGGCAGCTGACCAAGGTATTCATCACCAACTCTTGGCCCTAAAGGCAACAATCATCAAGAGTATAGGCTGTGCTATTTTGGGGCTAGATTATTCATGTTTTAATTTTCCTCATGACTCCAAGAAGAGAGGGATTGTCAGGTGGGAAGATTTCACAGGGAACACATTGCCTAACTGACTGTCTCAGTAACACAATGTTGGCTATCAGTAGGGTGTCTCTGGTGGGTTTTAGACTTCTACTGTTGTCTTAAATCTGCAAGCTAATTGTTTCTTTTATTTTAAGGGATTGATTATTTAAAACTTCTTAATTTTGAACCTTTTAATCCAGGGATTTATAGAACATATAAGGATTTATTCATATACCAAGAACAAAATAAAATCAGAATATTTATTTTTTGTCTTTTCGAGACAGATCTCCCTGTAGCCTCAGCTGTCCTTGAACTCACTCTGTAGACCAGGCTTGCCTTGAACTCACAAAGATCTGCCTGCCTCTGCCTCCCAAGTGCTAGGATTAAAGGCATGTAATTTATTTTAATATTGCTTTGTCTGGTTTTCTGTAGGCCCATTCTGAGTGTTTTTCCTACAGTCCTTTACTTACGGAGCTCCAAGGTAAGGAATTTATTTTCCCAAATGTTTTCTTTTTCCTCTTTTCAATCTCTGCCCCTTGGCAGAGTAAAGGCAGTTTGCTTTCTGTTTTCTCTTCCTCCCCATCCTTTTTACATTTTCTACCTAATACCTAAGTTGAAGGAAAGTTTTCTTTGACAAGTACCAGTTTCCTGGATGTCCCAGTGAAGAGGGTATTTATTCCTGGCTTGCCTTTGGCACCCCATGGCTGAGAAAGAGGAGTCAGGTTTTCTCAGGACTTTGCTCTGATTCATGGTTGTACTTCTTATATCACTTCACACTGCTATCTACTAGGAGGCCTGGCTTGGAAAGGCACTACAGAGAGGTCTGAGGGCTATGAAGAAAGCAGGGTCTAAGCTATCATCCCTGGCATCTCCCTGGGTGGGTATCACAAAGCAAGGCAGAATTATTAGGAGAAGTTCAAGAAAATAGCATATTTCAAGATAGTGTCCAGAGAAGTGTCTACAGCAACAGGTTGAGATGCTTGAGTGTTCTAGCTATTCATTCCTAGAACCTGGAGTCATTCATTTGGTGTTTTGTCTAACCAGACAAACATTGACTGTTGGTTGTTGACAATGCCTCGCTCTATATTCATGGGTAATTAACTATGCAGTGATCTCCTCTATGTACGGGAACATTTGTACCCATGACATGACCCCAAGAGGAGAGGGATTGGACCACACTGTGTTACTTTCAGTGCTTATTAAAAGTAGGTGAACTGGGAACATTCAAGGTCACCTGTTGGACACACACACACACACACACACACACACACACACACACACAGATATAGGAGGAGGAGGAATCCACAGAGACCATTAGAAAAAGTTGCCATATGGAAACACAGGTGTGCACATATAGGAGCTGTGACCTTGCTAATCTTACAGCTAAGCAGGAAGCTTGTTGTCCTCATCACTTGAGAGTTATGACTATGTACACAAAGGTAGTAAGGGTAAGAAACTGAGGAATAGTGAAAAGTTTGGAAAAAAAGAATATATGTAAAATTTCCAGAGGTGGCCTAACCATATTTGAGGACCAAACATGATAGTTTATAGAATTAATATTTTCACCAGTTATTTCCAAAATGATAGATAACATTTGTGCACAGACAACATTCGAACAGAGTTTTCCTGCCCACAGTCCCCTGACATCTTATTTTCCCACAGTTCTACTTATAGGAGAAATAAAGTAAATACAGATCCTTTTTTGCATGGCATATTTGTTTATCATTACATAAATAATCCAGATCAGAAAGAATCTCTACTTGGAAGAAGTAGCTCTGGAAAGAAACTTGAGAATGAGAGGATTATTGTTCAGGGCTTTGCTGGCTGTGAGGTGAAGCCTGGGCAGTTCCCCCATTGGCCAGAGCTGGGAGTGTGTGTGATGTTTGTAGCTTCAGATCCCTCCAACTGAGCCATCTTTGTATTTATTCAGAGTGTGGAATGTGGGGTGGGATAATAAAGCCCCTAATTCATCCCAGCAAGGCTCCACAGGGGACAGATGCGTGTGCAGGGAGCATCAGGAGAAGTGCATTTAGCAACGGGAAACTAATTGTTTCATTCTTATTCCACAACAAAAATCTAAACCAGGTGGCTGGCAGCAGCCCACAGGTGAACATTCTTAGATTTCACCACCATGGGCCATGGTTTCCGTCAAATGAGTGTGCAAAGGCTGAAGCAGTGGCCTGGGCTGCATCACAGGTTTGAATGGATCACTTTCTAGTAGTCATCATGCCTGCCTACCTCTGACCTCTCTAGAGATATAGGGTATGTGGTGTTCACAGTTTTGTAAAGATGGCCTCCCTGTGTGTTATAGACATGGAACTCAGGCAGTAGAACTTAGATGTTAGCATGGATCAGGGGGTCTGGAAGGCTTGCTTCCCCCTCCGGAGTTTCTGATTTGGGAGGTTTGGTTAGACTTAGACTATCTGATGATTCAGTCAAAATTGGGGTGCTCTCTTGAGGTTCTTAATATCATCAATAAAAGAATTTAAGAATGGATTAAAATGAAAGCTTAAAGATAATTTATTAGAGTTTAAAAGAAAAGCCCCTTGTGCAGGCAAGGTATAAAACTCTGCAGCTGCCCAGAAGAGAAGGAGGAGGAGGAGGAGGAGGAGGAGGAGGAGGAGGAGGAGGAGGAGGAGGAGGAGGAGAGAGGAAGGAAAAGCGGAAGAGGAAAAATCAAGAAGAAGAAGAAAAGAAGAAGAAGAAGACGAAGGAGAAGAAGAAGAAGAGCCGACGCCGCCGCCTCCTATAAGGACCAGTTGGTTTTTTTCTTCCTGTTCTTGTCGCCGTGGTGGCCGCGGCGGCGGAGACTCTGGCCGGACCGGCACCCCATGTTGTTTTCCGGGGGCACTGGCCGGTCAGCCTGATCCTCCCCCTCTTTCGAGCGGCGAGCATTTCGCATCAGCGTCCCGCGCCCGCCATGTTGGGGCCACCCCGGTTCGGGCCGTCGGGCGCCCCGCGACGCCCGCGCCCGGTTTCCCCTTTCTGCCTCTCCGCCAGCCGGTCGCCTTACCAAGCATGTCTTCCGGCACTGGTACGCTCCTATAGGTCCGGGGGATACTGGGCTTCTGGGCCTAAAACAGTACCATCATCTTATAAAAGCACTGGCCTCTCTCCTTAGCATGCTTAGATCCGCTTACCCCGCCCCTCCTAGGAGTCGTGCCCTTGGCCAGTGATTTACCTCTCCCAATATTAAGTCTCCACCCACCCCGAGGATTTTATTCTCTTGACCAGAATGAATTTTCTTTTAGCAGGGACTTTGTCTAACATTATGTACTCAACAAATTCCTAGGTGCCTTGTCTAGTGCCATAGAAGAACCTAGTGATGTGACAGAAATAAAACAAGAAGAGAGCTGCAAGATAATATGCTTTACCCCCTTTTCATCTGGCTTAAAATTCCTGAGTTTTTTTTAAATCTTTGGCAAAGTTATTTGCAGGACTGTCTGTACTAACCTTGTCACACAGTGTACTCCTAACTATTGCTTCTAGGCAATACAGCTTCTATTCCCAAATTTATTTGCATATTTTTTACAGGTACAAGTAAATTAATGCTTTTATTTAGAACAATTCTTGGTCAGAAAAGAAATTCTCATCTAATGTAGGCTAAAAAAAAATCAAATCTACTGTGGTTTTACACTAACAAGCACTTAATAAGAAGTATGATTTCTTTGCTTTGCTTTTCTTCTCAGAGCATTACCCTGGCCTCAGCTGGTATTCTGTGCAATGGATGTTTCCAGGAGAGTGGAGTGATAGGTGGACAGGAACAGGGGTGGGCTGCAGAGACACTGAGAGGCTAATGAGGTGATTTACAACAGATCTGGAGGCTAACTACTTTTTGATTAAAAATGACAAAGGCTCTCGACATGTGCACGTTTGTTTAATTGACTACAATAGGAGTTGTCTAGGGGTGTCAAAGAAAGGAAAAACCTCTGCATGTGCATGTTTGTTTAATTGACTACAAATAGAGTTTCTAAGGGGGGGGGGTGTCCAAAGAAAAGGAAAAAAACAGTTGTGTATAAAAATCCAGAAAAAGGGAAGCATAACCTTCAGCATTGGCCAAGGGGAAGCAGACCCATTTAGAAGGTGTGTTTGGGGTTTAATGAAAATCGTGCCAAGGGCCATGGCAGGTTCCTTCTTGAATTCTACTTCATTTTCCTCTCCTTCCCATTATTCATGACATTTTCGTTTGGCCCTAATATGTATATATAGCATTCTAAATTCAGCAGGATGTGGGTAAGACATATATCAAGTCTTCAGGAAAGCACAGGTTAACAATACTCATCTTTAAACCTACTTGTGCTCAAGATATAATCAGTCTCCATATCTGGGGGTTCCACATCTCTGGAACCTAGAATCAAAAATATGTCTTTTTAGAATTGCATCTGGTTCTGATATATATTTTCACTTTTCCCTAAATAATGTAGCATGGTAGCTACTTACATAGCACTGACAGTGTAATAGGAAGTCTGGAGAAGTTTTATGGGTTATAGACAGAGATGACAGCATTTTCTTGCTTTCCTTTTGTTTTTTTTTTTTTTGTTTTTTTTTTTTTTTTTTGGGGCTTTTTTTTTTTTTTTGTCTTTTTGAGTCCCAGCTGTCCTGGAACTCACTCTGTAGACCAGGCTGGCCCTGAACTCACAAAGATCCACCTGCCTCTGCCTCCCAAGTGCTAGGATTAAAGGCGTGCGCTACCAAGCCCAGCAACGACTGCATTTTCTATAAGGGATTTGAGCATCATCCATGTTTTGGTATTGTCAGGAGGTAGTGAGTCCTGAAAACAAATCTCTCATGAATGCTAAGGAGACTTTACCTCAGATTCTTAACATACAGTATTATGGTAGACTCTTTAGGAAGCTGCCCCATACTCCCCATGTTCTCATTTGCTTTGAATAGTCTCTCATTTCATATTAATCATTCTCTTTATTAGCCTCTGTCCTTTTATTTGATTGGCTGGTGTTGTACATTTAAACATGTATGGTTCATAATAGATGGGGTTGGGTAATCAACACTCAGGAGACCCAGGCATTCGTGGTGAAAAAATCTGTCCCATTCCAGCTATCAGAGTACATCATGTGACCAAAATAATAGGAAGTACGCATGGTCCACAATTAATGACCAACACTGAATTATTTTGAATCACTTCATGGTTTAACTTATAGTAAGTTCAGTGATTTGCATTGTGAACATAATGTTGGTCATTTCATTCATCTGGAAGTCCCAAAGAGCAGAAGTTGTCCTAGCATGAGTGTGTCTTTGAGACATGCTGAGACCTTGACTGCACTGATAGGTGAGGAGGGAACAGACAGAAGGGCAGGACCTGGGGACCTGCCTTGACTCGTGCAGTGGTGAAGCACAATGTTGGCTCTCTTCTCTACTCCTGCACAAAGCTTAGAATTCCAAGGATAATGTGAGGATAGTAGCAATACCTGTGTTAGAAGGTTGTAAAGTTTAAGTGGGAAATGTGAAGTGTTTAGCTATTACCATTAATAAATGTGTCTTCTCTGTCCCTCTGTCCCTTCCTCCCTCATCTTACAGGCCAGTCTAATGGAAGTAATTTCCCAATTGAGGTTTCTTCTACCAAGAAGACTCTAGTTTGTGTCAAGCTGACAAAAGCTAGCCAGCACAATGACCCTTTGTCAACTTGACAGATACACGTCACTATGATGTCATGTCCTGTTCATTTCTTGTCCCAAAGGTTTTATATTAATACCACAATATAAAACACACTCCAGCTTCTCAAATTACCAGTCTTTAAATTTTTCAATACTTTAAAAGTTCAAGTTTTCTTTAAAAATCCAAAGTCTCTTGACTGTGGGATACTATAAGACAAAAAAACAAGTTAAATACTTTCTTATTGCAACAGGGAGGAACAGAGCATACTCGAGAAAGACCAAAGTCCAGCACTGTAGCTCATTGTCCAACATCTGGGATTCATTCACAATCTTCTGGGCTCTAAAAGGCTAGGGCAGTCCCACATTGGCTCCGCTATTCATAACACACACACACACACACACACACACACACNACACACATACACCACACACCCCACACTACACACACACACACACACCACACATACACCACACACCCCACACCACACACACACACACACACACCACATACATACACCACACACCCCATACCACACACACACACACCACATATATACACCACACACCCCACACCTTACACACACACACCACACACCCCACACCACACACACACATACACACACCACATACATACACCACACCCCCCACACACACCACACACACAGACACCACACACCACACACCACACACACACACACACACACACACACACACACAGAGCTTGTCTTGTAGGCTCCCGATGGCTGTACTCCATTCCTGCCACTGTCCTTGGTGGTCATCCTGTGGTCCTGACATCTGTAATATCCTGGGGTCTCCACTTCAGCTGAGGCCTCTCCTGGCCTCCTCAGGGACTCTGACCCTGCTACAAGGTCCTAATCTCAGCTTCTCTCCATGACCCTTTCAATCCTAGAGTTCTCACTGCAAATGAGGCTACACTTTTACCAATAGCCTCTTCTAGCCTCTCATAGTGCCAAGTCTCAGCTTCTCTCCACCAGCTCCTCATGCCTTCAAAACTAGTACCATGTGGAAGATTCTTGGACATCTCCAAGTTTGGCTTCCAGCCTGAGATGTAGTGTTGGCTCCCTCTGGACCAGTACAGCAAATGTTTCACTTCAGTAGTGCCAGTCACTTGTTAAACACAACTGACATTTCAGTCCCAGATGACCAGAAATCATATCTATCTATCTATCTATCTATCTATCTATCTATCTATCTATCTATCTATCTATTTTCTATAGATATAGATATATATCTCACAAATGGACCCTACAGAGTTTTGCTTCCCTCTAAAACTTCACGATTCAGGCCTCCACCATCTGCATTTCCCTCAGCTTTCTTATCTTCCAAGCTCCTACAAAATAACCCATTCATGGCTGGGCACTCAATGGCTTTTCCAGCCCAAAGCTCCAAAATCTTTCTATAATCCTGCCCAAACCCAACATGATCAGGTTCATCAAAGCAATACCCTACTCTCTGGTACCAATTTCTGTTCCGGTTAGGTTCCCTGTTCCTATGATGAAACACTGACCAAAACCAGCTTTGGGGAGGAAAGGGTTTATTTCCTCTTACAACTCCCAGGTCTCAAGCCATCACTTAGGGAAGTCAGAGCAGGAATTCAAGGCAGGAACCTGGAGATAGAAACCGAAGCAGAGACCATGGAGGAAGGATGTTGACTGCCTTGTTTTCCCTGGTTTGCTCAGCTATCTTTCTTACACAGCCCAGGCCCATCTGCCAAAGAATGGCAACTTCAAGGCATCAACAGTGGGCTGGGCCCTCCTGCATCAATTAATAATAGGAAAATGCCCCCAAAGATATGGGCCATAGGCCAGTCTGATGGACACAATTCCTCCACTTAGGAACCTTCTGCTCAGGGAACTCAGTCTGTGTAAAGTTGGCAAAACCTAGCCAGCACACCCCTCCTCATATACACGCTACAGGCATCCTTCTGTACTTAATTGGTCTAGTTCTCTACCATAAAGGTTCTCAGAGTATGATTTTTAGATCAACATCACTGCTATCTTGTGAAAAATACAGATCCTCAGTCCCTACCCAGACCTGGTGGATCAGAAACTCTGTGTCCAGACCCAAGAATCTGTGACTACACAAGCCCTTCAACTAATTCTGATACACATTCAGGAAAGAAGCACTTACCCTAGGGAGTAGAGTAAAGGAATTCTCAGCCAAGTGATTAGTGATTGTACTTTGGTTTAAGGGTTCCCCAAACCTAACATACATCCCACCCACTACCCACCAGGGAGGTAGTCCTGCCCCAGGAAAGAGGCTAGTATCAATGCTAGCCAGGTCGCAGGCTTCAGTTTAGCTTTCAGCTTTCTTTTCTCCATCTTGGCCAAGCCAACTAGCATTGAGGAGAAGGTTTGAGATCCTTGTGAGAGTAGGAGGCTAATCATTGCAAATCTTGTCATACATTTGGGGAAACCAAGCGGGGCATGAGGCACAGCTGCTATTCTGTGGGTGTGTATACAACCAGGCTTCACTTCCTGCTGGAGCCAGACTTACTTTGACAGGGGTGCATGGGTGTGGGGACTGATGTTAGAGAGGAAATGTCGCTCATGTTCCAGTTTAACAAAGCTCAGAAGGGAGGTGCCAGGGATGACTTAGACAAAGACAGACTCTTTAGAAACAGCAATTTAGCTCAGCTCTAAACAACTCTGGTCTACTGATCTGTGTGTTGCTGTGTGTTCTGTCTGATAGATTCACGGGCATTGTGAAAAAATGTGGCCTGCTTTGCTTCAGTCTTTTCTTTTTAAGGGCAGCAATAGGCTGTGCTCATGTCATTTGTGTCTGGCGACAGCTGAACTCCTGGGATGGCGCCCTCATCCAGAGAGGGTGCCTGAGAGCACAGGGGCTGAAATCAGAAATACGCTCAGGTTCAGGCCACACCGTAGTCAAGGTTGATGCTTTCCAGAGTATTCCTTGTAGAAAATTCAGTGGTGGTGATGGGGGGGGGGTGTAGAAGAATGTAGAATAATATAACTAGAAATTCCTCTGAGAAATCATTGGGTCTAAACCCCTAGAAAGACCCTTGGATGGAGAAAGCAAGAAGGAACCCCTCAAACCTTGACTCTCTTTCATCTTGATGACAGGCTATATGCTATATGATTTCAAGGTTTCTGCCCATGTCACAGGGGAAGTAAGAGACGAGTCAGTGGGTTCCCCCTGCTGTCTGTCATTTGAGCTGTCACAGTGTGATACTCAAGATATGAATTGAAACTCAGCCTCATGATTTTGATCAGAAATGAAAGTAAGTTGCTAGTGAATAGAAATTAGAACATAAAAATGTGAATGAGTTCAACAAATATTTAAGCTTCTATTAAGGGAGTTTTCAAATGGCAAATGGAAGACTCACCTGTAACACTTATTGTAAAAGAAGGTCCTAGGACCTCACTCCCAGATTTCTAATGTCCTATAAATCCAGAAACCTGCATTTTTAATCATTATCCCCAGTAATGCTGATGCTAACAGGCTATAAAGCACACAGTGAACAGCAGTGTTTTGGGAAAAGTACACAAGGTCTGTGAGCACTTAGTATCTTCTGTCCCTTCAACACTACCTTCCTGGGCGTAGAAATGCCAGGTTGTTTCATTTATCACCAGAGAATTCAGTCTTATGACTGTAATTTGGTTTTTTTTCTTTTTTTCTTTTTTTTTTTTTTTGCATGTGTATGAATGTATTGTCTGCATGCAGGTCTGTGCACCCGTGTCGTGCAATGCCGCGGAGGTCAGAAGAGGGTCTCGGATTCCCCCTGGAACTGGAGTTCTCCTGGAATTGGAGTTACAGACGGTTCTTAGCCGCCATGTGGGTGCTGGGGATCGAACCCGGGTCCTCTGCAAGAGCAGTCGGTGCTCTTAACCGCTAGGCTATCTCTCCAGCCCCCTTATGACTGTAATTTATCCATCTGCTGTGAACTCTATGTATCTTGAGCCTAAACCTCCCCCTTTCAATCTAGAAGCACGTGCCTACTGAGCTCCACCTGGCAGTTGTCTAGGAGACAGCCTAGGCTTAGCGTGTTGAGGCTGGACCTTTGGAGTCTCTTAGTCTACTCCATATGCGCTGTCACCCATAACAATGCATTCTAGTTGTTCAAGTAAATCTTGGGAAATCTTTGAGGTTTTTTTTTTTTTCTCTTATCACTCAACCAATCTGTTGGAAAATTCTGTTGCTTGTATCTTTCATCTTTTTCTAGTGCGGATTTTTCAGCTCTCTTGGTGTACTTCCATTCTTTCCACTAGCTCAAAGCCACCACCATCTCTCCTAGCCCATACCTTGTTGCTTACTAACTGACCTTCATATTACCTTCCACCCCACTGCAGTCTATTTTCAGCAGAGCAGCTAGAGAGATCCTGTTAAAATACGAATCAGGTGATGGGGGCGCCTTGTTTTCTGATATTTCATATTTCCCGTTTTTGTTCAGAGCAGACCAGAAAATGTCTGGTGGATTGCAAAGCCTTGTAAGAAGTTGCCCTATACCGCCTGGCGATCTTCTCTCTCACCAGGCTCATTCTTGCTTTATTTATCACATTCGTGGTCTCCTAGCTCCTTCTGCAATATCCTTGGTATGTTTTCTTTTCCGACCTCCACTGCTTGTCTGGAAAATTCTTTTTTTTTTTTTTTTTTTTTTTTATTTCTGTATGTGTATCAATGTACTGTCTGCATGCAGGTCTGTGCACCCGTGTCGTGCAATGCCGCGGAGGTCAGAAGAGGGTCTCGGATTCCCCTGGAGCTGGAGTTCTCCTGGAATTGGAGTTTCAGACGGCTCTCGGCCGCCATGTGGGTGCTGGGGATCGAACCCGGGTCCTCTGTAAGAGCGGTCGGCGCTCTTAACCGCTAGGCCATCTCTCCAGCCCCTGGAATATTCTTTTATAATAGTCACTGCATATAGCTAACTGCACTTTCTTTACCTGCTTGAGCCTTTGTGGAAATGCTTCTTTGTCTCCTTATCAGTAGGGTCTCTCCTGACAGCCCTATTTGATACTGTAACATATGACTCCACCTTCCACCAGCTCTACTCTTTCCTAACCTTTTCTACTTCTAAATGCTTTGGTATTTCTATTTTTTTTTTCCCCTCTCCAACACAGTTATACTTTCTTTTGTTTACTCTCCCTTCCCTGATTAGACCGTATCACCAGCATCACAAATGCAGAGATTGCTTCTGCTCTTTTCATTTATGTCATGAGCCCCACAATGGTGCCTGCTCCATGGTCAATGCTTCCTTAGTGTTCATAAGATAAGTTCATGCTTGATGTATAAAATTCTCACCAGGCGTGGTGGCACATGCTCAGGAGGCAGAAACAGGAGGATCTCTGTGAGTTCAAGGCCAGCCTTGTCTACAGTGCGAGTTCCAGGCCAGCTGGGGCTACAGGGAGATGCTGTTTCAAAAACATCCCCACCCCCAAATAAATAAAATAAAATTCTCAATATTTTTGAAGTATCCTGATATAGTACTGTTCTAATTTATTTTTCTGTTGTTGTGATTAAAAACCATGACAAAAACAAGCAGGAGCCAGGTGTGGTGGCGCACGCCTTTAATCTGAGCACTTGGGAGGCAGAGGGAAGCAGAACTCTATGAGTTCAAGGACAGCCTG
Organism: Rhizomys pruinosus; assembly: GCA_009823505.1. Classification (NCBI taxonomy): domain Eukaryota; kingdom Metazoa; phylum Chordata; class Mammalia; order Rodentia; family Spalacidae; genus Rhizomys; species Rhizomys pruinosus. Next base: position 2,184,639 of record VZQC01006291.1, on the reverse strand, counting down.
TCTACATAGTAAGTTCCAGGCCAGCTGGGGCTATGGGGAAACCAAAAGGATAAATAAATAAATAAATAAATAAATAAATAAATAAATAATAAATCTAGGGGAAGGGTTTATTTCCACTTACAGGAGTGTATATAGTTCATCCTGGAGGGAAGCGAACCCAAAGGCAGGACTGCTTGCTATTCCCTGCAGGAACGCTCCAACCAGGGAGCTCACAGTTGAGGACGGCCAGCCAGAGCCATTGGGAAGGTGCTGCTTGGTTTATTGGCTCTCTTTCAGATTTACTTTATTTTATTTTATTGAGACAAGATCTCCCTGTAGTCACAATTGGCCTGGAATGCACTGTGGAGACCAGGCTGGCAGGGATTTCACAGAGCTCCACCTGCCTCTGCCTCCTAAGTGGAGGGATTAAAGGCATGAGCCCCAGCCTCTGGCAGCTTCCTTTCTTATACAGCTGAAGCCCCCCCACTACAGTGGGCTAGGTCCTTTTACATCAACTAGCAGTCAAGACAATGCCCCACGGACATGCCTACAGGTTAATCTGATGGAGAGATTTTCTTAGTCGAGGGTCCCTCTTCCCAGGTCTGCTGACAAGATTAGCCATCACAATCACTTTAAATTCCTTGTACCTCTTTCATCTTCATTTACCAGTGAAAAAAATCAAACCCAGCAAAAACAAACAAAAGCCTAAACCCCAGCTGTCTGATAAATAACCTGTAATGTGAACAACACTAAGCATTTACTTGGAAATGAGGCAGAACATTGTCCAATTTACTTCACTCTAAAATGTTTTCCCTACTTATAGAGAATATCCCAGGCATTATCCTAGCTATTTACAGTATACAAAGGGAAGAGGCTTGGTTCCTCTTCTAAGTTTCCATTTGTTAGAAAGACAGATGTACAGAGAAATATTAGAAAAGTATAACTATTCTATACAGAACATGCCATCTAGTATCATAGCAAATGCTTAAATGAATATTTTCCAAAGTAGAATGTGGCAAGTTTTGTCAAGAAAGCACTGTCATCGAGAGTAGACCAGTACATGGTAGGAGTGACTTCACTAACTGCTGTAAATGTGACCAGGCCTTGGCTAGTTATTGAGTATTGAGTAGAAATTAACAGGTAGAGCAGGAAAATTATTGGACCTTTGTTTTGAATCTGTTGAAAACTTCTGTTACTAAGAAAGCTGGGCATGACAAGAATCATTCTGGTTTCGTGTGGGAAAGAGACCAAGATGGAAAGAGGGTATCTATGAAGTGGATACACTTCAGTGCAGAGCTAAGACTTCCGGGGTAGTAAACATTACCAAGGCAAACCAGAGGAAGAATGTTGTAGGTAAGAGAGTAGTGTGAGTGCAAACCCAGATCTCTCCAGACCCAGAAGTACGGTGTAGCAGAAAGGAGCTGTGCTGAAACAGTGTCAGAAGGTGTCTCTTGAAGTGCTTTGCAGGCTTGGTAAAAGATTCAATTTCATCACAAGGGAAGACAGTGGTTATTCACATTTGCATTTTAGAAGCCTCATCTGACCGCATGGAATAGAAGAGTTTGGAAAAAGACTAAGACTGGGAGAAAGGAGATCCATTCAGAGATCGCTGCTGCAATCCAGTCAGCAGTGGGAGAATTAGTGGATCGGTTAGATTTTCCACTTGGAGACCATCAGGATGCATTTAGAAGGAGAAAAGAAGGGAATCCAAATGGATTTCAGGTTTCTACCTTGTGCCTATGGGTCTTGAGAGAGCCAATTACTGACTTGTGACTGGACGAAAATGTGCATGTTGCTTGACTGCATGGGCATGCAGGCTAGAATGGGGATTAAGGAGCTGCTGCAACAGACCAGATAAGGCACAACAACAGCCACGGGGCGGGCAGGCGATTCGTGTTTCTCCAGATTTATGATAATTATAACATTACTGGCAAGAAGCCACACAGATAGTGATAACGGCATATATTTTATAATCCATTTGCAGTTTTCTAGATCATTAACTGGTAATATCATGAGTTGTTGAGTTGATGACTCATTTATATAGTCAATGCTTACATATGAAAAGACATTTAAGCCTTTCATAACATATAGGCTGTTGCCTGGAAAGAAATTTAAATCACTTTGTAAATAGTATCTTAGATAATGTCTGATCTAAACATCCTTTAAACATACCAGTCAGTATGATTGTTGTTATACCTCTACATAGTGAGTACCAGGCCAACTGGTACTCAGGGATACCCTGTCTCAAAAAGACAAAAAAGAAGAACAAATGCTCTATTGAAGCAACATGTTCATCAATCACAGTCTAATGGAACTGCTGCTTACATGTGAATTTCTTCTTTTATAAAGATCATTCTGTCCCATGGAGATGGTGATCAAGGAAAAAAAAAAAAGATCATTCTGGGGTTGGGTGTGGTGGCACATGTCTTTAATCCCAGCACTCAGGAGGCAAGGTAGGCAGACCTCTAAGATCAAGGCTAACCTTATCTGTATAGTGAGTTCTAGGCCAGATGGCACTACAGGGAAACCCTGTCTCAAACACAAAACAAAACAAAACAAAACAAAACAAAACAAAACAAAACAAAACAAAACAAAACAAAACAAAACAAGAACAAACAGAACACTCTAGAATATATTCCACTGTAAAGGCTTAAAAAGTAAGTGAAGAATGGAAAAGCCATGTGTGAGTGTGTCAGGAAGAATGAAGGAAGCATAATGCACCTTGAGTCTTCAGGGAATGGTCTCCTCAAGTTCTTAGCTGAGTTCGTGTATTTTGCGATATTCATTCAAGTTGCTCACTACATCTGTAGACTAAGCCCAATTCTGGACTTGCAAGCATTGTTATTCTTTTCAAACTTTAAACTTGAATGTTACTTTTGAAAGTGCCAATATACAAAACAGGCCTTCAAAATATACATCAAACAGGGCAATAATGATCCAGTACACAACCTCACTAAAGAATGATAGGCAGCTGGTTCTCCTGGGCCATTTTTTCCTTCTCTGATGGAGACTTTTCACTCACAGGAAATATGTTGAGTCACATAAACTGACTTGGTGAGGTACTCCTCCCACCATTTTGAGTAAATAGATGAGTTGGATTATTTCTGTCCTTTTTCACAGGTATGGGCTGCTTTGCATAAATTCCTACCTTTCTTCAGTAACTATATAAAGAATCCCAACTCTCCACTAAGGCACTGATCTAGGTGCTAGGGCTCCAAGATGGCCACAAAAGATGTTTTACTCACATCACTGGTGGTTACTAAGAAATAAGCATGGTGAAATGCCTATGGTAAGTATTCAGTAAATAAATTATATAAAAGTAAAAAAAAATACACACACATACATATATTATTTAGGACTGGGAACATAGCTCAGGGGTAGAGTGCTTCTCTGGCTTGCTGGAAAGCTCTGGGTTCAAGCTCGAGACTGTCTGACTCTGTTTTCTGGTTCTCTCTAAAGACCCTTATGGCTGAGAGATCAATTTTGCAGGCAGAACAGAACTCTTGAGGAAGGGGGATCCCCTATAAAAACCATCACATTCAATCCTTGCAATAAGCATGCTTATTTAAACATCAACAGGGAGGTTAAATATGTACTACTCAAATAATAGATTAAATCTCATGGGTATGAATTTTGGTGGATGGCAGATTGTAATGTGTAGTGAAATATAGTTACTACCCTGCTCCAGTGTTTCCTTCTTTCTTCCTTTCTCTCCAATGGCAAGTTCTTGTTTGGCTTTCTAATATGTTCTTCCACTTTTCAAAATCTTCTAGGAAAGCATCTGTAATTTTGTAAAAATGGAAAAAAATATTCATTATTCTCTAAGCGAGTCCCACATTATAATCCTCATAGTAAAAAGTATGAGGATTATAATGACAGAAGTATTTTTGAGGATTCTGGTGAGGATTCATAAGGGGAAGAGTAGGAGATCTTTTAGAATATCCACTCTAGTTAGACCACAAGCAGTATGCTTACAAAAGTGGTCAGAGTCAGGCTACTCCAAATAAAATATCCACCATCCATCCATCCATCCATCCATCCATCCATCCATCCATCCATTTGTTCATTCAACAATTGAACAGTTAATAGAAGTTAAGTGACTTGGATTGTGATGCAGAAGTAAAAGTTAGACAGTAAGAGAAATGAAAACAATGAAGTAGTTAATGAAGGACCAGTGGGGTTGACTTAGCATGGATGCTACAGGGATAGTAGCGCTGGCTTCTATCACCTTGACCAAATGATAGTGAGTTGAACTTCACAAGTGTGGAGCATATGGAGATCTCCCTGTACTTGGAATTCCAGATTTGGAAAAGCATGTTGGGATATATTTTAAAGCCCTAAATAGAGAGGAAGTGACAGGAATTTAGGATGTCAGGGAATTCAATGCCAATCACTTATTTCTTTTCTCAGGATCTACTCTGCATCTCACAAAGCCAGGCCCTACTTCCTGTGGCCTTCTCGTCTTCATGCTATCCTCTCAGTCTTGGCCTATCTTCACATTCATTTTTTGTTTCCCTACTTTCAGAGAGTAAAAATTTCATGAGAAATTTGGCCCTTTTATTTTTGTGGTGTGGCTAAATTCATGTTCTATGCCTAGTGTTGGTCTAATCCCTCACCCACTGATGGGTGCCAAAAGATGGGTCAACAAGAAAGCTGCTTTCATTCTAAGGACTGTGGAACTTGAAAGAAACAAAGACTGAATTGACAAGATAAAGGTTATTTTGGAATACAGGAGGTACATGGTGCTTTACATACCTTAATTTATCTAACCATTATAGCAACTCAGTAACCTTAGGCATCATTATTCTCACTGTGCATACAAGGCAAGTGAGGTGTAGAGACTGTCAGTAACTTGCCCATGTTAAACTCAGGTAGGTTGCTCCCAAACCTGTGCACTCAATTTCACACTCTGGTGTTCTCTCCCCCATCAGTTGTGTCATCTACCCTTTGTGTTTTTGTAGGTGGTTTTATTTTTATTTATTTATTTACTGCTTTAAATAAAAAAAAATATTTGCTTTGAATATTTGCTACAATATATCTTGGTTATACTCACACCCAACTCCTTCTCTTAACTCTCCCCAGGTCAAATCCCACCTCTTTGTTTCTCTCTCCCCCAACATCACATCCTTCTCTGTTAATTGATGCTAAATTTTTCTTTATGCTGACCATATACTTCTGGGTGTAGGGGCATTCAATGTGGTCCAGTCAATCCATCTGGAGTCATACCTTTGAAGAAAACTGACTCTCCCTCTTCTAGAAGCCATCAGCTGTCCATAGCTCCTTATGCAGGAGTGAGAGGGGACTCATGAACCCCTTCCAGCTCCATGGTAGACTGTTGACTAGGTTGATCATGTGCAGGTTTGTGCAGGCAACTACAGCTGTAGTGAGCTCAAGAGTGCAGTGGTCTTGTCATGTCCTGAGGACCTAGATTTGCTCTGGTCCTCTACTACCTCTGCCTCTTACATTCTTTCCACTCTCTCTTCTGTAATGGTTTCTGAGACTTGGTTTGATTTGTGATATAGATGTCTCATTTGTAGCTGAGCACATCACAGTCACTTAATCTCTGCACTTTGACCAGTTGTGAGTTTCTGTGTTAATCATCATTGCTTCACAGAGAAACTTCTCTGATGAGGTCTGAAAGTTGAACTAATTAACTGGCAGAGAAATACAAGTTATTTAACAAAGTAATAACAGTAGGTTCTGCCTTTGGGTCCTGAGCTCCCCAGCCATGGGTTCTTGGCCAGATTTACAGTGCTGGGCATATGTATCCTCCTGTGGAGTGGGCCTTAAATACAATCAGAAAGAAGTTGGTTATCCCCATAACATTTGTGCCACTACTATACCCATGTGTCACATGGATCATTATTGCAGTTCATAGTATTCACAGATAAGTAAGAGTGTTAATAACATCTTCCCCTCGGCAGCCTGGATAGCACCTTCTAGTATCATGAAACTAGCCATCAGGGAGGAAGCTTCCTGATCTTACTAATCAACTTGGTTTCTCCATGTCTTTTGACAAATGTGTATAATTTTTCTGCAAGAAGGTCTTACCACCAAGTTCTGGTAGGTAACCAAAAGCAGTGGCAATAGTCCACATTGTTTGGGGGTGTCTAGGGCATTCGTGACTAATAATTTTAGGGGTGGGACCCCTACTTGCCACTGAGCTTTTTATTTGATTTAGTGTAGCTTCTAGGATGAAGATAGAGTCTCACACTGTAGCTTAAGGAAGTGGTCTAAAATTTACTTGTTGCTGAAGATGGGCTCAAGTTCACAGCAATCCTACAACTGCCTGTTGAGTACTGGGATCATAAACGTAAGCCACCACACCCAGCAATAACCTCTTTAAGTTTCAGTTATTCCATATGCCAAATAAGATAATACTTGCTATATATGCCATGTAAAATTCTTCTTAGAAAAATTTATTTGAATACTTATTTTGATCTGTAGCACAAGGTGTAAGTATTTAAAATACATCATCTATAACAATAAGAAAAATAAAAATATAGAGAGATGTTTCTTGATACTCACTTTTTGATAACTCATAAAAATCATGCTGTAGCTTTCAAGTTTTGATTATAAAGTAGTAGTACAAATCCCTGAGTCTTTACCATGACATTTTTTTCCCTTGATGTTGATCAGATTACTGCTGTATCATCCAAGAAATGATAATTTTGGAAAGGGCAGATGTCCAGGATTTACATCTATTTTTTCTTTTTCTCCTCCCACCCATGATTATTTGTGGGATAGATAAATTTGTAACACGCTTTTAAGCTTCAGATAAAAAGGTGTGAGAGGCAATTTAATAGCAACATGTTCTCTTACATTGTTTTTCTTTTCTTGAGCTGTTCAGCAACAAATTGCAGAATGGAAAGTGCTACTAACTGACCACTTATATCTTGAGTTATATCTCTTTTTTTCCCCATACTCAGATTCCCTCAACATATGTCTAAACAAAAGCTCTAAACAGAAATTATTTCTTAATTTTTCTCATTCAGAAATCTTAAAAAACAATTTTGCAGAGGTAGGAACATTAATATGTCTAAGAGGAGATAATTGGGAATAGAAATAGTTTTTCTCCATCCAGGTTTCTCTATTAAAGTAGCAAGCACATTAAATACCCAAACAGTATTAGCTCCAAGAATATATTAGTTTGCTATGGGATACTTAGAGCTCCATGGTAACAATTATTTGCAGACTTCGCAAGATATACCTTTGGAATTAAAAGATATTTATCTCTTTTTAGGAAAAATAATATGCACAGATGAAGGAGAGTGGGGGAAATATTTAAACCAGACTGTTTTTTTTTTCAAGAACAGACTTTATCCATAATTAATTCTTTTCCTGTGGATGTATTTATGTCCTTACAGTTTCCTTTGTTCCATAGCTCATCTTCTTTCACACTGAAAAAGAGTAGGCTTGTGCTGCAGGCTGCTGAGTGATTGTGTATACATTTATGAGGTTGGGAATATATTACATTTCACCTCATAAAGTTGGTTATGTCCTCAGAGTATGCATAAAAATGAAATTCCCTTTATTTGTTTGCTTTGCAAACCAATAAGAGACACCAATAAGCTACTTGTCTTAATTTTAATTAGGTTGACGACCATATCATCTACCTTCATAACATTCCTATTACACCCTTGTCCCTGGAGCACAAACTTGTATCTGTAACCACTGAGACAAGAGTTGTGTACACTCACCTATGGACATGGCATATGGCATCAGAGGTTCAGCCATTTTCTGGCAGTCCTGGAGGAAATTGTTATTACAGACAAAGATGAGAAAATTATTTGGGAGGTGAGAAGGTTCAGGAATATGCAAACTGACTATTATCATTTTCTTCTACTCATAGGAGCCATGAAAGCAATAATTTAGGCAAAACAATCAACTAATTATAACTATTTCACCTATATGGTCTGAGTCTTTCTTCTACCTATCTGTAAATATTTGAACCACGATGGATGAGTTCAGGAGATTGTATTTTAGTTTTTAAATGCCAAGATTGTCTTTATAACCAGGTTTGATGGTGGATGTCTTTCAGTGAACTCTCTTTCTTATCAACTGGCTGGAGAAATCACCTAAAATGACATTTTTGGGGAGAATTCATGTGGTTACTTACTGCTTTATTTTTAGGCCTTGAGAGTGCATTCCCCAAATGGGAAGCATTTTATTTCTTGTCTGGAACCAAATAACCGAGATGTCTAAATGATGGTGGCTTTATGTTAGTGGACAGCTAGCTGAATATGAACTCAGAAATTCCCAATAGCATTGCTCTTTTGGCCCAAGATGGAGTAGACTTACTTTGTCTTGCCTCTTCTGCTAATTATAGTTAAAAGCTTTGGAATTTCAATATGAAACAAAGTGGAAAGAATTTGAAAAGCAAAATGTACCGTGGCCCTGGGGCTCAAGATCTGAAAAACAGGGTGCTGGTTTTCTCTTTTTCTCATCAAAGACAGGATAATGGTGAGGCAGGCCATGCCACAATGCTAATGTGAACAGACAAACAAAAGTCTCAAGAAAACCTGTAGCCAAAAGCACCAGGAGAGGAGTAGCACAGTAAGACTGAAAACTTTTAGACAATGATCAGTTTATTTCAGCCAAATACCGTGGAAAAATAAGGACTGATAAAGCCCCGTCTCCACATCAGGAGAGACAGAGTGCGGAGTCTAGATTCCTGCCTTGCTGGGTATAATGAGGCTCTCCTATACGTTGAAGATTAGCTGGGAGTCCAGCCCTTTACCTCTTTCTAGAGGACACTCAGTGGAGAATCTGGACTTTATTGCCGCTTGGCAGCAGTGAAGCTGTGGGTAAAAGAAGATCGTGGAAACAGAAGGTTTCTATGATGCAACTGAAAAGTTATGCACCATTGGATAAAAAGAGAGCAGAAAAGAAATTTCAACTCAAATGAATAAAAGACAATTAAGGGGCTGGAGAGAAGACTCAATAGTTAAGAGCGTTTGATGCTCTTGCAGAGGTCTTGGGTTTGATTCTCAGCACCTACATCTGGTAGCTTATAACTGCCTGTAATTATAGTTCAAGGGGGTCTAATGGGCTCTTCTGGTGTCCAAGGGCCATGTGGTACATACATACACACAAAATAAATAAATGAATAAACAAACAAGTAAATAAGAACTTTTTAAAAAGGCAGTTGGACTCAAGAGGCAAAGGCAAATAATCACTGTGAGTTCAAGGTTAGCCTCGTCTACATAGCAAGTTTCAGGCTACCCAGAGTCACATAGTGAAACACTGTCTCAAAAATAAATAAATAAATAAAATAAAATGATAAACAAAAAAAAAATAAAAAGGCAGTTGGTAGTTAGCAGCTTTTATATGAACAAGATGCTAGAATGATCTGACATAGATTTTAATGCTACCATTTAAAAATATGTTTCATTGAGCCATTAGGAACCAGTTTGAAACAAACAAAATCATAGCTAGTCTCAACAAATAGCAGAAAATAGAAACAAGGACCAAATGGAAATTTTGAAGCTCAAAAAGACAATAGTCAAAATTAGTCCCCCTGGAAACGCCCTGAGGCAGAATAGACAGGCAGAAGAAATCCACAGAGAAGAGATACTAGAACACATCAGCAGACTCTCAGTGATCTGTGGTGGGGCAGAAAATGGTCTAACGCTATCCTCAGAGTCCCGGAAGGAGGGAAAGAAGAGGGTGAGATGAAAAGGTATTTAAAAACTTAATAGCAGGAAATTATTCAAATTTGGCAAATGACATAAGCCTGAAGATGTGAGGATCAGTGATGGTGGCGTTTTCATCACAGGAGGAACCCAAGAGCCAAGAGGCTGTCCAGTAGCTCGAGGCCCTGTCCCAGAGCAGAGGCCTTGCTCTGTCAGAAGTGGACAACTGACTGCTTCCCAGATCTGGGGCTGTGATTTCAGGATTTTGCCCAGAGGGGACAGGCTAGTTATAAGAACAGAGCTCTGAAAGACCTCCTCAAGCAAACTGATTTTGTGTGGACAGAGGATGGGATGGGCACTTAATCCTAAGAGCAGAGCACACTGGCAAAACCCCAGCAAATTATTGTGGTGAATAATTGAAAAGAGGTTGTTTAGTAACCCTGGCAGAGAGAACCAGTAAAGGGAATATGCTAAAAAAAATATCCCCCTGCAGTCAGCAAAACTCTTGAGCTATTGGGAAAAGAACACAGATTTAATTGGATCAGACTGCAGAACAATGTATCCCCAGGGCATTTGGGGAAACACTAAAGCATTCAGGCAGCAATTAGTAGAGTCTAACAGCTGGGTGTGATACCTCTGGCTAAAAGCCCTACCTACTGGGTCTACTGTCTGCACATGCCCAAAGCTGCAGCCTCTGTGAAGTAACATCAGGAGCCTTACAGGGCAGAGGAAATAGATTTCACTGGTAGTACAGAGGTGTTACTAAATAAACAAACAAGGAAACAAAATAAAATCCAGAGAGAGGTGATATCAAATTTGCTGCAACGTATTACCAAATTATTTAATTAAAAAATGAAATATGTAGGGCTGCAGTGAACTCAGCGGTTAAGAGTACTACCTGCTCTTTCAGAGGACCCGGATTTGGTTCCCAGCACCCATAGTGTGGCTAACAACTGTCTGTTACTTCAGTTACTTCAGGCAATCTGACGCCATCTTCTGACCAGGCATTGTATGACATGGTATGCTTACATACATGCAGGCAATATACTCATACATACAAAATGAAAATAATAAAATATAAAAATGAAATATGTAAAGGAGCAGAAAGCATGATCTATACACAGGAGAAAAGCATCAACAGTCTCCTGATGGGTGTGAGAGTTTATCCACAAACAGTTATGAACACCTGAAGAACTCAAAGAAGCATGCTTAAAGGAGTAAAATTTAGAATCTTCCTCAAAAGAGAAAGAAAAATATATAAACAACTAGACATAAACACTGGAGTTGAAAATCTAACTCAAATGGAAAACTCAGCTGAAGGACTCTGTAATGTTCAGAGAACTTGAAGATACATTTATCCAATTTAACCATCCAATCTAAAGGACAAAGAGAAAAATGGAGAGAAAAAAAAAAAAAAAGAGAAGCAGCCCACATTAAACACACCAATATAGGCAGCATGATAGCATCAATAGACAGAGAAGAAAAATAGAAGTCATAACTGAAAAACCTCCAACTTTGAAGGAAAACATTATTTTCACAAAGCATCGATTGACCCACAAGCATCATAATTTACAAGCAGTTTATCCAATTTAACACATAAAAAATAAATTAATTAAAAAAATGGAGAGAAAAAAAAAAAAAAAGAGAAGCAGCCCACATTAAACACACCAATATAGGCAGCATGATAGCATCAATAGACAGAGAAGAAAAATAGAAGTCATAACTGAAAAACCTCCAACTTTGAAGGAAAACATTATTTTCACAAAGCATCGATTGACCCACAAGCATCATAATTTACAAAGAGAAACCATAGCATGATTATTGACACTCGACCTGTCAGTAAAGACACAGGCTAGAAGGCAGTAGAACACATACGTGAAAGAAAAATATCCCCAAGCAGTGACCAAGACATGTGGAACCAGAAAAGAATCTTTCAAAAACGAAAGTAAGATAGTTATTTCCTCATCACCACCAGACATGAAAAGACACCATAAAGGAAGTTCTTCATGCTGAAAGTATCACTCTGGACAGCAATTCAAATCCATAAGCTAAGACAAAAAGAAGTAAATGAGAAGTGAGAATGTCAGTAACTTTAAATAAAGGATAGAATAACTAGGCAAAGCGTCTTGAGTGAAATGTAATGAAGAATAGCTGCTATACCTAAGAGACACCTGTGAAATCTCCCATACCACCATCAGTGGGAGAGATAGCCATTCTTCACTAGTGCTAGGACTTCTTCAGTGTTTTGTACTTGTAATTCCTCTTTACCTGAGAAATTTTCACATGACCTTGCGAATAATGGTATATAAAATAGATATTCAAATCAAACATTTACTAATAATGAAATGGAGAGAAAGATCATTCCCTAGAGGGTTCTTAGTGTCATTCATAAAGAAATTTAAAGAGTTTGTTTCACCTTACAGTTCTTCACTGAAGGGAGCTAGAACAGGAGATTAGGGCAGGAACCTGGAGCACAGACCATGGAGATATGCTGCTTACTGGCTTTCTCCCTTGGCCTGTGCTCAATCTGCCTTCTTAAACAACACAGGACTGCCTGCAGGGGGTGACGCCACCCACAGTGGGCTGGGCCCTCCCACATCGCTCGAAAATCAAGAAAATGTTCCACAGACATGGCTGCAGGCCAATGCAATGGAGGAAATTTCTCAACTGAGGTTTCCTCTACCTGAGTGTGTCAAGTTGATAACTAAAGCTGTCCAACACAGTGTGTATATAATTTTATTATTTATTAAAGATTAAAGCAGGGGCTGGAGAGATGGCCTAGCGGTTAAGAGCACCGACCTCTCTTGCAGAGGACCCGAGTTCGATCCCCAGCACCCACATGGCGGCTGAGAACCGTCTGAAACTCCAATTCCAGAACTCCAGTTCCAGGGGAATCCGACACCCTCTTCTGACCTCTGCGGCGTTGCACGACACGGGTGCACAGACTTGCATGCAGACAGTACATTCATACACATACGGAAATAAATAAAATTAATAAAAAAAAAGATTAAAGCAAATTTGCATATTAGTGAGATGGATGTGTTTTAAAAAATATTTTGTTTGCTATTTTTTAATTTTATGTCTATGAGTGTATCACCTGCATATATGTAAGTGCACCCATGTCCTGCAATTGCCCTTAGAGGTCTTTTTTTTTTAAATATGAAGAAATCTCGACTGAATATTTGCTACTGTGGGATGTGGAGCATCAGTGGTACCCTAGTTTGCTTTCCTGTTGCTGTGATAAATCCCATGACCAAAGCATCTTGGGGAGGAGAGGATTTATTTGGCTTGGAGGCCATAGAACATTGCCGAGAAAAGCCAGGGCGAAAACTCCAAACAGGAGCTGGGAGGCCTGAGCAGAAACGGAAAGCGAGAGTCCCACAGTTTACTGGTTTGTTTCCCCTGGCTGGCTGGGGTGGGGGGTGGGGGGTGTGCTAGGGCCAAATGATGGCACCGCCCATAATGGTCTGGGCCCTCCCACATCAGTCAGCAATCCAGAGAAAATGTCTCGCGGACTTTTCTGATGCAGACAATTACTCAGTTGGAGATTCCTCCTTCCAAGTGACTCTAGATAACTGAAACAGTTTTCAGAATTGATCCAATTTTGATTTTGTAATTTGTTTGGAATGCTGTTTGCATAAATAGTTCAAAGTGGTGTTGAACTAAGCCACAGCACAGTGAGACCTGAATGAAGAAATAGCCTGACTCAGCTTTTAGGGTTTTTTTTTCAATATTTTATTTAATATTTTTATTTTAAATCTTATGAGTATATTGCCTGCATGTATGGAAGTGCACTTGTGTCATACAATGCCCCTGGAAGTCAGAAGAGGGCATTGGATCCCCTGAAACTGGAGTTACATATGTTTGTTAGGTGCTACAAGGGCACTGGTCCTCTGGAAGAGCAAGTACTGCTCTGAACCACTGAGCCATACCTCTGGCCCCTTAGCTTTTAGGTTGTTTTCTTTAGGGGGGGGGTTCTTTTTGAGACAGGGTCTCCCTGTAGCCCCAGCTGTCCTGGAACTTGCTATGTAGACCAGGCTGGCCTTGAACTCACAGAGATCCGCCTACCTGCCTGCCTCTGCCTCCCTAGCTTTTAGTTTTTGGTTGTTTTTTTTTAAATTTTATTTTGTATGAATGTACTCTCTGCATGCAGGTTTGTGCACCCATTTGTGCACTCTGTGCAATGCTGCAGAGGTCAGAAGAGGGTGTCTGATTCCCCTGGAACTGGAGTTAAAGACGGTTCTCAGCCACCATGTGGGTGCTGGGGATAGAACCCAGGTCCTCTGCAAGAGCAGTTGGCGCTCTTAGCCACTAGGCCATCTCTCCAGCCCCAGCTTTTAGTTTTAAGGTCAAGAGTTGATCCACAGTCTGAGATGCACCTGTTCCTTCTGGTGTCTCATGAACCGTGTTCTCTAGACAAGCTTCACTTATATTATTATTGAAGCAATATTTACAGCATCGATTTGAGGAGAAGTCAAAATCTACCCTTATAATAAAGTCTTGCCCTTTGATCTGCATGCCTAAGATACCTTACACACACAATATCAGGCTGACTTCTCAATTATTTTGTTTTCAATGAGAATATCCTTCTTCCAGCACTTTGACATGTTACATAAGCACACCCACATTCACTCCCTACCTTGGGTGGAGGACAATGAGGAGCTCTGAGAGAATTAGATCCTGTACCCAGGTCAGAAGAGGCTTAGAGAATTTGTTTACCTTATAAAGAGTAACCTTTTGGGCTGCAGGGTTAGGTGAAAGTTATTATGCCAGATTATGTCCATATTGTAAGTCATTCCTATAGATTAAAATGACAGAACTGTGTTTAGGGACATTTCAGAAATTTCTGGAAACTCTTCCCTTATCCCAAATCAAAATTTATTATATATATATATATATATGTATTAATTTTAATGGTGGTTTTTGTTTGTGTTTGTTTTTGTATGAAGGACAAGTCAGAAACTCAAACAACAATGCTCAAAATAAAATATTCTAGCACAATCCAAAGATATACTAGCTTGATACCTACATTCTGAGGAATGATGGTAAGAAAATATGAAAAGGCTTCATTTTCTGTAATTAAACCATGTGTTTCAGTAAGAGCAGAAAGCCTTCCATGTCCAGCGAGAGTGCTGCAGCAAATAGCATCTAATAGTGTGGAATCTGAGCGGAGGCATTTCAAGCATGCACAGTGCCAAGCACTCATGTGTTGTGTTTAGAAGAAGATGGCAGTGGAGTCATATGATAAAACATGGGGAAGAGCTGCCAGAAACACCTCCATTTATCTTTCATTTGACTTTGAATTCATTTTTGGTCATTGTGTATCCAGAAATATTTTCAGTTTCATCAGCTACTTTTCACAACCTCTACATTCAGTTATTTGACCTCAGGTAGAGTTCTGACCCACAACTGGGGCCAACGTATATATGACATTCTCCAAGATCAGCTATATATTAGAACACAAAGTAAATGTTAATGAATTGAGATTGAGATAATGTAAAATATTTTCTCTGAATGAAAATGACACATCAATATTAGAAAGACATTTGGGTAATTTACAAATATCTGAAAATAAAAATACATTCATAAACATCTTTGGAACCAAGGAATACATCCCTAAAGACATAAAACTAGTTTTGAGATGGATCTGGGGATCCAGACAAAGCAATGCTTCAAGGAAATTTTATGACTATAAACACCCATATTTTAAAAATTAAGACATCAGCCAGGCTTGGTGGCACATATCTTTAATGCCAGCACTTGTGAGACGGAGGCAGGCAGATCTCTGTGAGTGCAAAGCTAGCCTGGTCAACATAGCAAGTTCCAAGCCAGCTAGAGCTACATAATGAGACTCTGTTTGACAAAAGAAATTAAGACATCAAACTAATAACGTACTCCCCCCCCCCAGTTAACGCAGCAGAGGAAATGCATAAATAAGTTCACACATAAAACAAGCAGAAGGAAGAAAACATAAATACCCTAGCAGAGATTAATGAAATGGCAAAACATTAGAAAAATGGTCAAAAATTGATTCTTTAGAAATATCAACAGAATTGGAAAAACAATTCAGTTATATTGACCAAGAGAAAAGAAAATCCGAATTACTAAAATCACAATGAAAGAAGGGAGATCACTATTGACTTTACAGATATAAAAGATCATTCCATGTATATTCCAAATTAGATAACTTAAAATGGAAAGTTTCCAGATAGTATGCATTGAGGAAAGGAATCAAGCAGAAATTAAAAAAAAAATCTACAAGTGAAAAGATTACAGTAGTGGTTTTAAAACTAACACACACAAAAATGGCCAGGTTCAAATGGTTCCATGGGTGAATTCTAACACACATTGAAAAGAAATTAATACTAATTTAAAAAGAAATACTTCTAAAAATGAACACTTTTCATCTCATTCTGCAAAGCTGCTACTAAAACCAGACTTAGACATAAAACCAGATGCTATACTTTTATAAGAATATCGATGTAAAAATCTTCAACAAAATGCCAACAAGTTCAATTGAGAAACCACATACAAAATGACTATATACTATGTAAAATTGGGATTTATCCCTGGAATGCACAATTGGTTCAACATTTGAAAATTAACTAATATAACACACAAAATCAGTGGGTAAAGTTTAAACCCTCATAATCATAACCAGCAGTTGTAGAAGAAGCATCGAACAAAATTCAGGACCTTTTGTGATTAGCTCAAGAAACTAGTAATCCATAGGAACTTTCTTAGAGTGATAAGGGGCTGCAAGGAATACGTCATACTTAATACCGAAACACTAGGTATTTTCACCTTAAGATGAGGAAAGAAACAAATATTTCCATTCTCCCATTTCTATTCATAAAGCAAGTGCATATGTGTGTGCAGACTAGGAACTGTTGAATAGAAATGTGTGCATATATAAAAGGAGCATTTAGCCTATGTCTCAGCCTGACTTAATGGCAGACCTCACATTTCCCATGTGGGATAATATCTTCCCACGATTAACTTCTCTCATTTTTCTTTTTCTTTTTTAAAAATTTTTATTTATTTATTTATTTATTTATTTATTTATTTATTTATTTATTTGTATGAATGTACTGTCTGCATGTAGGTCTGTGCACCCGTGTCATGCAATGCTGCGGAGGTCAGAAGAGGGTCTCGGATTCCCCTGGAACTGGAGTCCTCCTGGAATTGGAGTTACAGACTGTTCTCAGCCGCCATGTGGGTGCTGGGGATCGAACCTGGGTCCTCTGCAAAGAGCAGTCAGCACTCTTAACCACTAGGCCATCCCTCCAGCCCCAATTTCTCTCATTTTTCATCATTTTCTAAGAACTCTTACAGAGTGACTTTGAATCAATCATTGTTAGAAGGTAAATGAAAACATTTAATTGAAATTGTTCTATCTCCAGGGCTGTCCATTCACCCATTCTCCCTTTATGACTTGTGACTTTGTTTCCCTCTCTTCTTTCCAATGTTTTCTTGTAGGCTTCATGGCATTATCAACCCAAGGGCAGACTAAAAGTATCAACATGCATTTCTAAGTACAATCTTTGTGCAGAGCACAGTAAATTTGGAGATTAGAAGACTAAATGGAGTATTTGAGAGATGGTAGACTTTTAATTTTTAAATTCTATTATTTTATTTTTATTTTATGTGTATGAATGTATTGCCCATACCTGTGTCATGCAATAGCCACAGAGGTCAGAATAAGGTGTTGGATTACCTTGGAACTGGAGTTATAGATAGTTCTCAGCTGCCATATGGGTGCTGGGAATTGAACCCAGGTTCTCTGCAAGAATAGTCCGTGCTCTTAACCACCGAGTCATCTCTCTAGCCCCAAGAGAATAGTGGATTTTTAAGAAATATTTTTCAAACTTTAGTTGTAGTAGTTTTAAACAATTCGAAGAGATTAAAGTAGGAACATATAACACAATAGCCCTACCAAACAGAGAAACTAATTATAGTTAAATCAGACAGAAGGTGGGATCTCTTACTGACAAAAAGAGAAAAGTAAAAATGATTAGGATATAGTGAAGAGTTGAAATGAAAAAGCAAATCCATTTACACATAAATAGACCCTCTTTCAAAAAGTTGCTTAAAAGCTTTATTCTCTTAGATCCAGGATATATGAGAAACAATAACCTGTAAATATCCACTTGTTAGGTTGGATGACAGAGGCTTCCTCAAGTTCTTCACCTTTGAACAGAGTGGCAGATTGATACATCTGAGGGGGAGCGAGTGGGTGTGAAGACTAAAAAATAGAAGTGTCATGGATTTGCAATGCATTTCTTTTAATAAGTAGATAAAACTTATATGTAGGGGGAAACTGAACATTATATCAAATTAAATGGTTTGTCTATCAAGACTCCATGAATAAATATAAGGTACTTAATAATGTTCCCAATCTCTAAAAGATGCCTAGGAAAAGAGTCCCAGATGTTTATCTCTCCATTTGTTAAGAACAAGCTAACAGTGTTTACAGCTGTGTCTTGGGAGGCTGGAAAGATGGCTCAGTGGTTAAGAGCACTGGTTGTTCTTGCAGAGGACCTGGGTTTGATTCCCAGCACCTACATGCTGACTAACAACCATCTGGAACTCTAGTTCCAGGGGATCTGATGACCTCTTCTGATCTCTGTGGTCATTGCATGAGACAGGTGCACTTACACACATGCAGGCAATACACTCATACACAAACAATAAAAATAACCAATAAAAAAATCTGAGTCTTGGGATATTTAACATCTGTAGACTATAAACAAGGTTTTCTGTAGTTGAGCAGGATATAAGAATCTACTTTAGGATTATGAGTCCAGAAAAGTAAGTTAAGGACTGCTGGGATTTTCTAGGGAGATAAGGAACTGGGACCATTTGTCCTCTGCATTTTCCTTCCCTTGACTACAGCATCAGAATTTAGTGAAGAAAAATCCAGCTAAAATAAATTTTAGAATGAAAAGAAGTTAAAAAAAAAAGAGACTTATGTGGACTGTGCTGGATAGCTTTAGTTGTCAGCTTGACACACCTGGGTTGAAGGAGCCTCAATTGAAGAACTGCCACCATTGGACTGGCCTTTGACCAGTCTGTGACATATTGTCTTGATTGTTGAGCAATGTGGGAAGGCCCTGCCCATTGTGGGTGGTGCCACCCCAGATGGGTTGTTATGTATTATGTAAGAAAGCAGACTGAGCATGGGGTAGGGGAGCAAGCCAGTAAGCAGCATTCCTCCATGGCCTGTGCTTCAGCTCATGTCTCCAGGTTCCTCCCTTGAATTCCAACTTGGGCTCCCTGAGTGATGAACTGTGACCCAGGACATGTAAAACTAATAAACCCTTTCGTTCCCAAGTTGGTATCAGTCACAGTGTTTTGTTACAGCAATTGAAAAGCTAACTAGAGCACAGACCCTACCTAGTGATTTGGTTTTGGTGGAAGTCAGCATCCAACGTATCAATCTGCCATTTTGTTCAAAGTGCAGAGCTCCAGGAAGCCTTAGTCAGCCACCATAACAGGTGGATATTTACTGAATATAATGAGGGATATAGATTTCTGTTTCTCATATATCCTGTTTTCTAAAAACTTCAGGATATAATAAAAGCCCTTAATTATTTAAAAAGCAATCAGGGCTGGTGAGATGACTTGGTGGATAAAGAGACTGACACACAAGCATGAGGACATCAATTTGGATCCTCATCACCCACATAAAACCTAGACATGGTGAACAAATTGTAACCTATTGCTGTGTGCAGGAAGGTGTTGGGGATGGGTGGATGCCTGGAGTTCATAGTCAATTGTAGGCTCAGGGAGAGCCCCATCTCAAAAAATATGGTATAGAACGAACAAAGAAGATACCTGATATTGACATCTAGCCTCCACATGTGCATATACCCCACAAGTACAGACTCATATATATATACATATACATACATATGTGCATAAATACATAAATACATATGTACATACATACATACACACAATTAAAAATTATTGAGTAGAGTTGCTACCTCCACAGCAACTGCCTTCATGACTCGCTACCATTTTCTGTCCACCCTGGGGAGCAGGGGTGAGGGTGGCTGGGTAAAAGACCTTATGTTATATTCGATTATTAGCTGAATAGTTTGGCTAGACACCAAGCTGTGGGAAGTGTTTCCTGTAACATTCAAATGCTTGAGGGCATTATTGTAGATTAAGCCAAAACTAACAGTACATAAATGGCATGAAACATTTTGTAAGTAGTGAAGTCTGTACATATTGCTATATCATCACCATTCTTGTCTCCAGCACCATCACCACATCTTACTGGAGATCAGAAATCAAGAACTGAGTGGTTTTTCTCCATTGGAGACCAAAAAAATAGTCAACCTCTATGTATTTGTAGTTATTAATAGTATTATCTTCCTACCCTCACAGCATTGTCAGGATCTAAAATTGTGCAAATAACAAGGAAAATAAGATGGAGAGGTAACTCAGTCAGTAGAGTGCTTGCACACAAACCTAGGGACCTGAACTAGATCCCCAGCACCAGTGTACGACGCCCAGTATGATGGCCTGCACCTGTAATCTCCGCCCTGTGGCGGTGTCTAGTCAATCAGTGAGTTCTGGATCCCAGTGACAGACTCCGTCTCAGCAAGCAAGGTTGTCAGATCCAGAGGAACAGCTCTGAGGCTGAGCTCTCGCCTCTACATGCAAACACGTGCAGGTACACTCATGGATATGTGGGCCTGTGCACACAAACATACTTACACAACACATATTCAATGCCAAACATTTTTATTAATATTTTATTTTAATTTTTTTGGTCTTTTTGAGACAGGGTCTCCTTTTAGTCCCAGCTAGCCTGGAGCTCGCTAAGTAGATCAGGCTGGCCTTGAAGTCATAGAGATCCGCCTGCCTCTGCCTCCTGAGTGCTGGGATTACAGGCATGCGCCACCATGCCCAGCTACATTTTTATTATTTTAAATGTGTATTTGTCATTAAAAAAATTGGTTCTGCAAATAATTGCCATTGTTAATGATGGCATTTTTTCACAAAACCAATTTGAGTTGCAACAAGATTATTCTTTTCTTTCATTCTTCACTTAAGAACATAATCTTGATTAAAACAAAGTTTAGCATTAAGTGTTAAGAATTACTAAGCTAAGAATAAGAATTTTAAATAGTGTTTCTAGTAAAAGGAACTTCCTCATGTTTTTCTAAAAGGAATAACATGTCCAGTTTATTTTCAAGTATAGCAGTATACCTCACACATTAAATATAGTTAATAAGTTCTTTGATGATCATCAAGGATATTTATGCTAAAAATGAAATACTAGGTTTTCACAAAATTTAAGCTGTTCTTTAATGGGTGCCAATAGGATTTTTTAAAAGTGTTTAAAAGAAATTTTTCCTTTGAAATAATTGTACATCCTCTGAGGTTTTGAAAATGAAAACAGGTATTCCCTGAACCCTCATGTTAATAACTTACACAATTATAATGCAATATCTAAACTATAAAATTCTATTGATATGGTCCATAGAGCTTATTCATATTTTCTAGTTATATATTCTCACATGTGTATACATATACATGTACATGTGTGTTTGTATGTGTACATATATGTACACATGTGTGTGTATATGCCTGTGTGTGCATGTGTGTGTACACTTTCCTTAGGTCTGTCCTGTGCACAACTTTGTGTAACTTCCATCATGCTCCAGGTCCATGGGTATTTTTGTTAACACAACACTCTTTGATCATTTATTTGATCTTAGATTTTTATGTGGTTTGATACTATACAAATACTGATAAGTAATGTATTTGAAATGTATTTGTATTTGAAAACTGAGATAAATATTAGAAAACATCGTTTCCCCAGGTTTTCTCTTGAAAATGTCTATATGTTGAATCCTCACATTGAGATGATCCTAGAAAATAATGCATGCATGTGTTGGTATTTATTGATGTAAGGGATGTGGTATTCGGTGTAACCACACTGGCAAGTCAACTGAACTGTCCTTCAGCCTTACAAGTATGAAGAATCAAAGTGCTCAATCATACGTGAAATCACTTAGAAAGAGAAAATGAATGAAATTGTTTATTTGGGGCAGCAGATCCTGAAGTTTTGTGCATTTGTCCACTCCTTGTATCATTTGTGCTTTCAAAGAACTCTAAGATATTAAGGATGCCTGAGAGTCATCCCTATCACCAGGTCTGAATAAACCCATGTGCTTCTATTGGTGATGGTTCTAAGTATGTTTCTTATACCCCAGTATCTCCAAGAACTTAATGCACAGCTCTTTTTTAGGAAGCAGAATATTTCCTCTTCTGTGTAATATAATTTGCTTTTATCTATAGTTTTCATTTTCAAGGATAATCCTGAAATTTTGAAATTTCTTTTCTTTGGAAAATCTTAGAGGGTTGTAGAGCAGGAAGTACTTGCAGTCAACAGCCTTTCTATTTTGTTGGCCAAACGAAAGCACACTGAGGAGAAAGTCCCAGGTGTCCCAGAAACGGGGGTTGGGGTGAGTCATGGGAGTGGGAGGAACAGAATTCAGGCACAGGGGGTCCTTGAATAGTGGGGACATGAACATTAAACCCCTGCATGGCTCAGGGAGGAGACTGGCCTGCAGGGAAGAGAAACCACCAAGTGGAGGTGCAGCCCTCCGAACCTGCATCAGCAGTGGGGCTCAGGAGGAGAGCGGTCAAGGTCCTCCAGGCACGGTGCCTGGTGGATGTTAGTGCAACCCGGGGAGACGCGGGGAGCAGAATTTCCTGAAAATAGCTGCTTGGCGTCGATGAAGTTAATGTAAGAAAACCAGAAAGTCCTCTCATTTGCGCACTTGGACATGTATGTTGAAACAGCTTCATTTCAGGGGTTAGGCACTAGCCCTTCCCTCTTCTGAGCTCCGTGAGGCAGATATCTAGCATAGACCCGTTTGCCTCTTCATCCCAGGAACCAAGAAGAGCTCATGTTTCTCGAATGACTGTGGAATCTGGGCCAGGAGGACTACTGGAAGGAAACAATTATTTGGAATCATCCTTTCAATGTATTGTTATGATTGGGCCAAACTTTTTAAATGAAACATTGCTTTACAAAGAGACTTCCAAATCCTACAGTGTGTCCAGACATATAAAACTTGGCATTTGGGCTGGAGAGATGGCCTAGCGGTTAAGAGCACCGACCACTCTTACAGAGGACCCGGGTTCGATCCCCAGCACCCACATGGCGGCCGAGAACCGTCAGAAACTCCAATTCCAGGAGAACTCCAACCCTCTTCTGACCTCCGCGGCATTGCATGACACGGGTGCACAGACCTGCATGCAGACAGTACATTCATACACATACAGAAATAAATAAAAAATTAAAAAAAAAACTTGGCATTCCATCAAACTAAAGCTCAGGTTTAGCTGAAATTTTAGTTTCATATTAAAAGAATCAGTAAGCTATTTCTAAAGGAGCATGAGACTAGCTCCACTAGCGGAATTTCTGTAGATTCTGTTTCCAAGTGAGGTTATTATTTCAGCAGAGAGTGTAATGATGACTGTGATGGAGAAAGTCCTTCTCTCATGGAGGTCACAGTCTGGGTTGCAGGGCTGCCTGGTACTTAGTTCTGGTCTCCATGACATACTCTCTCTACAGGCAGCATGAGCGACATCTTGGAAACAGTGGAAGTATGCACTCACTGTATAGGAAGTTAATGTGGGGTGGTGGCTTCAAATGTGGTTTCTGGAATCAGAGTAGTATTTAACTTTGAATCTTGTAGTCTGATGGTAGATGACTAAAGCAAGTCCCTGGCCTCTTGTACCTTAGTTTCTTTTTCTATAATATGAGAAAATTATATCTACATCATAGGATTTTGAGGCTTCAAAGAGCATTGGTTTCTGGCACATAATGTTCTTTAAGTGTTAGCTATTTTAATTATTTATATTTAATACTAAATATAGGGTATAGTCACTAAAGGGTTGAGGGCAGTTTTTAATCCGTAGTAAGGTCCAAATATTTACATTATTATTTGTTATGCACTTCACTGATGGGAAGTGCCTCCTTTGAATGAAGCGTTTAAAAATTCAGGCTTTGGCAGGGCATGGTGGCCTATGCCTTTGACCCCAGCACTTGGAGGCAGAGGCAGGTAAATCTCTGTGAAATCAAGGCTATCCTGGTGTATATAGCAAGTTCCAGGCTAGTACGCCTATTTTTGTAAAAATAAAAATATAGACTTCACTTGCTTTATTGGAGGAAGGCATTGAAAAGTTACAATTTCCCACTGTCCTTTACTTAGCATGAAATTTCTGCGTTCAGAATAGTAAGAATACATTTTGTGAATCAGTGCTAAACAAAATAAGTTTACTTCAGAAATCTCTGTTGAACAAAATAAGAAATTATCATAGAATATTTAACTGAGAGTCTTGTATAAAGTTGAGCCTTTCCCTTAAAGTGTCATTCTGCTTTTGAGAAATAAGGTAAGTTGACAGCATTGGGAGACATGGACAGCTGTTGTTCAGTGTTGTCAATGTGATTCATTCTCTGTCCCTCTTTCCTGAAATAGGAGGCTGCAGGCCCATGGGTGGAGCTTGGGTTCTTCTAGAGAGGGAATAGGACCCTGTTTTCCCATCTACATTTCTGACTGTTGAGGGCAAGCTCAAGGTCTGAATCTTCTGACCTGTGAGGCAAGACAGTGCCTGGCAAAGATGACCAAGGAAGGATGTGATTTTGCTACATTACAGCTCGGTGCTTCTTGATGTCTAATGCTGAATAGCTCTCCTGCGCTACAGTTGTGTTGATGTTTTATTCCCTTCAATGTTAACTATATAGGAGTTGCAAAGCTTTCCCTTTGATAGAATCTCAAAATATATGCTGTTTAAACACTTCAACTGCAAACCCAACAATCTACTATCATTATTTTTCTCACAATGTACTTGAAATCATATGACAAACATTTAATGATTTTTGTTTCCTTGTCTTCTCAACTTTGTGTTATAGGTCTGGTGTTTTGGACTTCTGTGGTTAGTTTTCTAAAAAGCTCAAACCATTTTTTCATTTGCTATTAATGGCGCATGTATGTATTCATTGTGGCTCTGATCTATATTATTTCCTTCACTTTATTTAGACCACAACATTATGATTCAAGCAGGCTACTCTATAATGTAGAAGCAGGATGCAGATAACACTTTTTTGACCACCAAGCCACTCTGGAATCTGCTTCATTGTGGCTTGTTAACAGAAGAAGGAGCTTTAGACTGTATGTATTCTCATTCTATAAACTTTCCAGACCATAAATAACAAGCACATACATCTCTTGGTCAATAAAGGAAATCTTTTAAAAGAGAAATGGGATTTGTTTGTTTCTGGAACATAGAAGAATGGCATGATGGAATAATTAAAAGTCAGTTCCAACAAAACACACATTTTTGGAAATATTCTACCTATAGTAAATAGCTATAAAATTGCAAGTGACAGGCTTACTATTTACATCCTGTGCTGCACACCAGGATACCCTTGGTCAGATTTGTGATTAAATGCCCCCTATTATATAATTAGCAAGGACTAGAATTTGAACTCAGTTCTGTCTACCTCTTACACTCTGCACCAATCTTTTATTCCCAGCCAGCACAGATGTTCTATTTCTTTTTCTTTTCAAAGGCAGAACACAGATGAAGGTCGTTGGTTTCCCTGAGTGCAAGATTTAGCTACCAGTAAAACATCTTTCTTGAGACAAATACAATAGACCAGAGAGGAATTCTGTAGGAAACTTCTGTCATTTCTAAAAGATAAAACTTGTAAAAAAGAAAATGTCAGTGGTGGTGTGGCTGCCCTCTGGGTTTTCATCCCTTTGTGGGCAATATCTGCTTTCTTGAATTTAAGAGAAAAATGTGATTTTTTTACTATGCTAGGCTTTTGTAGTAAGTCAAAACAGCCTTATGATGCTAAGAATTTTATTCAAGGGAGAAGTTATTTTTTAAAGACTTAATTTTATTTTTAAAAAATTATGTGTATGTGTATCTGTGTGTGGGTATATGCATGGATGTGCAGGTGCCCACCGAGCCCAGAAGAGGATGATGGATTTCCTGGAACCAGAGTTACAGGCAGTTGTGAGCTGTGATGTGGGTGCTGAGAACCGAAGTTGGATCCTCTGAAAGAACAATACTTGCTCTTAACCACCGAGCCGTATCTCCCCAACCCTCAGGGGAGAAATTCTGAGCACCACACACCACATCTGCTGTGGGAAGATGTGGAGGGCCACTTTGTCATCCAGAAGCCATCACTGGGTAGGAGACCAGCTCTGATGTTGTGACTCCTGGATATTTTCTGGTAAAACCCAAGGACACACACACACACACACACACACACACACACACACATGTACAACAGTCTTAATATATTCCTTTCCCACATCAAATGATCTCTCTTACCAAGATCACCATTTTCACTCTTAAGCTCTATGTAGATGTCCAGCAGTGGACTTCTACAGCTTGGAGGTATCCCAGAATAAGGAGAGCTCAATACATGTGGGGAAAATATGGAAATACTGAAGGGAAGAAGCTTACTTTAGCAGTATATACACTAAAAATTCATGGGACACAAGAAGATTATAGACTGACTGCTGTACAAGATAATATGAAAATCTGCAAGCCATTGTATATTTATTTTAAAACAAAGAAAAAAAGAGATTTTATTATACATGAAAAATGAAAATTCTCTTTTCTTATGTGTGTGTTTATTTGTTTTATAATTTGAGAGAGAGAGAGAGAGAGAGAGAGAGAGAGAGAAACTTAATAAGCTAAAATAGGGAGAATCTAGGAGATATAAATGATTTTCTTTTTCTCCAAGGCAATAAACACTAGATCTAAATTTTATTCTCATTAAATCCCTTGCAAATGCACCACCACATTTAATCCACAGTCCTTTGTAAATAAACAGGGGAAGTCTCAGAGGTGCCTCCACACTTAGAAATAATCACTTACTCTGTCATATTAATAAGGAATTGATGGAAGGCACATGTTACTGAGAAATAATAAGTAAATATTTGATACCTTGTTTGACAAATAGAATTTAATAGCACCCTATGCATCTGTCTTTTAAACGAATAAGCAGGTGTATAAAGGATTCAGAATAGATTGTCTTTTTTAATTATTTCAGTGATAGCCGACACTCAATTATGTCAGGTATGGAAAGGAAGAGTAAGAATGGGAATCGAAAATAATGGTTAGATACTGACACTCTTGCATAAATAATCACTAAGCAAACATCTGGATACATAGCATAGGTCATTTATGAACTCTGTTAACATTAAAGGAGAATTTAGAATGCTTTAGGGTAAAAACTTGGAAGCCCTTGTTCCTCAAATGCCAAAGAATAATAAAAGGGTTGGAAGGATGGCTTAAGCCTGCACACATGAGGACCAGTGCATAAGAGCCAGGCATAGTAGTGGTGATGCATGCCTATGACTCTAGGGCTGGGGAGGAGGAGATGGGAGGATCCCTGGAACTTGCTGAGCAGCTAGACTTGCTGAATAGATGAGCTCCAGGTTCAGCAATAGAGCCTGTCTCAGCAAATAAAGTGGACTGTAATTCAGAAAGACACTCGATGTTGCCTGCTAGTTTCCACAAGTACGCACATATAGACACACACACATTCCCACACCTATCTCAAACACATCCACATGCATACACAAAACACACCTACACACACACACACACACACACACACACACACACACACACTAAAGCAAAACTTATCATGCTTTCAGAGGATGTCGATGTAGAAATAGTTTCCTTAGGAATGAAGAAGAATGCAATACCTGTTGTTGGACTCCCCTGAGCTCTGCAGGCATTCCTATAAATTAAAGGTCTGCCTCAGTGGGACTGTAGGTAGGCCTCTGTGGCAATTCTGATTCTGCCAAGGCAGGTGAATTCCATGTGCTAAATGGATACAAAGATAGCTACTGGAGACTACAAGTTATAAAGGAATCTTCACCATTCTTTAGAGATGCTCAGTAGGAAGTGATTCCCCATGAATCATGCAGGGTCAATTCTTGCCACCTGGGGTCTGTACTTTTCTTAGAGAGTGAAAACCCCTGGACTGGTTCTCCGCTCACTACATTTCAACAAAAGACACCTTCTATCCAAAGCCCTTTAGAAAGGACGTCTAGGAGAACTGCAGCTTTGACACATGTCTGTCACTTTCCTAAGTTGTTGTTTTAAATGGTTTGGTATTACTTTTCATCTCATAATTTCAATATCCCAATGACTTTTGTTTCCCCATAAGCAATCTAGACATAAAATATTGCCAACCTCCTTTGTTATCGAAGTATAAATAGTACATTCCAGAAATCAGATGAGCCTTGTTTTAAATTAGGTAATTGGCAGAAGTATACATAATCTGGTACAATATATGAAGTTGTAATCCAGCTTACTATAAATCCCTCTTTAACCCACAGAAAGAATTAGCATCTCTCCTGCCTGTCCCAAGACTTCATTCAGGAGGATAACATAATCTAAATGAAATACAAGTGCTCCACAATAATAGCATTTTTCATTTTTAGCATATATTTAACTTTGTTTCTTTTGTGGAAGTCAAAGGACATATGTGAAGCACTTGAACATTCTAGTTGGTTCATGAGCCTGTTTTCAGAATCCTGTAGGCATCAATAATGATTTTACAGGAGTTGAAGGAAACACATCTCAAAATTACATCAAAGATGCAAAGGTAACTAAGCTGCTACTTCTCGTTTAATTAATTGCTTTCCTTTCATTCACCTTTGAACTTTGTAAAGGAACATGCACACGTTTCTTTTGTTTTGAGAACTGTGAAGGATACTTAATAGGCTTATAATTAATATGTTTGGATTCAATTGCACTACATTTTTTCTATGTGAATAGCAGTTGTGCCTTTGAGCAGCATAAGAATTTTGCATGATAACTTTCACTTTCCATTTTCACGTTGTTTTACAGTGAACCAAATGACATGACTGCTGGTGCTTCTGAAAAAAAATGTGTGCAAATAGCTTAAAATTTTAGTTTCACAAGATCATGTAAGGCACCTCCATTTAGAAACTAAAATGTGTCTAAGAATTGCACCTGACAGTTGAAGATATCACTAGATATTCTCCTTGACCCATGTGGAACTTTGGCACATTCACACTTTATTAAAAAAAATAACAAAGAAAAAAAAAATAACAAAGAAGAGAAAACAATGACTTCCTATTGTCTAATACTTTGTATTTGTTTTAAGATGACCCTTCATGTTTTACTGATGCTGTTCTGTAAAAGTAAAGTAATTGGACTTCAGCACAGATGATTGTTTCATGGCTAGGGTCAGAACAGAAGGGCAGGAGGGCACAGGGCTTTATTAGAAACCCCAGGCTCTGGACTCCACAGCCTCTTGACTCATTTATGTTGGATGTTTTTCTCTATCAATCTCCTATGGCATTTGTTACACACCTAAAAATCCCAACTACAGACGAGT
The DNA here is from genome assembly GCA_009823505.1 of Rhizomys pruinosus. NCBI lineage: Eukaryota > Metazoa > Chordata > Mammalia > Rodentia > Spalacidae > Rhizomys > Rhizomys pruinosus. The sequence goes on along the minus strand of VZQC01006291.1, from coordinate 2,155,596 downwards.
GGTAATGGGTGATAAAATTTCAAAGATTATTCATTGAAGAGATAGTTGTATTTTATAAAAAGTGAAAGTACTGAAAATACAGAGTAGGATGGTCAAAGGTCTGTCACATCAGAAAAGCCTTTCTAGAGGTGAGGAAGCCATTGCCTCTGGCTGGTGATAAGGTTGTATCAGTTCCTTCTGGGAGAGCAGAGTCCTCAATGGGTTGAAAAGTTGCTTGTGTTTAAACATATTATGTGACATCAAATAGACCATATTTATTATTTTGTGATCTAAAGACAGTCTTTTCTTTGATCATGTTGCTAATAGTTAAACCTCTGATTAAAATTTTTGCATAAACCATTCCCATGATGTAGAGGATTTATAATTTTCAGGGTTTTTCAGGGTAGGGAGGGGTGTTGAGAAGGGTCTCCCTTTAGCCTCAGGTGGTCTGGAACTCACTATGTAGAGGCTGACCTCAATTTCACAGAGATCCACCAGTCTCTGCCTCCTGAGTGCTGGGATTAAAGGTATGGACCACCACGACCAGCTCTAAACCAGTTGGTTATATTGTTTAAATGAATAGGCATCTTAATAATTCCCATGATGTAAAATTTATAATGTCTATTTCTGTTTTAAAAATTTTTTTTATTAATTTTTTTTATTTATTTCTGTATGTGTATGAATGTACTGTCTGCATGCAAGTCTGTGCACCCGTGTCGTGCAATGCCGCGGAGGTCAGAAGAGGGTGTCGGATTCCCCTGGAACTGGAGTTAATGATTGTTTTCAGCCGCCATGTGGGTTCTGGGGTTCGAACTTGGGTCCTCTGCAAGTGCTGTCGGTGCTTTTAACCACTAGGCCATCTCTCCAGCCCCTATTTCTGTTTTTTAAAGTGAAGAGCCAGCTCAAAGTGAAGAGCCAGCTCAACACCTTTGACTTAACAACTTTGGGGGAATCAACTTCTTTGTTTCTAGTACCTTCTTATCTTCCTTCTGTTTATAATTTTCATGTTCACACCGTGCTGACCTAGGTTCTTCTATAAAATGTGGGAATAGTAGGCTGCATGGTGGCTCAGCAGGTAAGTGTGCCTGTCACATCACCTGACCACCCAAGTTCCATTCCTGGGCTTCACATGGAAGAAGGAGAGAACCAACTTCTCCAACCTCCACATATACTCTATTGAACAACATGGACACATACAAATAATAAATGAATGTAAAGAAGCCAGGGTCCAAGAGATGGACCCACACCAAAGGGCATTTAGGGATATAGATTAGACTTGGTAGGCCTTAAAAAATAGAGGACATGAAATTGGGTGGGAGGGAGTAAGAGGGGGTGCAGATGGGGGGAGGGGTCTGAATGTGATCAAAATACATTGCATAAGAAATTCTTTAAAAATAAAATATTTTGTGTTTAAAAAAAAGAACAAAATACAAAACCTAGGAATGATGTCTTTCTTTCTCTGTGAAGCATTTAATTTGGTTTTCATCTTGCATTGTTTTCATAATATTTAATGAAATTGAATAGCTGTCACAAATATAACTCGTATAAACAAATTAGCTTGGGAAGACACTCAGCAGACACCTGGAAAATAATTCAGCTTGGAGGACGAGAAAGCTGTGCGGCCAGCTGATGAGTTAGGAATGTTCCAAGCATGAGGCAAGGGAGGGTCTGTTCTCCATGACAGTTCGGCAGAGCTTGGTTAAGAGGCTTCTATCTTTCTGTCAAAGTCTTGGCTCTGTTCCTGGGATTATAATGATGGTGCTCTCTGTGGCAGCTTTCCAAATGGGCTCTTCTATAACCCCAGAAGACATTTGTTTAATATTCCCCCAAGTTTTCTCTAAATGTTTTGAAATTGTAGGAAGGGGCAAAGTGAGTACATTCTGCTTCAAATATAGATATTTTGCTTTGTTTACTTTTCTCTAACATGGGTTTGATATTTTATAATATTACCATATTATTTATATATACATATATGTTTCATATTGTATGTTAAGTAATTTTACGTAAGCTATATTTAATAAATATATCATGTGTACAGATAGTTTCACACGTGGTTGAATCAATCTTCATTCCCACAGGATCACATGGTTGTCCCACATGCTTCATGCATACCCTCAGTGTTTCACATTTTTGTTCACTTCAATTTTCAGTCCCCGTAATTTTTGTCATTTCAATGGGAGTATTTTATTAATATTTATTCACCTATTTTATATAGTACTTAAGAATAAAGGAAAGTTTTGCTCACAATCTCTTTCCTATGATTTCTCCGTTCTCTCCCCAATTGTAGTGCTATTATTATTTACATGTATAGTTCTTCTACTGATATTATCTTTTAATTTCAAAGTTAAGTTTTACAGATCTATTTACTGATAGATCTATAAAGAGGGAAAATCCATATATATATACATATATATATATATATATATGAATTTATGGAAATGTATAAATGAAAAACAGAGAAGGATTTTACTAAAAATCCTTAAAATTATAATATTTGAAGAGTAGATAGTCTATCACTAAAGGATTTGGTTTATTTTGTGTTGAGAGAATGGTCTACAGCAAATGACAGGAAGGGAAGACAATGTAGCCACTGAAGACTTCTATGCAGGTATGGCAGGGGAAATAAGGGACTGTTTTTCCCTCAGAGGGAGGATAATTTTTCAGGATCTATCACTCAGAGAATTTCATCCATATAGCTGGCCAATTTACATAAGCCAGGATAGCTCACTCTTCCTTTTCTTGATTAATAGTCATGGGCTTTGGGGATTTCATGCTTGAGTCATCTCTCATGCTTGTATGGCCTGTTTGAGACTCAGCCCTCAAGTCTGTTAAGGGAATCTAATCATGACTAAACACAAATTCTATATCCTGTGTCTTGCTTCATAGGTCCTGACTAATCCCAGTTCACTGAGAGCCCAGTCATAGTGATTAAGCTCTTAGTGAAAACACAAAGCGGTTGTTCCAAATTCATTTAACACCTTTCTCAAGTTTCTGTGGTTAGTGTGAGGGCTGAGTCTGACTTCATTCTGCAAATCGTGGAAGGACATGAAGGAAATAAACATTGCTTAGGGGAGGGGAAATTAGAGTGGACAAGAAAAGACCATCTTCAGGTACTTGATGATTGCTACAAGAAGAGAATTTTTGCTAAATAAATATGAATCTAGAATTTAGAACAAGAGTAGAAAGCAGGGATTTCAGCTTACTCTATAAAGAGAAGCTCCCTCATACTTAATGATGTTTAGTAAAGAAATTCTCTGCTTATAATATGGAAAGAAGTACTTAATGCTGAAGGCTGAGTGTTGACACAGAAGATGAGTGATAGCTTGTCAGATTTTGGGAGTCAGACCTTTGAGCATCCATCTTGCTCTGAGATGCCGTGGATCAATACACTGCATTGCACTGAATCTGAGATGCCTTCTAGTATGAAAAACCTCTTGATTTCAGTGAGGATAAAATACAGAAAATTGAAGATATGAAAACTGATGAACTACAGTTTGTATTCTCTTATTTTGTAGGGATGAGTTTATGACTGAACACAACTTAATACTTTCCATCACCTTCTCATATTTGAGACCCTGGGAAAACCTATGAGTTCCCAAGGCCTGGAAATAACCAAAGGAAAGATATTTTCTATTAACTTTTTTGCAATAAAAAAGTACCTGACCATGTGACCTAGAGCAAATAGGTTTTGGAAAGTTTCTTTTCATTGCAGACTCATCAACAGGGTAGAGCAGTCATGTGAGCTTCAGACTGGAGTAGGCTGTGGACTAGAGGAAGACTCTTTGAACTTTCTATTTCCTTGGGAAATTATTATTTATTTTGGCTCAGAGGTAAGAGCATGTGCTGTTGGGTCCCAGCACCCACACAACTGCCTGTAATTCCAGCTTCAGGGAATCCAATGCCTCTAGTCTTTGCAGGTCCCTGCACTCATATGCACAATCTCTCTCTCTCTCTCTCTCTCTCTCTCTCTCTCTCTCTCTCTCAAATAAAAATAAAAAAAATCTTTAAAAAATATTTGTTTGACATGTCTGTGGGTGCCAGCCACTGGCTGTCCTCTGGAAAAGCTGGTATCATCTTTAACCAACCTGTGAACCATCTCTTCAGTCTCCATTTGCATTTTTTTTTAATTTTTTTTCTTATTTATTTATTTTTGTATGTGTATGAATGTACTGTCTGCATGCAGGTCTGTGCACCCATGTCGTGCAATGCCGCGGAGGTCAGAAGAGGGTCTCGGATTCCCCTGGAACTGGAGTTCTCCTGGAATTGGAGTTACAGACGGTTCTTAGCCGCCATGTGGGTGCTGGGGATCGAACCCGGGTCCTCTGCAAGAGCGTCGGTGCTCTTAACCGCTAGGCTATCTCTCCAGCCCCTCCATTTGCATTTTTAAGATGTGCTGACATTTGCTTTGTAACTGCAGTAACTTCACTGGATGCTAAGCTAGTCTGGCAGTGGGTGCTAACCCCGATGCCAGTGCTTTAGTGCTGGTGGACTTCAAGCATGTTCTTAGTTTTAACATTACCATTCTCCGGGCTGGAGAGAAGAGATGGCTCAGCAGTTAAGAGCACCGACTGGTCTTGCAGAGGACCTGGGTTCAATCCCCAGCACCCACATGGAGGCTAAGAACCGTCTTTAACTCCAGTTCCAGGGGAATCTGACACCCTCTTCTGATGTCTGCGGCATTGCACGACACAGTTGCACCAACCTACATGCAGACAGTATACTCATACGCATAAAAAATAAATAAATTAAAAAATATTACCATTCTCTAACTTCCTTGGAGACAGGATAGATTTCCAGTTCCTGATTCCTAGGACCTTTGGAAGGACTTAGAAGAGGAAAGACTCCGCTTTTCTTGCCTTTCATCACATCTAATCCAGTCTCCTGTACAGTTCTCTGACATTTTGGGTACTTGTCAAGTGCAAGAAGAAATGCAGAGATATCTCCAAGCAAGCTTTTAAATGCAGTACTCTCTGATAAGGGCAACTGGAAGCTCATTTTTAGAGAGCAAACAGCTAAAATAATGCCACATGCAATCACTATTCATCATTAAATTTTTCTAAGTACATTTTTAAAAAACCTCCCAGCCACTCTGAGTGCTCACTGACATGCTGAGATGGCCATTCATAACAGCTACCCTTGATGCAGGGATATTTTCATCTTAATGGACTGGTTGATGCAGGTGAGTCAGGGTCTTTGGGTTCTGTGAGGTGATTGTTCTTGGATGATGAGCCTGGATCCATTAGTGAAGGCACATCAGCTTCTGTTCAAAAAATGTTATCATTTGTACCTAGAGAGGGAACTTTCAACAAGTCCAGGTTTTCAACAAACCCAGGGTTTCCATGTGGAAGAGTCACGCCTCCTTGTCCCTTAGCAGGCAACTCAAGAAAAAAGGAGATACTGACTTTTTTCTTGAGTTGTCTTCATTTGCTTCATACCTCCCAGTTGGCACTTAGTGTACTTTGTGAACCATCCATGATCTGTTCATTATTTATTATTATTATTATTTTATTTTTTGGCTTTCTTGAGACATGATCTCCCTGTAGCCCCAGCTGCCCTGGGACTTGTTACGTAGACCAGGCTGGCCCAGCCTCACAGAGATCCGCCTGCCTCTGCCTCCAGAGTCCTGGAACTAAAGGTCGACACTACCATGCTTGGCTTGGTTTTTTTAAATATTTTAATTTTTATTTATTTTTTATGTGTATGAATGTACTGTCTGCATGTAGGTGGGTGTACCCGTGTCGTGCAATGCCGCGGAGGCCAGAAGAGGGTGTCAGATCCCCCTGGAACTGGAGTTAAAGACAGTTCTCAGCCACCATGTGGGTGCTGGGGACCGAACCCGGGTCCTCTGCAAGAGCAGTTGGCGCTCTTAACCGCTAGGCCATCTCTCCAGCCTCTGGCTTTGTTTTGTTTTATTTTCATAGGTAGGAACAATATCATATGAATATTTGTAATTTCATGAAATGTCCCTAATAATTTCAAATCTATGAACTTAGCAAACAAATGCAAAGTGAAAGGTGTGTGTTTTTTTCATGAATTGCCATTGTATGCTGTAAACATTGTTGAGTCTCTTCTTTAATATGGATATATGAGTTCCAGGCATAAAGGGATATTGAAAGAGTTGCCTTTACTTACGGGGATAGGTTCACAGCTCTGAAGCCTTAAACACAGCACATCTGTGGGAAGCTAGCTCTGTGCCGGCCATTCCTATTACCGGCTGATCCGCAAACCTCTGAATCATTTTGAGTATGGCCAGTTCGGATTCTGCTTCCCACAACCAAGAAGCCAAACACGTATGTCCCCGTCTGCATTCCCAACTTCCTTTCTCCTTTATTTTGCTGTTTTCACCTTTTCCTGTAGAGAAGACCAGGCAGTATTCAGGGAAGAGGTAGTTTCATTTGGGCTGGAGCGATGGCCTAGCGGTTAAGAGCGCCGAACGCTCTTGCAGAGGACCTGGGTTCGATCCCCAGCACCCACATGGCGGCCGAGAGCCGTCTGAAACTCCAATTCCAGGAGAACTCCTGTTCCAGGGGAGTCCGACGCCCTCTTCTGACCTCCGCGGCATTGCACGTCACGGGTGCAGACTTGTATGCAGACGATACATTCATACACATACGGGGGAAAAAAAAAAAAAGAATCTCAAATTTATCCGTTTCTATTGCAAAAGATAAACAACGAGATGAGTCTTCACCTGGGGTATTTTTGCCTCCCTTCCTGGGTAAATGAAGACACTTCCTCAGCTTCTGATGATTTGGGATACTTCAGGAGCCCTCTCTTCAACAGATCAAGACATTCCCTGACCATCACTGATTGACCTAACTGACACAAGGCCAGAGTAGAGGGCAGCAGGAAACCATAAGGTAGAGACCACGAAGAACATGCAACACACGGGCGAACCCATCTCACATCCTCCTCAACCCAGTGCTCGCCCACGCCCAGGATTGAAAGATCAAAAGCCATTATTTGTTTCTACCAGAGGAAGAAAGTAGTCCCTCGAAGGAGTGCTGATCTCTGCCCTTCCCAGAATCCTCCTAGGCTCTGCCCCATGATACAATACCCTCGGGCTTAATTGTGGCCAGAGAAGAATCAATTGGGAAACTTTCTACCCCACCCCTCCCCGTGTTAGGCAGCTGAGGATCAAATTTAGGGCCTTGTACACGCCCAGCAAGCCTCTACCACTGAGCTATCAACTCAGTCCTCCATAGAGCTTTTTCGATATCCTACTTCCCAGGCCAGAGCCTGACTTCTTGAGGAATATCAGTTATCTGACATGTTTAAACGAATGTATATGTGTATATGTAAAAAATGAGAGGCTACTCAGGTAACTTCAGTGTGCAGCCGAGTCTGAGGCCCGGTGGAACAGCCTGACAAACAGCAGGAGTAGGAATTAGCTGGGCTCTTGAGAAGCAGACGAAGCTGGACTCTCCCCAAGGATACTTGGAAGATAATTGTTGCAGAGGGGAAAGGAAAGAAGGCAAAGGGAAGGCAAGACAAAGTTACAGCTTCCTGTCTTTGTCTAAGTCAACTGGAGTCTCCTCCCACCCACCCTGGGTGACTTAAGTTTTACTCCCAGGTTCCCGGGCCTGGAGACTGGGCGGGGCGAGCTGGCAGCAAGTAGCTTCCAGAGCATCCCCCACCCCCCACCCCCGCTCCCAAGCGTGGGCCGTGCCCCACCCCCTCTGCCCCAGGGAACTCGGCGACCAAGGTGTGGACAGCGATTTGGGGCGCAAAAGGTAACCGGCCTAGGCGCAGGTGGCGCTCGCAGCCCCACTGCTGAGCCAATCGCGGGCGCAAGCGCAGCCTGCCGGCGGCGGTGCAGAACTCGGGGCTCCGGCGGCGGGAGCGGCCGGGCGAAGGCGGCAGGCGAGAGCTGCGCGCAGGCTGCGGACAGCCCCGAGGAGGGCGGGCCGGGGCGCCGGGCCGTCTCCCCCGCCTGCCAGGCCAACTCAGCATGGGCAAGAAGTGGAGGGACGCGGGCGAGATGGAGCGGGGCTGCTCCGACCGCGAGGACAGCGCCGAGAGCCGCAGGCGCAGCCGCAGCGCCAGCCGGGGCAGGTTCGCCGAGTCGTGGAAAAGGTTAAGTTCCAAGCAGGGGTCCACCAAGCGCTCGGGACTGCCCTCGCAGCAGACGCCGGTGAGTGGCGGCGAGCGCGCACAGCCTCGCATCCTTCCTCTCCATCCTTCCTCCCGGGCGCGGCGAGCCCTTTCCATGGTGCTGAACTTGCCTCCGTAGGCGCTCAAGCCAGGGAACTTGTGGAGCCACTTGTAAGGAAAGAAAGTGCTGGGCTTCGCGGAGGAGCGCCCTGGGCCGCCTTGCAGCTCTTTAGTCAGGGTCTCTTGGCGTGGCTGGCTTCTCTGCAGTAATGGAAAACATGTTGGAGAGGCGAGGGGCTCGCGGTCAGATCATTAGAGTTTTGTAATTAACGGCGCGTGTGAGTTGTCCTGCATGGTTGGTTGTGTACCCGAGGGTCTGTCTGTCTCCCAGGTTCCAAGGTGCTTGACATCATCCGCTGAATGAGGGCGGAAAGGGAAGGGCATGTCGTATTTTTGCAGTCTTAACACTTGCTCTTTCCATCTCACACCCCCACTGTTTTAATGGGTGGGTTTGATTGTTTACAGAATGTCATTTGCATGCGGAGAATAGCAAGAACATCCCAGGTGCTTATAATCCTATGGTTTAACATATATGACGTTCATAAAACAGTTTTCCCATGTGTCAGCTCCTCTTCAATGTCTAATTAGTGCAATAAAAGTACTGGAGCGAAATTAACACAGGCACTGTACGTGTGTAGAGAAATACAGTTGATGTAAAACTTTAACTGCATTTGCATTTCTTCTATTTAAATATTAGTAGGTCTTCCATCCTCTCAGGGAGAGAAGTCTGCTCTAGAAAGGAGTTCCCTAGGCCTCCTGTTGCTCCTGGAGGAGCGCATACTGCTTTTAACTTCAGAAGCATCCTCAGGGGTATTAGCATGTGTGTATTTATGTTTTCCAGAAGGATTGATGCAGATTTTTGCATAATGAAGAGAATTTGAATTAATTAAAATAAAGAATCGTTCAAAACATTGTATCCTAGTACGAATACCATTAGCTACTTCCAGCTTTTAGGGGTTGCGTTGAAGTAAAAAAATTCCATCTAAATGTCTAAACATTTCAATAGAATGAAATATAAACACTTGAATTTTACATCATTTGGTTGTTTACAAAAATTAGTAGCAGAAAATGCTGCTAAGTTTGGTAATTAATCTCAAATATTTAATGCGTGGGTAAGTGTTTCATCTAAATCTGGATATACTACACTTAAATAAAATTAATTTTATTTCAGAGATAAAAATATTGTTTTGAAATGCAGACTTGAAAATGTGTTACAAACAATATTAATTTGAAGATGGCCTTATAGAATAAATTCTGTAAAAAAATAAAATTATTGAGCTATTACCAATTATGTAAACTAAGAATTAAGCTCATCTTTTTAAAAATGTCTAAATATTATTTAAGGAGCTTTTTATGTTGTATCTTTGGTTATGTTCAACAGGTGCATGCGCAGCAATATTGAGACCATATAAAAATCTTCATTTCATTCTGTTCTGAGACTAAAGATTATTACTTAGAATAAAAATGTGTGAGAGAGAGGGCATAATATGATACCATGACAACCAGAAACATCTGGAAAAGTAACCATGTCCTCGCATTTGCTAAGGGTGATGATGTGTTGCATTTTTCTGTGGTACTTGTTAAATGAAATATGAGCAATTCATTTAAAAAGCAGGTAAAAACCTGTGCTTATTCTCACATTGCATGGCGAGGTCAATATTGATTTTTCTTCTAAAAAGCCCTTTTAGCTATGGTGTAATTTATCAGATTAAAAAAAGATAATGAGGTTTGACTTTTTTTATCTGAGAGTTTAGTGTATAATCTCATTAGTTAACAAAGACTTTTGACTTAATTAGTAAGGTTTTCAACTTATTTATTCAAACAGCAGCAAGGGAATGTTAAGGCCCACAGCATTCATCTTTATAAAAGTTTGTGTAATCTTCAAGGAAAGATTTATTTTCTCTAATTTAAGACAAGCTGGTGCTGTTTTCAGCTTTTTTTTTTTGTATTTATGTCATAAAATAACTTAAACTGTGTAGACTGGAGCAAACATGAATCACACTGCTTTTACTTCTTCTTATGAGTAAATAAGACATTCTCTGACATAGCTGTGGTTCCTAGTCACTGTGGGCTATACTCAGAAGTACTGTACTTTTGCCTTGCTCAAAATCATAGAAGATTTTTACTTTTTCATTTGAAAAGGAACTGGACTGTGGGGGTTTGGGCACAACAGTCTGTAGATTGGTTTTGCACGAAGGATGCTTATACTCATGGATTATCACTTATAGCTAAAAAAGGAAAAAAAAACCCTGAAATATGCAGGACAGTTATGGCAGAATACATGATCTGGGATGGGGTGGGGGTAGGGGGGAAGGGAAAGGGAACTATGCCTGATCTGAATTGGAAAATGATGTACGAAATGCACAAACCATCAATAAAAATTAAATTAAAAAAAAAGGAAAGGAACTGGATGAATATGGAGGAATCTGGTCAATAATTAAACATCAGGGTTTTGTTGAAGCCTTCCTTTTTTTGAGAACATAAAATGATTATACAGTGATTTTGTTGAAGTAATATGAGTTACTTTTGGTCCAGTCTTTGAAAGTACTTCCAGCTGAGGTTAATTTTGGGGGATTTTAGGGCCTCTGACTGCCAAACGAGAAGAGTTGTGTTAATTTTTACCTGGTACTCAAAGGCATGACTCCTGGTACATGGAAGATATTCACTCTAACAAGAAGACTTCTGCCACATTCTTGGCTACTCAGAGGACTTTCTTCTCTATGTTCTTACTCCTGCTGTTTGTCTATATGAAGTATAAAGAGATTGCTTGAATCAACTTTAGTTAGGTTTCTTGTCTATTTACTACTAAATATGTAAGGATATTTTCCCAGAGTCGAATGGTTCCACTGTTCTGACGCCAGTGTTAGAAATCAAAAGCTGCATTTCTGACAGTCACTTTGGTACTGAGAAAGTGCTTTTTGGAGAATGGCATCTTGGGTCTAGAGCACCCCTGGCCACAGCTGTGTGGAATGTGCTTCTACTCTAGTGCCAGGCTCATGTAGCAAGGTCTCTGCAGCAGCTGGAGGAAGGGGCAGTTGTTCTTAGTCTTCCTGGTGCCATGGCAAGGACAAGTTCCAAGTTTTGGGCCATAGTCTGAGCATTTCTCACAGGTCCATCTTCGTTGATTTGAAAATAGAATTCCAACTTTCATAGTTCATAGAACACTCACTTCTCCCTTTATTTTAGGCTTCAAGGTTTTCAATGGAATTTTTATGAATTCATGCTGTTTTGATACTCAATACGTAACTCTTATGATTCTAATGTGGCGAAGTAATATTTAAGAATATGAATTCTTTGGCAATTATTTTCCTCTGAGACAGGGTCACAGATTGTTTATAAAATCTGAAATGGTAAATGTAGAATTTTATTTTTATAAATAAATTTTATTTATATCTTATAAAATATAAATATATGAATGTTATAGCAATTTTATTGTATACTTATTGATATTATGAAAACTATATGTTTGCATTTGGGGCAGTAAATTAAGTTTGTGAGGGCTGGTGTTTTAAATAATACATTGAACTGGTTGGTAGGCAAAATTATAATTTAAGAAGGCCTTCATCTTCATTCTGTAAGATCTAGATTGTAGCTTTCCTTAAAGTAGTGTGTTTGTTATTCCTGTTATTTATTTTGATTCTACTTCACAAAAATGCATGGAAATATGATTCAGTAGATGCAGCCTGGTGTTGGAAATATCAAATACTCACCTCAGCTTGCATGCATTATTAATTTTAAAAGGAGATTTCCTTTAGTCCCATAACTATTTAAAGGCTTGTTTTCAAATAGATGTAGATTTCATTTAATCTCCGAGTAAGTACTGTGTAAAAGGGAAAAGAGAAACAGTTTGATGGTGGAATGATGGAGTAGTGGTAATTAGAGTTGTTTTTCTGCCTTAGATAGTGTGCTCAATTCCACTAATGCTATAATTACCCTTATCAGCAGGTGCCAACCACAGAGTATTGCACCTTATGCAGACAAGTGGGTAACTGTGAGTGTGTAGAAAGACAGCGAGCATGTTAAACAGCAGTGCTCCACAGTAGGCAAATCCACTTCACTGGGTACCAAATCCACTATTCCTGCACTGGTTTAGGCTTAAGATGTTATGTGTGCCTCTATGAACAAGCCTGGCTCCACTGCTGATACTAATGTCTTCCTTTTGGGCCCAAGTGTCTTCAAACTCTTCTTGCTCAAAGCAAGATATATACAAAATATAAACAAATGTCTGTTCACCCCAGATATGACACCTACAGCAGATGAAAGAAATTATTCCATCCCAAGTCCAGGAACCAAGGAATTTAACAGAAGGAGGGGGAACTTAGAGGCAACTACATCATCAAAGAAGATTCTTTTTCCTCAGCAACATGTTATACCTGCTTATACATTCTCAGGGAGGGAAGGGGCCTCTTGTGCCTCACGAGTCAACTCACCTGTGACCTGTGAGCCTCTGTCTCTTCCACAGGAATGTTAACAGGGCCAATTTTGTGATTTTGGTAGATCTCTGTGGGTCATTGTAGCTGCTCTGAAGTCTAGATGGGAAGAGCCATGTCACCATGTCATGTGCTAAGGACAGACTCCCAACAGCTAGCTTCTTCAAGGTCTTGTATTAAATAAGGAAAGACCAAGTAAAAGGCAGGGCTAAAGTCAGACAAACTTTCCTCTCAACTACTGGAGAATTTTGTGGATGGTGGGTTCCACTGTGCTTTGATGGTATGTCCCTTGAGGGGTGGCAATTTGGTGAAAAGAATCCTGGTTTCGGGCTGGAGAGATGGCCTAGTGGTTAAGAGCGCCAACTGTTCTTGCAGAGAACCCAGGTTCAATCCCCAGCACCCACATGGCAGCTGAGAACTGTCTGTAACTCCAGTTCCAGGGGAATCCGACACCCTCTTCTATCCTCTGCAGCATTGCACAACATGGGTACACAAACCTGTATGCAGACAGTACATTCATATACATACGACAATAAATAAATTTAAAAAAAGAATCCTGGTTTCCCTTTCAATGTCTAATATTTTGTAGCAGTGTCATTAAACCCTCAATAGTTTGCTCTTTCTATGTAAAGGGACATCCTGGAAGATTGACTCTCCTGCATGCTGCTCCATTCCTGAAGAAACCATTTCTTGACAGGTGATTTTCAGTTACTAACTTTTACTCACTGTGTTTATTCAAAATAAACATGGGACAAAATAGTATTGCTGAAGAACATACTTTTATTTTCTTGTTATTGTGATTTATTTTTGATGAAGAGAAAACCATTTAATGACAATGGTCCATTTTGCTTAAGCATTTTGGAAATATGACTTTTGAGTAATTAACAAAGCAATGAAGCCTTTTTTCCCATCATTACTATCATCATCATCATCATCATCATCATCGTCGAGAATAAAAATTTATTTGTATTTTTGAGGGTTGTGAATGTATTAGGAATCATGAAATTCAAACAAGCTTTAGGGAAAATATCCTTCCATGGTGATGGTTTTAAATTTGTTTTTAATTCTAAAATATATCAGAACAGTTCCTCCTGCCATTGTTTATTGAGATCTTTAAAAAAAAAATTGAATCATTAAAAGTAATTTATAAATAGCAGCCAAACATTACATTCAATTGGTTAGACCAGCTGGATGGTCTATGTATTGACTTTAGTTTTTGTTTCATTTGCAAAGCCAAAGGAGAGCTGTTAGAGCAAAAAATGAAAGGCTTTTAGAGGGGCTAGAGAGAGGGCTCAGCAATTATGAGAGCTTGCTGCTCTTCTAGAGGACCTCAGTTCAGTTCCCAGTAGCCATGTTCGGCTGTTCACAAGTGCCTGTGTAACTCAAGCTCCAGTGATCTCATACCCTCTTCCAGCATCCACACGTGCCCACATGTACACCATAACACCCCCAACCCCCATACAAATAAAACTATATTAAAAATTTTTTAAAAACTAAAGAAGGACCTTATTTTTTTAAAAAATCTTTTATTGAAGTTTTGTGCATTTCATACATCACTTCTCAGTTCAGTTCAGACTTATTTCCTGCTCCATGCCCCCCTCCCCTCCCAAGTTCATGCATCTGCCGTACATGTCCTGTATCCCTTTGAGTCTTTTCCAATTTTTCAAAGCAGAGGATTATTTTTTTTTGGAGGAAGAACTCTACTGCTTCAGTCAGTTCCCTGTCCCAGTTCTTTTGTTGTTGTTGTTTCCTCCAATTCATATTGTTTCAACATATGCATTTATATATGTCACACATGTACTAAAACCATGTCATCTGAAAATAAAGTGTACATTATTTCCAAATATTTTGGGAGTCACAGTTTCCCTTTTAGTTTTATATTGCTCTAAAATATGCAAACATATCCTCCACCCTTGTACCAAAATTATAAAGTCTGAAAATAAGTAGTAGGTTAATTATAGAGCCCCTTAAGGGATTCACATTCTAAGAGCACAGTTGCTTTTAGATAAAGAGAAATATAACATTAATGCTACTCAGTTTGCCTTACAAGTAGGTACTTGGTGATAGCATCCACAAATGAGGGATACCATTCGTCATTTGTTTTTCTGGGACTGTGTTACTTCACTTAGCATAATATCTTCTAGTTCTATCCATTTACTTGCAAATTTAGTGGTGTCATGTTTCTTTATTGCTTCATAGAGCTCCATTATGTAGATGTATCACATTTTCTCTTTCCACTCGTTGGTTGAGGGGCACTTGGGTTGGCTCCAGCTCTTTGCTATTGTGAAGAGAGCTGCAATAAACATGGCTGTGCATGTATCTCTGTGGTAGGATGAGTCTTGTGGGTATATACCCAGGAGTGGTATGACTGGGTCAGGTAGTAGGCTCATTTTGAATCTTTTAAGTGTTCTCCACACTGCTTTCCATAGTGGTTGTACAAGTTTACATTCCCACTAGCAGTGGATGAGTGTTTCCCTTTACCCAAAACCTCTCTAGCATTTGGTATCATTTGTGTTCTTGATCCTAGCCAGTCTTATTGGAGTGAGATGAAATCTTAAAGTGGTTTTAATTTGCATTTCCTTAATTATTAACGATGTTGAACACTTTTTAAGATGTTTCTTAGCCATCTTTACTTCCTCACTTGTGAAGTCTCTGTTCAGCTCTTTACTCCATCTTTTGAGTGAGTCATTTGCTTCTCTCTTTGTTTTTGAGCAGTTTATATATTCTGGAAATCAATGCTTTGTCAGATGTATCAGCAGTGAAGGTTTTTGGTTAGGGTTGTTCCCAGGTATTTTGTTATTTTTTCGAGGCTACTGTGAGTGGAAAGGTCTCCTTATATTCCTTCTTCTGTTGCTTGTTGTTGGTATAAAGAAAGGCTACTCTTTTTTCTAGGTTAATTTTGTATCCCACCACTCTACTGAAACTCTTAATCATTTCTAAGAGTTTTCTGGTGGAGTTTTTAGCATCCCTTAGGTAAACTATCATGTCATCTGCAAAAAAAGGATAGCTTGACTTCCTCTTTTCCAATTAGTACTTCTTTAATTTCTCTTTCTTGTCTTGTTGCCCTAGCAAGTGTTTCAAGCACTATATTGAAGAGGAGTGGGATAAGGGGCAGCTTGCCAGGTTCCTGTCTTTAAGAGGGGAATGCTTCTAACTTTTCTCCATTTAGTTGATGTTGGCTGTGGGTTTGTTGTATACGGCTTCGATTATGTTGAGGAATGTTCCCTCCAGTTCGATTCCCTCTAGAACTTTAAACATGAAGGGATGCTAGATTTTATTAAAGGCTTTTTCTGCCTCAGTTGAGATGATTGTGTGTTTTTTTGTCTTTCAGCCCATTTATGTGTTTTATGATATTTATTGATTTTAAGTATGTTGAACCATCCCTGCATTTCTGGTGTGAATCAAACTTGGTCATGATGGATTATTTCTTTGATGTGGTTCTGTATGCAGTTTACAAGTATTTTGCTGAGTATTTTTGCATCTATGTTCATGCATGAGATGGACCCCCACACAAATAAAAGTATGTTAAAATAGAAAACCTAAAGAATGATCTTATTCTATCATTTGTCAAGCACATTGAAATGTTAGGCATCATGGTAGGTCCTAGATAGTTTCTCTAATAGAACTAAAGTTTTAACCCACAAAAAAGAGTTATTCAAAGTGAGGTCTAGTTTTATAGTTAGAGTACACTGGAGCAAAGGTTAAAGCAGTTGATGCATTTTCAAAGCAGACCTGGGAACTCAGGATAAAAGCAATCTAGACATGGTGCCTGAATACTAAGAGGAAGAAAAACTTGCCTGGACTCAGCAATTTGGAAAGAAAGTGTTGACATCCTAAGAGTAATTTTAACTGAATCATAGAGAAAGATGCCAAATACTGTGAATGGAAGTATAGTTTATATGGGCAAGATCAAGGTCATTCACACTGTAATCTTATGTACAGGTGCTCATGTAAGCAGATACATGGGCTATTGTCCATTTCCTGAGTTTCTAGTGTTAAGGCTTAGCTTATTGCAGCTAGAATATAAGTTCCCCATAAAGGACAAGTTCTTGCTTTGCTTACTGATACATTGAAGAGCCCTGAACAGTGGCTGACACTGTTTCTGGTAATCAGTTAGATATTTGTTCCATGGATGAATTAATTGATTAACAAGATCAGTAAGAAAAATCATGGTTTTTTATTAATATCAAGTAGATTGTAGGTTCTTGTCTTTGGATATGAAAAGAAAATAGAGAGAAGAGATTTTAAACATTTTAGCTTTAAATTTCAATTTTCACACAATATAGCTTGATATATTTAGATCCCTACCCCATTCACAACTTCTCCCACTGCCCTCCACCCAATTTAGAGTACTCTGATACATATATAATACAGCCGTAGAGTCTGATTTGTGTCCCTAAATGTCCTTCAGTGTGGGTCCATTCACTGAGCCCGCCAAGAGTCCCATCCATGAATATGATACTGTCTTTCTCCTTCCCAACAGCTGTCAATTGCCAAAGTTTCTTAGGTTGGGTTGGATTTCCTACCCACTTCCTCATGTCTATGCTGGGATGTTACATTGTGTGAGCTTGCGTAGGACTTGTGCTTGCTGTCACCATTGCTGTGAGGTAGTTAACAGAAACTCACAGTTGGGCAATGTACAGAATACCAGAGGACACAGAGTGGTTATCCCTGAATAGGACACCTACTTCAAACCTCTGCCTCAGAGATCATTGCAAAAGTGGAGACAGATTTTAAGAGAGCCAGAGCTGGTGGGTGACCATAAGACTCTTCCAGACAGCTGGTCAGTTATTCATCTGAACTCAGCATATCTATCTATCTATCTATCTATCTATCTATCTATCTATCTATCTATTGATCAATCGATCAATCAATCATCTATCTATCTATCTATTGCTGATGGGAGACCTTATTCAAGAACAGTTTAAATGAGAAAGCATAGACCTGGATATGGGGTGGCTTGTTTTAAGGCAGCACTGCAGATTTACTTTTGCATGTGCTGGGTTCTAACTCTGTTTCCTCTGTCCTTATGGTACTGCCTGGTCAAATTACATTTGTTAGAGCATATTTAGTCTGGAATGTTAATGAATGAATTCACAAGTTGTTGTGTTACAGTACATATTTAATGGAAACTTTTATTAATAATGCAGAGATGGCTAGAGTATTATTTCATGCCTTTCTTAGGCCTTCTGAAACAGCTCAAAGGATATGAGAAATTGCCTAAACTTTACTAAAGTGGAAACCATTTTGGATGTTCTGAGATGGTTATCTAAGTTGGGAATCCACATGACAAGCTGCACCTGTCCTACCAAGCACTGTGTCTGGGCTGCACATTCATGAAAACCATCTCTTAACAACACCAGAGCATCATAACAGTGTAGTCCAAGGAAAAGAAAGCATGTGTGGTGATAACCAGCTATGTTTTTTTTTTCATGTGTGTGTGTATGTGTGTATGTGTGTGTGGTGTGTGGTGTGTGTGTGTGTGTGTGTCTTTCTTGAAGATTGATTTTTCTAGGGCCTGCTTGGAAATTAACTTTATAATGGTAACATTTTGGATAGAAAGCTCTGTTGAATAACATACTTCCCATAACATCTAGTTTGAACACAGGTTGTATCTACTTTCAAACTTTCATGGAAAATCTGAATTTATTTTCATGAACAATGTGGTGGGTCTAGAATCTCGGCTGTTGATTGTTAGCTATGCAGCCTTAGAAAATTATAGCTCCATGCCTCTTACAGTTATAGTAAGACAACTCATTTTTTTCCTTTCTTACTGAGTTTAGGATTTTCTCAAGTGCTCTGTTTTTATGAGGAAAAGCATTCAGTGAAAATCCCTTTACCTGTCTCATTTGAAGAGACAATCCATCTATTGCTAATTTTTCACTGAGGATTTAATAGTCTACATGTGCAAACAGTACAAAGTGAGGACCAGTTCTCATCACGTAACTCACATTCAACAGTTAACAATTTGCTATCCTTGCATTTTTTAAATTTAATTTTTATTTTTTATGTGTATGAGTGTACTGTCTGCATGTAGGTTGGTGCACCCATGTCGTGCAATGCCTTGGAGGTCAGAAGAGGGCGTCAGATTCCCCTGGAACTGGAGTTAAAGACAGTTCTTAGCCATCATGTAGGTGCTGGGAATCGAACCCAGGTCCTCTACAAGAGCAGTCGGCAATCTTAACCGCTGAGCCATCTCTCCAGCCCCCTATCTTAGCATTTTTTA
Organism: Rhizomys pruinosus; assembly: GCA_009823505.1. Lineage (NCBI taxonomy): Eukaryota > Metazoa > Chordata > Mammalia > Rodentia > Spalacidae > Rhizomys > Rhizomys pruinosus. The sequence goes on along the minus strand of VZQC01006291.1, from coordinate 2,136,810 downwards.
AAAGATAAAATATTGCAGAGACAGTTAAAATTATTCATCTCTCATTTTCTTGATTCCTTCCCTCAAAGTGAGAGATATCCTAATATTCAGCTTTATTCTTATCCAAGTTAAAAAAAGTTTAGTACACATTTACGTAGTTATAAAGACATATAGATATTAAAACTTTATGTGCTTAAAACTTCCTATGTATTGTGATCTGCACTGCTGAATCTTTTTTAATTTGCCTTCTCTCAGCACTAGTTTGAAGATGTAGTGAGCTGTTGCATGCAGGTGGCTTGTGTTTCTAACATATGCCCATTTTTAATTTTTCTAGTAAATGTGGAACCACGATAGTTTATTCATTTACTTTCCTTAGTAGGAAAATTATTTTAACTAATTTGTTAATTAATTAATTTTTCTACTTTAAACAATACTCAGTGAAACACCTTTTTTTTAATTTTCATTTTTTACTGATGCTTTTTGTATTTTATACATCATTTTTCAATTCAGTTCAGGCATATTTCCCTGTCCCTTCCCCCCACCCCACCCCACCCCATCCCAGATCATACATTCTGCCATAACTTTGCTGCATCTTTCTGTTTTTTTTTCATTTTTTAACAATAAGTGATAATTTATGAGTACAAGCATCCTTCATGTAAAACCAATTTGCAAGCAGTTGTGCCCAAACCCACATAGCTCATGGGTCCCACCATCCAGCGGGGGGGGGGGGCTTGTATGTTCAATCAAGTTGATCAAATGAGTGTCCAGTCTATATTGTTGTAGTTTCACCATTCACCCCAATCGCAGCCCTTACATTCTACCCCGGCCCCCTATTCCGCAGATTGTTCCCTCGGCTTAGAAAAGGGGCACAGGGGGAGAGAAAGCAAAACAGTCTTCTTACTTTCTCTGGAGCTGTTGTCTTGGACTCTGTCAGTTCTGGCTGTTGACCGGGGCAGGGGCCGGGACAGGGGGGCCAGGAAGAACCGGTTGAGAGGACGGAAGGAAGCAACAAAGCAAGGGGCGAGAGAGGGAGGGGGGGGGAGGTGGGTGGAAAGGGTGGGGGGGGGGAGGGGGGGGGGTAGGGAATGGGGTGGGGGTAGGGGGGGGTGTGGTGAGGGGGGGAAGGGGGTGGAAGGGTGGGTGGGTGTGGGGGGGGGGGGGGGGGTGGGGGGGGTGGGGGGGGTGGGGGTGGGGGGGGAAGGGGGGGGCGCGGGTGGGGGGGGGGGGGGGGGAGGGGAAGGGATGGGAAGGGGGGGGGGGGGGGTGGGGGGTTGGGTGTGGGGGGGGGGGGGGGGGTGGGGGGTGCGGGGGGTGGGGGGGGGGGTGGGAAGGGGTGGGGGTGGGGGGGGGGGGGGGGGGGGTGGGGGGGGGGGGGGGGTGAAGGGGGGTCAAGGTAAGGGGTTGGTGGGTGGGGGGGCTGGGAAGGGTAAGGGTGGGGAAGGTGGGTGGGTGGTGGGGTGGCGGGGGGGTAAGGGGGGGGGGGGGGGGGGTTGGTGGGGGGGGTGGGTTGGGGGGGGGGGGGGTGGGGGGGGGGGGCGGGTGGGGGGGGCCTTTCCTGGGGGGGGGGGGGGGGGGGGGGGGGGGGGGGAGGGGGGGTGGGTGGGGGGGGGGTGGGGTGGGTGGGGGGGGGGGGGTGAGGGGGGGGGTGGGGGGGGTGGGGGGGGGGGGTTTGGTGGGGGGGGGGGGGTGGGGGAAATTTGGAAAGGTTGTTGAAAAGTTTGGTAAGGGGGAGGGGGGATGGAAGGCATCGTGGGGGGGTTGAATAGTTTAAAGGGGGGGGGGTGTGTGTTTGTGTAATTGTTTGTGACGTGGCGTTGGGTATGTGGGTTGGTGGTGTGGGGGGTGGTGGGGGGCTGGGGGGGGGTGATGGGGGTGGTGGGTTTGTTTGGTGAAAGTGGGGTGGGGGGGTGTAATTTTTGTTAATTGTGTTGAATGCGTTTTTTTTTGTTGTTGTCGTTATTTTTGTTTTTTTTTGTTTTTTTTTGTTTGGTGGGGTGTGTTTGTTTGTCTGGGCGAATTTTTGAATGTTTTTTAATTTTTTTTTGTTAAATTGGTTTTTCTAATTTTTTTTGTTTTTTGTTTTGTTTTGCGGTTTTTCGAAGGTTAGGGTTTTGGAAATTTTTTTTTTTAAATTTTTTTTTTTTTTTTTTTTGTTTTTTTTTTTTTATTTTTTTAATTTTTTTTTTTTTTTTTTTTAAACCAGTTTTTTTCTTTTTTTTTAATTTTTTTTTTTTTTTTTTTTTTTTTTTTTTTTTTTTTTTTTTTCTTCTTTTTTTAACTTTTTTTATTTTTTTTAACAAACATGTTCTTTACTAAGTATGGTAGGTTACTTTGGTATAGACACAGATGTTTGGATGGTATGTTAATCCATGAATTACATTCTTTTCTATTAAGACTCTGTGGCTATAACATCTCCTAACCATTAGAGGATGTAAGCTTAGCGTCTCTTTGGTTCTAAGTTGCTAGTTGTTACTGTTTGGAATACTTGAGGCCAAGGGCCTCCCCTTCTTTACACTTGTTTTACACCACAAACAGTTTAAGCTGATATACAGATCCCAATCTCTAAATTGAACCAAAACTTTGCCAGAGGCTGAAGGGAAGTTGCTAGCCTTTGGTTTTAAGACTGTTAACCTTAAAATTCACAAGAATGATTTCCCCAGCCTGGTTTCATTCATTTGTTTCTTTTGTGACATCATCTTTCTGGTCTCAGCTCTTTTGTCATAAAAGGACAGTGGCATGGTAGTGCTAGATTGCTAGATCGTGTCTCCTAGACATGGCAGGGAAACTGCACACATGGAATCTCATCAATACAGTTGCCTAACCATGTCAGTGTGGATGGGGGAAATGTCACAAGGTCCCACCTGTCGATGAAGAGCTACAGGGAGTCAAAGGCTGGTGCGAGTAAGAATCAGTTTTCTCCAGGGACTAGCTCCCTGATAAGTTATCCAACCTGGTCAGCCCTAAACACAGTATGCTACAAGTAACAACAGTAAAGGAAAAATTATTTATATATATTATATATATATACTATATATATATATACTATATAAAATATATATAGGGTTATAGTTATGTATATATTTATATAAAACTATAATAAAGAAAAGGACACAAAATTGAAAGGGAGCGGGGGCCATGGGAAATGTGGAGAAGAGGGAGGGATGAAATGATGTAAACACAAGGTATGAACTTCTCAAAAATTTTTTGAAAAGGAGGCTGTCAGTATCTGCTCCCAGAATAAATAGGAATGATATGTACATGGATGTGTGGAGTGCTCTAAGCACACACTACATGGAAATGGTTACCTAACTCCTTATTGGTGCTAACTGGAGGCATTGCAACCAGTCTGAAAAGCAGCAGGCCCCTGTTCGATAGAAGATGCTGTTTGTAGTCTTTAATACTTCTGAATTTAGAAAGCTGTTGAGTATAAGGAAAATGTGGATAAAAGACCGATGATTTCAAAGTGCCATTAGAGGAGTTGGAGAGATGGCCTAGCGGTTGAGAGCTGACCGCTCTTGCAGAGGACCTGGCTTCGATCCCCCGCACCCACATGGTAGCTGAGAACCTTCTTTAACTCCATTTCCGGGGAAATCTGACACCCTCTTCTGACCTCCGCGGCATTGCATGACACTGGTGCACAGACCTAATGCAGACAGTACATTCATACACATACGAAAAAAATCAAAGTGCCATTAGAACAAAAAGTAGCCCAACATGATCTTTTCATAGCAGACCTAGTCATTGAAATATCCTGGATGCTGGATGCATCCAGAATCATGCTGAAAGATGTCATGTTTGAAGGCTCCTCCTTGGCAAGCCCAGACAACCATCTGTCCTGCCCTTGTGCCTCCACCGGCTTTACCTCTTCCCCCATGGTCACCAAGTGGGCCATGGGCAACGGTGTCCTGTTTTGATTCCGTGCCTGGTCTCTGCTGGTGCAGCCTGGGTGTCACAACATCGACAGTCTATACTCTTTAAGAGGCTGAAACCCCAGTGGTGGCTGGGTCCACAGACTGGATGTCTCAGCGCTCCCTGTCTGGCACTGAAGGTTTGGAGGATTCTTGAGAGACATGAGTCTTCATTTGGTTGAAAGCTCTCATGTCTTTGAGGTGGCAAGATGTGGCAAGCCTTCCAGGTAGCCTCACTTGCCAGTTAAGACAGGCAAAACAACTGTGGCTCTTTTTTTTTTTTTTTGTTTTTTTTTATAATGGATAACTTATTCTCCTTTGTGGAAATGAGTTGATTAGAAACTTGCCAATACAAAAGTTCATATATTAGAATTTCAAGACTATTTTTCCATTCATGTTGAATTTGCTATTATATGTTTTCAAATAGATGCTTATAAAATATACATTATCTGAATAAACTCTGAGATATCATTTTAAGCAACAAAAAAGATAAAACTCCTATTATTGAAGATACATTATTGCATTTGGGGAAACTAAACTATCCAACTGCACCCTAAGCAATATTGAAGCATAGTATACTGTTTGCTTCAGATATTTTTATTGGCTTCTTTTGCTTGAATAAACCTCATGGTTATTTAAAAATTATTCTCTCAGATGTCTCAGAGATCTTTGAGAAAGGATGCTTTAAAAACATACTAATTATGGAATATTTCAAACATAAAAAAATAGAAGGACTAGTACAATAAGTCTGTAATTTAGTTTCAGTCAATACCTGTTTTTCATCTTTGCTTCCCAGTGGTTAATTTCCAGGCAAATCTCAGATATCATATCAGGTCATGTAAATACTGACTGCACTGTAGAGGTGCTCATTTACTTACTTGAACCTGGGGCCCTGTGCATGTTGAGCATGAGTACTGCCACCTGGCTGCATCCCCAAACACTTTGGGGACTTCCTGAAAGGACAAAATTGAAAGATGACATGATATTTAAATATATGTATCGTTTATCAAGACCTTCATTATAAAGTCTGCATCACAGTTCCTTGATCATCTCTTAGTTTTGGTTTTTTAACTTTTAATGGGTTTGAATCAGAATCCAGCTGTAATCAATATATTAAATTGCTCATTTTGTTTCATTTTATTTTTAGATGGGGTCTCCCCATAGCTCCCAGCTACATATTAGTAGCAGGGTGGCCTAATCTTCAAGATATCCTCCTGCCTTTGCCTCCTGAGTGTTGAGATTAAAGAAAGGCCTGTGCCACCACGCCCAGCTTAACGCCCTTTTAATCTATAGATTTTTCCTCCTGATCTATTTTTCTCTAGAGAATGTTTTTGTCCAAGAAAATCCTGTTGAGTTTCCCATGTCCTAGGTTTTGCTCAGCAGATCCAATGGCGCCACCTCACACTTTCCTCTGCCCATTGCTATTTCCTCTAAACTGGTAGTTTGGCAAAGAGCCTGCATCAGTTTTCATTTGCTTTATTGACAAGAACATTTCACGGGTATTCTGGATGCTTCCCATTTTGCACATTAGCTGGAGCTGATGCTCATTGCTTTGAGAATGAATTAGAAAACTTCTTCTGTTAGGGGAGGAATAGTAAATAGTTTGGATTCTGTGTTCCAACCACTGCCTATGCAATGGCTTACTTCTGCTGTCACAGGGCAGAGGCTACAGACACACTATCTAAGCACTTGGGCATGGCTGTGCTCAAATAAAATATTATTGTGAACATTGAAGTCTGTGTTTCATATCATTTTAATGTACCACACAATATTACTGTCTTCGCTTATGTTTTTAGACCATTTAAAAATGCACAAGTAGCTATCAGCTACCAGACAAAGCAAAGGAGCCACAAACTGGAAATAGCCTTTGACGGAAGTTCATTGGGTCCTGGCCAGGAGCTAGTTTCTTATCAGGCATTGCAACATGATGGTTTAGCACTTTTTCATTTCTTAACTATTAATCAAAATATTTTTAAAAAACAATTTATATACTTTGTCATAATTCATGAATCCTGATGTAGAGGAAGCAGTAATGGGCACAGCGTGGTAGCCTTCATGTGTTACTGTGTTGTCAGGCCTTAGGTTTTAATTGGGTAATTGTGTTCACTTTGCTGGCAGAGGATATTTGGCCTTTTAATTGTAGAGGTCAATTAAAATGTCATTAAGAAATAAGATACATAAAAATAAATTGCCAACTATCTCTGTGTTGAGGTTTTTAGCTCTCATGATTTTTAAAAAAAACTGTTGGGCATTGTCTTAGATTTCCACTGCAGTAGTAAAATTAGCACAAATTTAGTGGCTTAATACTACTATGATAATATGTTAGAGTTCTGTAGTTCAGGAGTCTGCTACAGGCTTCACTGGAGAGAACACCATGATGTCAGCTGGGCTCCTTTCCCTGATGTGGTATCTAGGGAAAAGTTCTTTGACTTGCCTTTTCCAGCTTCCAGAAGCTACCCACACCCCTTGGCTCATGGCCCCTTCCTCTGTGTTTGAAGGCAGGAAAGTATATCTCTTACAGCTTCCATTGCTTAGCTTTCTCTGACCCTCTCCTCTGTCTCTCATCCACACTTCAGATTACATTGGGCCCACTTAATTCAGAGTAGTTTATTTTAAAGTCAGATTATTAGCCATCTTAATTCATTTGCAAACTTGATTCTTTTTATTTATTACTAATGTATATTCTTATTCTTTTTGGGTATTTCGTACAATAAATATTAATCATATTTAGACCCCCTCCTCATCCACACCTCTCCATAGCCCACCCCCTGGATTTCATGCATTCTGTCATGTCATATATATTAAGTAAGGCCTATCTGATGGTGAAGTTGTCCCTCCATGTAATTCATCCACTGGAGTCTAGTCAGCCTATCTAGAGTCACTCCCTTAAAGAAGACCAACTCTCCCTTGTAACAATAATCTGTTGTCAATAGTTCTTGGGAAAAGTTTGGGGCCTGCTGCCCATTTCTCCAGTTCTATGCTTGGTTTTTACCTGATTGAGTCAGTGCATGCTGACATGCAACCTTGATTCTTGTCTGCTGTGCAAAGTAACATCTTCCCAGGTGGTGGAGACTGGCCTGTGGGAAGGCCCTTCTCTGCCTCTGTGGGCATTAGGATGTGGAGTATGAGTTCAGAGTGCTAAGTATGCAGGTGGAAATGACCTCCCCTGCACTTAGTAGACTTGGGAATGAGAATGCTTTTTATTCTTTTTAGTGAGCAGTCAGCCTGCCCAGGTAATGCCTCAAAGGGCACAAGAGAAAAGAATGAAGAAAAGGATTCTGAAGGACTTATTTGATGTAAGGGTGGGATAAAATTATAATTTTAAAAGTAGAATAATTGAGAGCCTGGGAGGTGGCTCAGTGGAGAAAATGCTTGGTACGCATGAGTTCCAATCCCAGCACCCACGGACAAGCCAGGCAGGGACAGCAGCATGCATTCATAAGCCCCAGGGCCCACAGGATAATCTTTAGGGCTTGTTGGCCAGCTAGCTTAGACTAGACAGTAAGTTCCAGGTTCAATAAAGAGATCCTGCCTCTAATGGTGGGAGAATGTAAGACCTAGAGGATGGGGAGTGAGTGCCATGAAAGGCCTTCAGAATATGAGGTGGAAGACACGCCGTGGGCTGTCCGCAGCTAGGATGACCTGCCCAAGGTAAGTCAACAAGGCCAGCCAACATTCTGGCAGGCAGCACTACTGGGCTCGGTGGGTTATGGACAAGTAAAGGAGAGGATGCAAAGTGGGGAGGGTACACGGTGGTGGTGATTGAAGGAAGGGGGAGGGGTGGGTGAATATGATCAGACACATTGTTTACATGTATGAAATTTTCAAAGAATAAATAAAAGGTATCCTATTTTAAAAAGAGACCCTTCCTGAGAAGACACCCAATGTTGTCCTCTGGCCTCCATTCATGGGTGGGTGAGTGCATACTCACACATATTTGTGCACATACATATCACACACACACACAGTTAGCATAATATGAGCTTATTAGGTGCTCAGCAGTCCTGCATACATTATATCTAATGACTACAATTATTCATACTATAATTGCATTAAGCATGTTTTAATTGTATTATTTAGTTGCTAAAACATTTGTTAAGACTGGTCAAGTTGGTGTAAAAAAATCATGAATAACATAATACAATTTTCAGTTTTTGACTCATTGAATTGAAATTGTACACATAAAATAGCACACACACAGCATGCACATTATATATATCTATATATCTGTATCTATATCTATATCTATATCTATATCTATCTATCTAGATAGATTCAAACCACCACAATCTATCTATCTATCTATATCTATCTATCTAGATAGATAGATATAGATAGATAGATAGATAGATAGATAGATAGATAGTGGTGGTTTGAATGAGAATGTCCCCCATAGGCTTCAAGTATTCATACATTTTGTCCCCAGTTGGTGGCGCTGTTTTGGGAGATCTTAGAAGGTGTGGCCATGCTGGAGGAAGTACATCACTGGGGGGTGGGCTTAGAGAGTTCAACAAGCTTTGCAGGTCTCCAGTTGCTCTCTCTCTGCTTCCTGTGCTCATTGGAAGATGTGAACCTCAGCTTTCTGCTCCAGTTCCTGCCACCATGCCTCCTGCCATGGTGGACTCTAATTCCCTGGAATCGTCAATCCTAAACTCAAATAAACTCTTCCTTTCATAAGTTCCCTTGGTTATGGTGGTTTTATCATAACAACAGAAAAGTGACTAATATATATATATATAATATATATATATATTATATATTTTTATAAAAATTAATTATTTATATATATAATATATATATATATATATACATATATATATATGGGGCTGGAGAGATGGCTCAGTGGTAAAGAGCACTGACTGTTCTTGCAGAGGACCTGGGTTTGGTTCCCAGCATCCACATGCAGCTAACAACCATCCGTAACTCCAATTCTAGGGGATCTGATGCCCTCTTCTCACCTCTGTGGGCATTGCATGACATGGGTGCACATACACATATGCAGACAATAACTCACAAAGATACAATAAAAAAAATATTTTGAGGCAGTGTCTCACTATGTAGTGCTGGCTGGGCTGAAACTCACTATATAGACCACATGGGCCTAAGTCTCATAGAACCCACCTACCTCTGCCTCCTGCATGCTGGGATTAAAGCTGTGTGCCATCACAGCTGTGAGCATTTTTATATTCTTAAAAAAACTGTGCTTGTGTGTCTATGTATGATAGGTGTGTGATCGATGTATGATGTATATATGTAGGTATATAATGTGTATATGTGCATGTGATGTGTATATATGTATGATGTGTGCGATGTGTACACATGTGGTCTGTATGTGTGCATGCTCTCTATGTGATGTATATGTATATATATATATGTGTGTGTATGTGTATGTGAGTAATGTTTCTATGTGTACGGTATGTATATATGTGTATGCATGTGTGTGATGTGTGGTGTGTATGTGTATGATGTGTGTATATGTGTATGTATGAGTGTGTGTGTTTGCTTCTGTGAGATACATACATGTCACAGAGTGTGTGTGCAATTTGGAGGGCAGCCTTGGGTGTCAGTCCTGGTCTTCCTCTTTGTTTGATTCAGGGTCTCTTGCTTGCTGTTGTGTGTACCAGGCTAGCTGGCCTAGAGTCCAGGTGTTGCCATCTTCATTTTCTATCTTGCTGCGAGTGCCAGGATTAGAGTCACATGCTACAGCATCTGTCTTTTGCACGGGTTTTGGGGATCTGATCTCAGGTCCTCTTGTTTGCATAGCAAGGGCTATACTGAGCCATCTCCCCAGCCCCTACATCTTCCACACAGCTAATCAAAATGCGATTCTGGCCAGTCTGTAATTATTTTCTTCATTCTTTTCTTGATAAATAAAAATAACTCTTAACTTGAAATTTGGAATCACAACTACTCTCTAAATAGAGATCATTATAGTTATCTGAGGACATATGACTTTTTGTGGAAGTATTTGTCTCAACTCAATAGATAATTACTATGAATAATTGTTAATAGGAAAGATTCAGTAGTGAAAATTTAGCATTTGTTAAGGATACAGAAATGGCTTGTCTTAAAATGCTTAGGTCAGGGGCTAGAGAGATGGCTCAGCGGTTAAGAGCACCAAGACTGCCCTTGCAGAGGACCCGGGTTCAATTCCCAGCACCCACATGGCGTCTAAGAACCGTCTTTAACTCCAGTTCCAGGGGAATCTGACGCCCTCTTCTGACCTTCAAGGCATTGCATGACATGGGTGCACCAACCTACATGCAAACAGTACACTCATACACATAAAAAAAATTTAAAGGAAATTTAAAATAATGCCTAGGTCAAATATAGTAGGAAATTGAGTTTCCTTTTCTTTTAAATGTGACATTTTAAGAAAGTATAGCTTTGTGAAGAAATCTAGGGAACTCTGACTTGAGAAGAGATATGACTAGAAATACACCTGAAGATATATTCAAATAATAGTCAACAATTTTCTACAGTAGCAGACTGTGTGAGATGGCTTAAACCAGACCTTATTGGGCAAGAACAGTAGTTAAACCACATAACTTCAAGGAATCAATAGATTCCCCCTCCCATATCGTCTGTTGAAGAGGGTGTGTTTTAGTTTGTTCAGGCTACTGTAACAAAATTTCATAGATTGGGAGGTTTATTAACAAGAGAAATTTATTTCTTACAGTTCTGGAGTCTGGAAAGTCAAAGATCAAAGCATCACTAGAGTCAGCATCTGGTGAGGGGGGGCTCATAGCTAACAATGTTTCTGCTGTGATTTTACCTGGCAGAAAGGGTGAAATGCCTCTTTGGGTTCTGTTTTATAAACCCAATATTTAAGTGGGTTTATCCTGTTTATGAGGTCCACTGTCATGACCTAAGCACTTCCTAGAGACCCCATCCCCAAATGCACATCTGTTGGGTTTCATCATGCTGGTTTGGGGGACACTTTTAAACTGATGCAGAGCTACCTTCTGTCATGAATTTCAGAACATTTCCAAGGTGCGTGAGACCTCCAAATTGGAAGGGCGGAGAGCCAGGGGCCGGAAGGTGTGTGGTCTGGAGCTGCAGTGAATAGTCAAATCTAGAGAGCCGAACACTAAGTTTATAGCAGGGCCAAAGAACCAAAGCAAACAGACTTCCACACTGACTCAAGGCAGGACATCTCCCTTTGCCACTGTGAAAAACGTGTTACAGCTTAAAGATGTGATTATGGTAAGCGGGGGCAAACTCTAGTCCTTATATTTATTTGGCCTTATAAGATTTTCACAAAAGAAGCCCTTCGTAAGGGCTGTGGGGTTTAGCTCAGTGGCAGAGTGCTCATCTATCATGCAAAAGGCCCTGGTTTTGGTCCCCAGCACCACAAGCAAGCAGTACTTCCAGATTTACTGAGACACGTGGCAGAGTCAGAATTGGACTCGATATTTGTTGTCACCAACACATGCCAAGTGGGAACTTTCCATTTTCACTGGTTTCATAGCACAACTCATCTCTACATATAAAGACATATTCCAAACAAAAAGGATGGGCTTTCAAACCTTTCCTTTGTTAGGAATTACTGGCAGTCAGTTGCGATAAATAGGAGTTTTTAATCACTTAAAAGTATTTGATATCCCAACATTAAATGAAATTAGCTTTCCTTAAAAGATAAACAGTGATGATTGCCATAGTGTAGGAAGGATTTAGGTTACAGATACAAAGAGAGCCTATGATTTCAAAGTTTGGTTAAGTTATTGGATGCCACTATAGAATGCTGTGGTAACAGTAACTAAAACAAGAGCTTAATTCATGTTATCAAGACCAAATGCTCCCAATTAAATGAGTGCAGAAGGACCCGGAGATAAGCAGTGGTTAAGCTCTGTTTGTCTCTGACCCATTACATTCAGTAGGAAGAGGGAAAACATTTCAGAAGAATACTATGCCTTTATATCTGGTGCCTTTGGCTCAAGAAGACAGACTACTGGGCTGGAAGGATAACACCAGAGCCCTGTTCTTATCTGAATGGTGAGGTAATTCCTAGGATATTGTATTACTGCATAGTTTGTGAATCATATATGTTGCAGAAGGCTGGGCATTAAGTCTTCTTCCTGGTAAAAAGGTCTAACTAGCAAAGACAACCTTGTAAGGACTTGGAATGTAATCTGGCACTTGGCTCTAGGGTCTGCTTCAGGGTGTTTTCTTCATTAGTGTACGCCCCCAGTCTTGCTAGTGGCTGGTGTGCTTTGGGAACTCAGTAATCACATACAAAGGGAAGTCACAGAGCACAGTGAAAATTCTGAAGATGTAGGTGTTTCTTATTTGCATAAAGAGGAAAGATGGGAGGAAAAGGAGAATACTGCTGGAATTTCTAAATGTCCAACACTTTAAATGATCATTTATGAGACCGACATAATGCTGGTATTATTTTGGATAGTTTTATTTGGATGCCCCAAATTACAGATAAGTAAACTAAATTTCAGAGAAGTGAAGTAATTTCTAACCAAGACCACCTGGGACATGGGAGAGATTCTCACACGTAGCCATTCTTTAATTTTCTCCCCCAAATACTTGGCTGACTTGTGAATTAGGGGTGGGATGATTCAAAGAACACAAAGTATACCTCTGCCTTTCCCATCACAAGATGAACTTTTTAAATGTAGATGTTGAAGTCAATTCAGATCAGGGTTCAATAATGAAAGAAATAAAACTGTACAGTTATCAGGACCAACTTAGTTTCAGAAAGAAATGTTAAACAGAAAAAGCACACTAATTTGTTACTGAAAATACTTCATCACTATTGAGAAAGAAATGGAATTAAATTTTGCTTGTGTAATCTTAAGTTTTAGTTTATTTTCCATTTATTGTTTTTAATGTGTTGAATCATTTATTTAACAAGTTTTAAATAAGCTTTGGCTATTTCTGTGATGTCAATCAAAATCAGGTCTAGAAAACTTCAAATTTACAAAATGTAGAACCCTTGTTAACTAGGTTCTGTGTGTGTGTGTGTGTGCGTGTGTGCGCGCACGCATGCGCGTGTGTGCGCGTGTGAACACAGTAACCGGAGCCTTCAATGTCTTCAGTTATGTCAGCTAGGAACTGGGTTCTTTAACAAGGGCCTTCAGCCAAGGTATTGCTCTCAGTCATAAGTGAACTATGGATTGCTGTTCTGCACTTCCTACTTACCAAGGTTAAGAAACTCCATTAAGATCAGGAAGACAGAGACATGACAAGAGTGGATGAAAGTAATTAATTGGAAAAATCACTTCCTTAAAATTAACCCATTTTATAAGCATTTTAATTTAATCTCAATTTGTGTTCTCATAAGAAGTATATTTTTACTTCTTTACAAGCCATGTATCTTAAAAAATCTATAAAGTGAGCTTTTTCTCTTAATGTAGATTGGGACACCAAAATAGAAGAGAATTCATCTGTTTCAGTACTATGGGATAGTGACTGTGGGGATGACGTTGGTGTGTGGCGACAGGAGAGGAAACTTGACCTTGCTTCTTCATTTGTTATGAGACGAGGGGAAAGTGAATATAGGCTATGTGAACTCAGAATTTTCTGAAGATCTTTATTATTTTATAAATATTATTTAATCTGTTCAAGAGTCTTAATTAGCAGAGGTCGTTTCTGTTTTCCTGAGTTCTAGCCCTCTAAAAGCTTATATTCTGGTGAGGGCTAGCTGAAGGTACCTAGGCCAGTCAATAAATTCATAATAAGGAATTGCTAACATTATAAGTTCATGAGGAAAAAAATAAAGCAAGATAAGAAAGAAGGGAGCAGAGGGGTCATTTTCATGGTGAAGGGAGAGACTGAGTGATTCTTTTAGCAGATGTCACAATGGAGTGAGGGACCAGCTGTGAAGATACCAGACAAAGAACTAGAACAGTCTAGAGAAAACAGAAAGTGTGTGTGTCCTGCAACAGCAGAAGAGGGTTTGGAGTGCTTGAGGAACATGAAGCCTGGAGCCTGAGCAGAGTGAGCCTAGAGGAGGCAGTTGGGAGGTGGAGACTTGAGGTCAGGTTTATCTGACTCCAAACCTGTGTACTTAGTGTTCCCCTTGTGCTATGAAGCAGGAGCAGTGCAGCCGCTGGAGAATGGCGAAGAGCATTTGAAACAGCCCCGGCTTTGCAATAGATCAGATGGGAACACTGGAGGAAATCAGGAAGAGGCCCACTAGATGTCTCATTGGAGGACAGATAGCACGGCTCAGGTTCTAGGCTACTGGAAGCCATGTCTTTCAGGTTCACATTTCAAGGAGCAGATTCAATAGAAGAGAGCAGTGGCCTGGCCATGTTCATGACAGTTACAGCTGCCAAAGCTGGTGTCTCTGGAACTGTGCTATGGGATTTGCATATACTGAATAATTTATTCCTTATAAGCAACCTCCTTATATTCATTTGAAAGACAAAGAAACTTAGACACATACATATTAAATCACATTTCCCATACCATGGAGTTTGAGATCAGGCTGTCTCCACATCCAGTACTCTTAATTGAGGCACAGAATGGGAAAAAAGGGAAAGGAATTCTATTTATTTATTTATTTATTTATTTATTTATTTATTCATTCATTCATTCATTCATTCATTCATTCTCATCACTCTTCTGAAATATGGAATAATGACTGACAAATGCACTATCTAAAAAGGTATTTATGGGGCTGGAGAGATGGCTCAGTGTTTGAGAGCACCGGCTGTTTTTCTAGAGGAGCTGGGTTTGGTTCTCTGCTAACATCATGGCTAACAACTATCTGTAACTCTAGCTCAAGGGAACCTGATGCCTTCATCTAACCTCCACAGTCACACATGTGCAATGATTGTGGAGGCAAACCACTTGTACACTTAAAATAAAAATGGGAGCTAGAGAGATGGCTCAGCAGTTAAGAGCGCCAACTGCTCTTGCAGAGGTCACAGGTTCAATCCCCAGCACCCACATGGTGACTGAGAACTGTCTCTAACTCCAATTCCAGGGGACTCTGACACCCTCTTTTAACCTCCGCAGCATTGTACGACATGGGTGCACAGACCTACATGCAGACAGTACATTCATACACATAAAAATAAATAAAATTTTAAAAAATGAATAAAAATATAAATAAATAAAAGATAACGACCCATATTTGTCTGAAGAATATAAGAGAGTTGGGCAGCACATTAAATATGCATTTTATTCAGTCCTCCCTAACTTCTGTTTCCCTATTCTCCCAAGATCCATACAAAAATGGGATTAACAATGAGGTACACTAGTGCAGGCACTGGATTCTTAGCAAAATCTCTTTTTAGTCAACCTCAGAAGGTTACTTCTACTAAACTAAGTTAGAAACCCAGTTCTTGAAGCCTGAGAGAACTTAATGGCTATGACATGCTCAGTAAGACTCAAGGGTTAAAAAGAGCTAAGTGAGAACATAGTTTCATTTTTTATTGTTGCTACTGACATTTATTTTGTTTATGTGGTTAGTGTTTTTATCAAGCAAGGCTTTCAGGTGCATACCCTTTCTAACTAGGCTGCTGAAATATTCCACAGGCTCCAGATTAAGGAGCTGTGGACTAAATTTGACAAGTTCTGTAGAGATTCATTATCCAGATATACACACACACACACAGAAACAACAAAACAAACCGTACATCTATCCAGGAATTCTGAAGGGCCTCAATGGTGAAATAGTAAAACTGTCCATCAAAATGTATAGCTGACTTCAAGCAGTGGCTCTCCTGGAGACTCTTGGCTATTTGAATTTGCTGAGGAACTCTTTAAATTAGCCACCTGGGTGGACCTTACCATGTCAGGGGACTGTCCATCTCTGTGACAGGGCTGGGGAAGATTTAGCTCAAAGAGATGGTCAGGTGACTTAGATGCCAACTGAAACTGGAATAAGATGGTTTTAATGAGGATTACCTATCACAGTGGTTGTCTGTGTCAAAGTTACCTGGATGGCTTGTTAAACTGGACTGCTCTGCCCCACCCTCTACAGTGTTCAACAACAGGCACTGGGGACATGGTCTGAGAATATTAATTTTTTATAGGTTCCGAGATGCTGCTGGGGCATCACCCTTTGATAAACTACTGGCTGACATGAGCTTAGGCACACTACCTGGAAAGTTACAGGGTGAATGGCTATGACTACCTTCATTGATGGTTGTCTGCAATACTCCGTGTTGTGGGTGGAATTATTACTGACCACTGAAGATAAGATGTTATGCTAATGCAATGCTATTTCCCCAAGGTGTATGGAACAGTTTGGAACTGGTCATGTTTTCTGTAAGTTTGTGAATAAAGGAACTGACTAGGGGGCAATACCGCACTATTCAAAAATATAAAAATCGGGGATCTGTGACTTTTAAAGTCTAGTGTCATGGGACTGGAAGAAACAGGGTGGGGAGGTGCTCCTTTATTGGGGATTGAGTCGAGATTGAATGATACCAGTTCTAGTTTGCTTTCCATTGCTGTGATAAAAACACTGACCAAAACCAATTTGAAGAGGGAAGGGTTTATTTTATTTTACATCTCCCAGGTCACAGTTCATCACTGAGAGAAGCCAAGGTTGGAACTCGGGGCAGGAACCTGTAGCACACAGACCATGGAGGAATGCTACTTACTGGCTTGCTTCCCTGACTGGTACTCACCCTGCTTTCTTATACAACACAGGACCACTTGCCCAGGGGTGGCACTGCCCACAGTGGGCTGGTTTCTCCCCACATCTGTTAACAATCAAGAAAATGACCCACAGACATGACACAGGCCGATCCAAAGGAAGAGATTCCTCCATTGAGGTCACTCAATATTAGGGCAGATCATCATGTACTTACATCTTAAATTTTTCCAAGAAAGAAAAACCCAAGCTAGTGGGAACAACGTTTAGAAAGCTCTTCACCCCACCCCTCCACCCTGAAACAGCCACGTATTCTGTGAGGGCCAATGCAAAATGAAAATGTAATCCAGCAATTGGAAAGAAGTTTAAGATGGCAATAGCAAAATTTTAACAAATCATGGGGACCCTGAAATTAATGGGTGACACGTCAGTGAACCCAGCTCTGTATAAAATCTAAAAGAGCTTCAAAAGATTTGGAGTTAATTTGGGGAGAGGCAGAGAAGCAGCAGGTGAAGGTAGGGAAGGACAAGAGAAAGCAGAGAGATGTGGATATGAAGAAAGTATAAGATGTGTGTGTGTGTGTGTGTGTGTGTGTGTGTGTGTGTGTGTGAAAATGTCATAATGAAACCCAATATTTCGTACAATATATGCTAATTAAAAAGAACTGAAAATAAATGGTTTGGAGTTGGATGTAGACACAAGGCTCCCTAAGACTCTGAGCAGCTTCACTTCTTTGCTTCTCAGTTTCTGGATCTGAACCACTTGGAGAATAATCTTTGCCTTGAAAATTCATTAAGAGAATTGTGCTGTGGGGATAGCACAGCCATTAAAGGCGGAGGCTAAGAACCGCAAAAAACAAAACAAAACAAAACAAAACCCCCAAAAACCCAAGTTTGAGAATCAAATTAGCTAATACACATCCTACCGATAGCGTAGCATTGCAGAGAGAGAAAAGGGTTGTGGGCAGGAAAGATTACTTTGTCCTAGTTCGCTTTGTCAACTCAACATAACTTAGTCATCTGAGGAGAGGCACGACTGAGGAACCACCTCTATCAGACTGGCCTGTGGCCATATCTGTGAGCCTCTGTCTTGATTCTTAATTGATTCATCCCAGGTAGGGCTGGCCTGTCTGTAAAGCTAGCTGAGCATGAGTCTATGAGTGAGCCAGCAAATAGCATTCCTTCATGGTCTCTGGTTCAGGTTCCTATCTTGGGTTCCTGCCTTGCCTTTCCTCAATGATGGACTGTAACCTGGGAGTGTAATCCAAATGAATCATTTTCTCCCCTAAGTTTCTTTTGGTCAGCCTGTTTTATCACAGCAACAGAAAGGAAATGAAAACACTGACTCCCCAGTATGGGTACCGTTTTTCATCTTCTTCCAAAGCTAATCAGTGCGAAGTCTCTTAACCAGGAAAGACAGGAACTAAGAGGAGACCAGTAGGCTGGAACCAAGGATGCAGTGGAGAATGACAGGCGAAGACTCAGAGGAGGAACAAAGGGCCAGATTATGAGTCTTTGGAGAACTCCACTTCTAGCCACAATTCTAGACCCAAAGTAACAAGTCTGATTTTAGCCTGAGTGCATGGGGAAACACATAAGGCTTTTCAGCAGACAGATGATGGGTATTGATCAAATCTCTTCAAATGCTTTATGAAAGAATGGGTAGAAAATGGAAAACAGAGGCAGTAGAAGGTTATTGTGGGAATGCTGGTGAAAAATGAGGGGAGCCTGGACCTGGCGGGTGACTGTGGAGATGGGAAAACACAGAATGGTTTTCTAATGCATTGTGGTGGTGGGAGCACTTGGCTTTGCAGTAAGGACTCATGTAGGTGTTACGAGGAGCAGATGAGTCTAGATGGATCAGACGTTTCTTGCCTTAACAGTTGGGTAGATGGCAATATTTATAGAAATCATGAAGAACTAGGGGATAAACAGACTTTGTAGGAAAGTCAAAGGCTCAGCTTTGAGCATTCTGACGTTAGGAATGGTAGCATCAAGTTTATGAATTGCATCCTTGTGACTGGATCCCAAAGGAGGAATCTCAGACAGTTTGGGAATTGCTAGTTTATAGCTGGTACCAATGCCTGAGGATATCAGGTTAATTTGGATGATGCTACATAGATGTTAAGAGGGTCCAGGGAAGAACCCTGTTGATCTCTTTAATAGAGGAGCAGATAAACCAGAGAAGATAAAGGTAAATATGTGAGCAAGCAAGGGAAGGAGGAGATTTTAGCCAAGGGGAAACTGGACGAGAGTGGACAGTCTGGATTCTTTGTAAGAGGGTTTTCCCTATATTGAGGATGTAGCAGAGAGCTGGGAGAACAGGCCAAGCACAGAGGAAGGCCAGTGAGGTCAAGGGGCATTTTTTTTCCTTTGAAGATAAAGAATATGTCTGTCTGGGGCTGGAGAGATAGCCTAGTGGTTAAGAGAGCTGACTCCTCTTGCAAAGGACCCGGATTCAATCCCCAGCATCCACATGGCAGCTGAGAACCATCTGTAACTCCAGTTCCAGGAGAACTCTAGTTCCAGAGGAATCCGACACCCTCTTCTGACCTCTGAGGCATTGTATGACACAGGTGCACAAACCTACATGCAGACAGTACATTCATACACATAAATAAATAAATAAATAAATAAATTAATTAATTAATTAAAAAAGAATATGTCTGTCTGTGTGCTCACAGAGAAGAAGAGGATGATGATGGACAGCTGGAAAATACAAACCCAGGGAGAAGACTGGGGGGATGGATTCTTTGTAAAACAGCATTCTACAAAAAAGCAAAATAACTAATGGAGAGTGAGAGGACACCAAGGCAAAATAGCACTGGCCAAAATGCTTGCAGCTGACTTCATCCTGCCTTATGATATTAATTTATTTCCATTGCTTAACTTGCTTGTTTGTCTCATTATTTTTCTCCTTGACTTATCAGAGGAGAACACTTGTGGTTTATCTGCATTTAAGTCCTGAATCTAGCACAGTATGTTGGGCTTTATGTGTATGTTCAATATGAGTTTATTGAGGTATTGTCATGGAGATTCTTGATCTCTTAAAACATTGGCTAGAAAAATATCACATGGTTGCTTGCCAAAGACTAGTTTCTGATGAATTCATGAATATAAATGCAAATCAACAACTTTTTAGTGTTGAAGAGAATCTACAAGGCCATTCTTAAAAATCTGAGCAATGTGAACTTTGGGTAGAAATCAGAAGGCAGACCTTAGAAAGTTGGAAAACTTAACCTGTTCTCTAGGTTAAGAGCTCAGCTGGTCTGATCTCAATCAGCCACTTTATTATACCCTGTCCTGACAAGCAGAGCCATCAATGGATTTGAAAGAAGAGCAGAGGAAGGAGTGGGTTAGTTATGCCAAAGTTTGGTTGACATTGTAATAATTTTAGCTTCATTAAGAACATATTGCTTCTCTATGTTATGAAATTTGGGGTTGTGTTATGAAATTAGGAAGAAACAAACTGCTAGAAATGGCAGGGAGATTTTCTTAAATGAGTTAGATAAAGCTGTTACCTCTCAATTATGGAAATATCCTGCCACAGCTGTCCTTTCCGATCTCTTTGAAATGTATATACTTCTTAAATTTTATAGACCTCCTCCAAGCTGTAATCTACATTGTTTTATTTTTTATTTCCAGAATAATATACAAAATGTTTCCTACCCACAAGTTTCGGTAATGAGCATAACATATTGAAAGAAAACAAACTTAAATAGCCTTCCTGCTGCCTGCTTTCCTTCTAGAAAACTATTACACAGAGAATAGTGACAGGCATTGCTCTCCGAAAATGAAGGATAGGGTACTTACAGTTTTCTCCCTTTTTTAGGTGGGGGGTTGGCCTCTCCTGGACATAAATCACATCATAAAATAATCCAAAAAGGATAAACCTTGAAAAAAATGTATAAAATTTGATTAAAGAGTGGTTCATAAAGAAAATCCTATTTATGAATTTTCTGGCCTTCAGTGGATTTTTGTGTTTATCCATTTCTTAGAATGTTTCAGTTCAAAGTTGTCTCTTAAATGTGAAGATTTGTTCCAAATCCAAGAAGTGAATTTAATGTTAAGAAAAGCAAAGCACCTTGCTCGGGGCAGGAAATAGTTACTGAAGGGTTTTTGCCTTGGGGAATGGGTGTCATCAGATTGAAACGAAAATGCTGGGAGTGGAGCAGTGCTCTTAATAGTAATCAGCTGTGGGGAGGATTTGCATGGAATGCATTTTTCAGGTTGAGGTTTAGACAGAGATGGTTTTACTCTGTGGATATTGTGTAGAGATGTGGCCATATAATTGTGTGGGACTCTTTTTTTAATTAAATTTATTTTGGCTGACATATACAAATACAAAGTTGTATGTTTAAAAACTATTTTATTGAAGTTTTGTGCAATTCATACATTTCTCAGTCCAATTTAGACTCATTCTCCTTTCCCTGCCCCCTGCCCCACCTGAGTTCATGCATTCTGCCATACATGTCTTGTATCTTTTTCCGAGTCTTTTTAAAGTTTTTCTATGCAGAGGGTTATTGTTTTGGGGAGAATTTTACTGTTTTAGTCAGTTCTTTGTCCCAGTCCTTTTGTTGTTGTTGTTGTTGTTCTCTTCAATTTGTATTGCTCCAAAATATGCATATCTATATATGTCACACATATACTAAAATCATGTCATCTGAAAATAAACTGTATGTTAATTCCAAATCATATTTTGGAATTCACATTTTTCTCTTTTAATTTTATATTACTCTGAAATATGCATATATACCTTCCACCCATATACCAAAATTACAAAGTCTGAAAATAAGTGGTAGGTTAATTCTAGAACCCATTAAGGGATTCACATTATAAGAGCACAGTTGCTTTCAGATAAAAAGAAATATAACATTAACATTGCTCAGTTTGCCTCACAACTAGGGATTTGGTGCTAGAATCCACAGACAAGGTATGCCATTCATTGTTTTTCTGGAACTTCGTTACTTCACTTAGCATAATATCTTCTAGTTCATATTAATAGGGTCACATGGTGTTTCATGCACATATACATTATTTAAAGCTTAAATCTGCTGAACATGTCTATGTTGTTAAGCATGTATAATTTCTTTGTGGTTAAAACTTCCACAGTTCTTTCTCTGAGGCTTTTGAAATGCATGCAACATTATATCTATAGTCATCCTACTGTAAAATCATATGCCAAAGCATCTTGCTTTATGTAACTGCAACTTGATATTCATTGATCAGCTTCATCCATACTTCATACATATACCAAATTTACAAAGTCTGAAAATAGACTATAGGTTGATTCCAAAACACATTTATGGATTCACAGTTTAATCATAAACTTGTATGGAGGTAAAAAGAAATATAACTTTATAATTGTAAATTACATATCAAGTTGATGTATGTTTTAATGTACTTTTAAATTTTTATTTATTTATTTATTTATTTATTTATTTATTTATTTTTATGTGTATGAATGTATTGTCTGCATGCAGGTCTGCGCACCCATGTAGTGCGATGCCGCGGAGGTCAGAAGAGGGTCTCGGATTCCCCTGGAACTGGAGTTCTACTGGAACTGGAGTCACAGACGGTTCTCAGCCGCCATGTGGGTGCTGGGGATTGAACCCGGCTCCTCTGCAAGAGCGGTCGGCGCTCTTAACTGCTAGGCCATCCCTCCAGCCCTTAATGTACTTTTAAAAAGAGGTTTATTCTTTCTCATAAATCTTAGAATTGAGGAAAAAGAGACATATAGTTCAAGCTATATCTATAGCAATATCAGTCAATGTGGTATTATCTTTACTGACCAATTGCCTGCTTTGATCTCTTAAAAGAATTTGATGCTAGTATCCACAAATGAGGGATAACATACATCGTTTGTTTTTCTGAGACTGTGTTACTTCACTTAGCATAACAATTTCTAGTTCCATCCATTTACTTGCAAATTTCATGATGATGTCTTTCTTTACCACTGCATAGAACTCCATTGTGTAGATGCACCACATTTTCATTATCCATTCATCAGTTGAGAGACACTTGGGTTGCTTCTAGCTCTTCACTACTATGAAAAGAACAGCAATAAACATGGTTGTGCATATATCTCTGTTACAGGATGAATCAGTTGGGTATACATGCAGGAGTGGTATGATTGGGTCAAACTGTAGTTTCGATTTTAGTCTTTTTTTTTTTTTTTTGTCTTTTCGAGACAGGGTCTCCCTGTAGCTCCAGCTGTCCTGGAACTCACATTGTAGACCAGGCTGGCCTTGAAATCACAAAGATCCGCCTGCCTCTGCCTCCCAAGTGCTAGGATTAAAGGCGTGCGCCACCACGCCCGGCTTCAATCAAAGAATTGAAGAGAAAACCCACAGAGTGGGAGGAAATCTTCACCAGTGACACATCTGACAGAAGTTTAACATCCAGAGTATATAGAAAGACAAATGACCCAGTTAAAAGACGGGCTAAAGATCTGAGCAGAGACTTCTCAAGAGAAGAAGTAAAGATGGCTAAGAAACATTTTTAAAAAGTGTTCAGTAGTAATTAAGGAAATGAAAATGAAAACTACTTAAAGATTTCATCTTACACCCGTAAGACTGGCTATGATGAAGAAAACAAATTATATCAAATGCTGGAGTGGGTGTGAAGAAAGGGGAACACCATTCACTGGTGGTGGGAATGCAAACTTTTGCAACCTGTATGGAAAGCAGTATGGAGAACCCTTAAAAGACTAAAAGCGTGTGGGACTCTTAAAGTTCACCTGTCTTACAGACAAGTGTTCTGGGCTGAAGAAAAAAGCTGAGAAATGATTCTTAAAAGTCCACTAAAGAAAATGGTGTCTGAGTTGTCTTGAAGATTCAGGTGCTGGAAAATATCTACTAATGTGTATATTTTAATTATTAGCAGAATAATTTTCAAAGTCTGCATAGTGATGTGACAAGAGTTTAGCCAAATGAATCTCATTTGGATTCCTTTTTAAATCTCTGATCTTGTTTAGCTCATTTGGAGGAATTTTGGTATATTCTGCTAGAAAGATTCATTGAATTATGTTATCTTTAAAGAAAAAGGAGGCGGGTGTTTTCAAACTATATTTGCTACAACCTCAAGTTTCAATAAATCTTTCTTGGGAGTCCTTGGAATTAGGCATATGGTGATCCCCTGTTCTTATTTGGTGCTAACCCAGCAGTGACTGAGACTGAGAGATTTCTAATGAGGTCAAAGCAGAAAATCATTGTGACATCCCTTACTGTGCTTATTATCTGTAATATTTCCTTCAGCATGCACAACACTGTCATTTTTGTTTATTTTCCTCCAAGTATATTGATACTTTATTCATGAATTGGAAGTCAAATTATTGGATTTCTATAACATCAATTTGAAGTAAAAATAATTTTTTCTCTACCCTTCTAAGTTTCTTTTTCTTTTTCTTTTTGGTCTTTTTGAGACAGGGTCTCCCTTTAGTCCCAGCTGGCCTGGAGCTCACTATGTACACCAGGCTGGCCTTGAACTCACAGAGATCCACTTGCTTCTGCCTCCCGAGTGCTGGGATTAAAGCCCTACGACACCACACCCAGCCTCCTTCTAAGTTCTTATCTGAGATGTTTATAGCAAAATAAATTAATAAGAGACAGAAGTTTATATTATATTATATGTATAATAATGTCAATGTATCATAATACATTGAAGGAAACTTGGAAAAATGGAACTCTCAAAGAAGCAGTCAGACTTTTGTCTTATATGATGATACTTTGAGCCAAGAACTTGCTTTTAGAGAAATGGCATGATAAAGGAAAAGCACACTGATTCAGGACTGGCACGTGGTGGAAAATGGATAGAGGGCACAGGTTGTTAGTGCGGTTGGCTGTTCAGATTCTCGGCACTGTCTTCCAGCCGATAAGGACCCATAAAGTCATCTTCAGGCATGACTTTTCGCACCTACCTGGTGAGAAAGGGGAGAATACCTTTGTGAACTTAAGTTGTGCTTTTTGGCAAGTGGAGGAGGAACAGAAGAAGACATTTGTTTCATGTGCTTCCTGATTGCCTGCTCAAAATAATCCTTGTGCCAAAGTGGCATAGTTTGGGGTGGCATTGTCTATAATTCACTACAGTGCCCACTGGAGAGTTACATATTGTCTGTGAACACCACCTGGAAAGGAGATGTTTATAGATTACAAATCGCTGCTGCAAGTTAATTAGGTGATTCTTTTTTATTTATTTATTTATTTTTATTGATGCTTTGTGTATTTCATACATCATTTTCCTGTTCAGTTCAGGCATATTTCCCTTTCCCTTCCCCCCACTCCCCCAACCCACCCCATCCCAGATCATGCATTCTGCCATAACTTTCCTGCATCTTTCTCTGTTTTTTCTTCATTTTTTAACAATAAGTGATAATTTATGAGTACAAGCATCCTTCATGTAAAACCAATTTGCAAGCAGTTGTGCCCAAACTCACACAGCCCATGGGTCCCAATATCCAGCTTGTATGTTCAATCAAGTTGATCCAATGAGTGTCCAGACTATATTGTTGTAGTTTCACCATTCACCCCAATCGCAGCCCCCATATTCTACCACACCCCCTCTTCCGCAGATTTTTCCCTAGGCTTAGAAAAGGGGCACAGGTGGATGAGAAGCAAAACAGTCTACTCTCTCTGGAGCTGAAGAAGTGGTCTGCAGAGAAGGTTGGCGTGGAATTCCTGTCCAATATTTCTCTCCAGCCTCCCATATTCTTTTCCTTTCCTGGTCTAATACCCCCCCCCCCCGTTAGGGGAGGTCTGGGTACGGCCTTGCTGGAGGAAGTGCATCACTCCAGACTGGCTTGAGAGATTTTACACTCGCACACTTCCAGTTTGCTCTCCCTGCTTCTATTCGTGATTGAAGAAGCAAGCGTTCAGCTTGCAGCTCCTCCTGTGATCTCAGCTTGCAAACCCTACTGTCCTGCCAGCTACCTGCCACCATGCCTTCCCTCCATGATGGACTCTTAGGACTCTGGAACCATGAGGTGAAATACCCTTTTTCTCCTTTAAGTTGCTTTTTGCCTTTGTCACTGTGAGGATATTACATAGATGCAAACATTTCAGAATGTTCAAATAGGGGCGTGGTTTTCCATGTACTCACCATATGGTGACCTGACCCCAAGGAAACTATATGACCACCCAAGATAAGTACATGAGTATTCATATCAGTTGTCAACTAGAAAAAAGTTTATTAATAAATAAATGAATAAATAAACTGTTTTCTATACAATGGGATACCCAGCAGACAAAAAATGGCTGAATCTTAAGAAGTTATGCTGAATGAATAATAAAAGACGTGAGGCAGAGGGCTACATAGTTTGTGATTGTATTTACATGAAAACAGACTGAGCTAATCGAGAGGAACAGCACATCAGTGATTACCTAGGGCTGAGCATGGTAGCTAAATGTCTGCCAATAGGAAAAGAAAAGTTTTGGCATGATAGGAATGTCTTACAGTAGTTTTGAGAAAATGTAATTTTTTAAGGCTTATTGAGATGTATATTTAAAAGTGGGCCTGTTATACCCAAATAGAGTTTCAAAGTTAAGTTCATAAACCTAACATTTAATATAACTTAAAATTTAACTTTATCCTGTGAGCCATAACTTAGTGATTATAATTAAAATGTAAATATCATTAGGTATTTAATTCTTAAAACTTAATGTACTTTTGAAAAATTAGATGTAAACTTTTATTCGTCAATGATGGTACAGATGAGGAAATTATTCGGGAAACCAAATGGTTTCTACTTATAATAAGGAATAGTTTATTTTAACTCTAGAACAAGAGTTAGACACTCTCACATATCGTTAAACAATTTGTGCTATTAGTTTGGGAGAAATATTAAAATAGCAAAAAATGTCATTAAATGATGGAAAATCATCAGCTAATTAAAATGTTACTCAAATATAAAATAGCATAATTTTAAATATTTCATTTAATTTGATTGGAACTCTTGCAATATTTCTAAGAAATAAAGCACTAATAAACTGATTAACTTTTCTTCTACTTTCGCTAGTGCCTGCTCTAAATTATATTATTAAAATTTCTCTATTGACTTACACTTTTTGATAGGTAAAAATAAATCTGAAATAATACTTTCAGCATTTGATTCTAAAGTAAAAGCCACCAGATTTAAATTTATTTTCATTTTATTTGTATGAGTGTTTTGCTTGCATGCAAGTAAATGTACCGCATGTGTGCAATACTTGCAAAGGCCAGAAGAGGGCATCAGATCTTCTTGGAACTGAAGTTACAGACTGTCACCATGTGGGTGCTGGGAACTGAACCTGGGTCTTGTGCAAGATCAGCCAATGCTCTTAACTTCTGAGGCATCTCTGCATCTCCAACAGACTTTTTTTTAATTTGTGAAATTAAAAAAAAATGTTAGGGGCTGGGAGTGCCAAGTCTGTCAGTGATCCAAGCCCCACAGAGTCTCAAATGCCCATCCTGGGAGGCTGGTGTAGAAAACTCTCCTACTGATGCAGCAACAGAAAGGAGTGAAGGACTTGTAAGTTAGACATAATCCATTTTCCACATAAAAATCTAATGGTCATTCACAGGATATGAAGTCTCATACTGTTTCTATTTATGACATATAAAACAGTTTTTAAAGGCTATTTTTACTGGGTCCTAATATATAGAAAATATTTTCTTGAATAATAGACAAACTATGTTTAAACTCATGTCTATCATTTTCCTGTGGTTAATGTAACAAAGAATCATAAACTGGATGGTTTAAGACAGTAGGAATTACATTCCTTCACAGTTTTAGACTCACAAGTTTGAAATTAGTATTTCAGGTAGAAATCCAAGTATGAGGATGGTTGCCTCTGCTTTCCCTCCAGATTTTGGAGAAGATGGGCATTCCTTGGCTTACAGCCACACCCCTCTTTCTACCTCACTCATCCTGGCCTTCTCTTCTACCTGGATCCATTTCCTCTCTGCCTGTCTCTAACAAGGACACTGTCAATGCGTTTTTGGCTCATTGACAGATTCATGTCCCATGGCCCTCAATGTGGTCACCCCTGCTGATGTCCTAGTCCCCAAATAAAATACTATTTACAGGTTCCAGGGATGAGGGCCTCACATCTTTGTAGCCTCTTACTCAATTTATTACAATGACTTAAATAAATGAAGCTTGAGATTCTAATTGCATTGCTCTTTCTCTGTCACTCCAAAGCACATATGGTCTTTCTTACACATTTGGTGATTATTATTTATTTTAAGAGGGCTGAATGTGTTGTATAAGCCAGGGGCTGATATCATTCACAGTAATCATAAAAACTTGGAGTTATCTCTACCTCATGATTTATTTTGTCTCTACAATAAGATAATAAAGTGTTTGAGCACAAGATCTATATGTGTGTTATACCATAAAATATGCAACCCTTGAGTTACCCTGGTAAGAGCTAATTGAAGCATTTGGACCTTTGTTAACCAATACTTCAGTTACATGTTATATTTTTGACTTAGAAAATGTGATTACTATATTGCAAACTTAAGACAGCCTTTTGTCATTATCTGTTCAAAAGCATAATAGCATTTCATTTTTTTCTCAAGTCTAATGCATTATATCTCATCTCACCTCTGTTTTCCCATTGAGAAAGAAATTAAAGAGGTAATCGATGAGTAAGCTGCTAAGAGGGTGTGGTATCAAGTCTGTTTGTAATATCACATTATGACAACCTTTTGTGATAGACTCATTCTGTGATGGACTCATTCTTGTAACAAGGCATTGATGTAGCAGAAATAAGATCTAGCATATTAAAATTTCATTTCCATGGTCTTACTTAGATCCTGGCTTCTGCCCTCAAATGATGTATATTTTTTTCATATTAGCAGCCTCTTCCAGCCTTGTAGACCATACAGTGTGTGTGTGTGTGTGTGTGTGTGTGTGTGTTTGTGTGTGCGTGTGTGTGACAGGCAAGCCTTTACATACACCTGAAGAATGACACCACAGCAAGTGCAATACAATAGGAGAAATTAAATTTCATTTTTACATAGTACAGTTAAAAGGTTAAGGTTTGTTTTAGCTTTGTGGATAATACAAAGTATAAGTTCATGCTTGGGAGCCATTTTTAGATTAATGTCAGTAGATGTGGTGTGAACTAATCAGGAGATAAATGAGCTCCATGTTTCAGTCTGTTTTGTGCTGCTGTAAGAAGCTCTCTGAGATGAGTAATTTATAAGGTGAAGAAGTTTATTTGTCAGAGTCCTAGAAGCTGGGAAGTTCTAGACCAGGACACTAGCAGGCTTGGGCCCCATCTGCCTGCATCTAAATGGAATCTTGAGTGTTGGGGGTGGGAATACATTCTCCTCACTTGTCAGTGGAATGGAAAACAGTGGGCACCCTCCTGTAAGCCCTTTTCCTAAAGATAGGAATAGAAGCGGAACCCTGGTGCCCTAAACCTCTGTGACCACACCTCCATAGCTTTTGCAGGGAGATTAAATCTCCAATACATGGACTTTGGGGGATGCTCTGACTTTAACATTCAACAAGACTATTCATTTATTGATATCTTTGTAGCACAGGCAGCTGTGCAAGGCTGAGATGTCATGGCATTGACTTCAGGTCCCTTAAAATCTATGCTTTGTTCATAGATAGAATTTCCATTTCCCTGTTAACAAAAAATACTATTATTTTTTTTACCGTTAATGTATGTATATATGTGACATAGTTTTCTCCTGGTAGAACAACATAGTTTTCTTATTTCAGAAGGCTGGCATTAGCAATATTGAAGTCAGCAAGGGTTATCTATCTTCTTACCTGTCAGACTTCCAGGTTACCTGGAGGGTTCTTCTGACATATCTCACCATTCCCTTATTCCTGGGGGATAATGTCAGTAGCTTTTCTTGTAGATTATATTTCTAAAGACAGTGCACTGTGTTCTCTTTTGTGTTGTTCCTCCTCTTTCTTTTTCCATTCCACCATATAACCAAGTGCTGTGCTAGACAGTAGAATAAAACAGTAACCAAAACAAAGCTAGATGTTTTCATTTGCCAGCTTTTTATAGTAAAAATACTCATTGTACTGAATGATGGAAGGCTTTATCTTTCCTGTCTTTGTTCTGTCACCTTTGAATATTTCTGCACTTAAATGTGAAGCAATGAGGAATAGGTCCATAGATGCTTTCCTAGCCTTTGTCATCTATTAAATATAATTTTATCTTGAATATGTATTAGGTGTCACCTGCCAAAAATATTAATTACTATTCTTTAAAGCTTCTCTGATACAGAGAGGAAAGACAAATAGACTTGATGATTTTACACAGCACTGTATAGAAAGAGAAACATTAAGAGGAGACAAAATTCATAATGGCATTTTGTTATAAAGTAATTATAATTTAGCATATAAAAACAAATGGGAGATGTCTCAGTATGAATCCATGGTAATAAAAGTAGTTTAAACTTAGTTTTTTCTTTTCAAATTCTTAAAATCAAAAACATACAACCATTTATACAGCATTAAAAAATGGGGAAAAATCGATGAATGTGGTTGAAATTTCAGTATAAGATCTTGTTTACATGCAAGGTAAACCTAGCAATCAGCTGTCCCTGTTGCAATACCTTGGGGAGAGTTGGGGGAGGATGTGGGCAGCTGGTTTGTATCTCTACCTGATCTACACCAATGTCTAATGAGCATCTGTGCCTTTTCTAAATTCCTAAAGGAATGATCTTATTTCTCCCTGCCTTTGTATATCCCACATTGTACAAGACATGCAGGAGCTATGGTAGGGAAAAATTCTAATTGACTTAGAATAAAGTTGTCTTTAAATGAAGGCAGAACCTATGAAGACAGACAAGTGGTAATTATCATTTCATTTACCAGTTGGCAAGTATTTCCTGAATTATTATGAGACAAGAAATATGTAAGGTGTTGAGGGTGTAAAGTCAAATAAGACAGGATTCATGAATTAGTGGCACCCACAGCTTAGAAATGACAGATGCATGTCATTAAACAATGATCCAGGGGTTAACTACAAAATACCATAGGAGCTAGTGAGGTAGTGGACAATGTCTTCTGAGCAAATTGAAGAGGACAGTATAACATGGTGGTATTTGGTTTAGATCTAGAAAGAGTTTTCTACATATTGAACAGGACAAGACTATATCAGGCAGCAAAAATAGCTGTACAAAGCCACAGAGGCATAGAAAAGCCTGGTTGATGGAGAAGCAGAGGAAAATGGATTTAGATATAAATCTCTATACAGCTGAAGGTGGGAAGCAGACCAGTGGCACCATCTTAAGCTACAATCTCTCTTTTTTGAGAACGGGATGACAGAGGAAGATGTTTTAATCTGGAATAACGTTCACCCAGCAGGAGATGGCCAGGTCTGCCTGAGTAAGCAGAGGGATGAGTTGTCAGTGTTGGGGGCAGGGAACTTAGTATTTTATAACATAGATTTGAAAGAACTTGAGTAACGGAATTGTAGGAGGACAGATAAAACCTAAACCTAAAATGATTCCTGCACTATGATATATATGTTAAGGGGAAATGCCTACTGATATTGATATTAACTAAATGTATTTCCTAATGAAAATGTGTTAATGAAATAATAAATTATAGAATATCTGCTTTTTCCTCTGATGTGTTGAACATTTACTCTTAAAAAGTCAGTAGCAGTAGCTAGTGTTATTGAGATACTACTTTGTGTAAGGCATGAAGACTGACAACATTTTTGCGATCCTTCTAATTGCTGTAGGATGTCTTGTTTACAGCCCTCACTTTTTTTAAACTTTTTTTTATTTCTGTATGTGTATGAATGTACTGTCTGCATGTAGGTCTGTGCACCCATGTCATGCAATGCCGCAGAGGTCAGAAGAGGGTGTTGGATTCCCCTGGAACTGGAGTTCTCCTGGAATTGGAGCTTCAGATGGTTCTTGGACGCCATGTGGGTGCTGGGGATCGAACCCGGGTCCTCTGTAAGAGCGGTCGGTGCTGTTAACCTCTAGGCCATCTCTACAGCCCTCACTTTATAGATGACCATGCTCAGGTTCTGGGTAATTCATTTTACATGTAAGCAACTGAACTTATAGCGTGTTTCATTAGTAGGAAAAATTGGACATATTTTATTCTGAAACTCTTCTTTTCATACTAGCTGATTCTACCTCTACATGTGAGAGTTTCTTTACTCTCTGGTTTCAGGATTTTGAGAGAAGTATTCCTAATTGGCCATTAAAAGGTACCAGCTTGTTGATGGCTTATGAATTACTTTAATTTAAGTTTGATTCTTCTGGGTTCTTAATTCACCCTAGATAGAAGCAGTACATGCTGTCTGTCTTACACAGATCTGTAGGGTTCCATAGATCCTGGATCTTTCGATGGTGCTGAAGACTCTGCTGTTACAACAATCTCACATTTGCCTTAAAAGTTGTATAGATCCCAGAAGTCAGATTACCTGGGTCCAGAACTCTCATTGGTCATTTATTGGCTATGTCACCTCATTTCCATTCTTTGTGCATCTATTTGCTCACTCATTAAATGAAAGTTATGGCTTTCCCTCACAGGACTCTGGTAAAGCATGAGTGAGAGAATGAGACGCTAGTACAGATGTTAGTATGGATAGTGTAGATGTTAGTACCCGAAATGGAACAGACATCCAAAACAGGTGGTCGGCCACATTCCTCCCCACTTTGGGCTGCACACAGTTCCCAGAAACAACCCTTTTCTTTCTTACTTTCCTGTCTTGGCGTGTACTTCCCCAGTTTAGAAGGTACATACTCTCTTTCATTGCTCAGCTGCCTGTTTCCTTAGAAGAGCAACTGGCTGTATTTTAGAACTTGAGTTCCACATGGCATCTGTAAGAGCTCCTCAGCAAGAAAGCATTCACAGATGGTACTTCGAGGAACTGTTGTGGTGTGTTCCAATAAAACTTTAATTGCAGAGACAGATGTCTATCTGGATAGGATGCAGCTGTAGTTTGCCAACTTACTTTCTAGAAAGCTTCATTGTAGGTTGAAGTCTTAGTGGAGTCTTTGCATGCTTCTTACCTGTAGCTGAGTACTCTCCACCCAAGAAATGGTGCTTGTCTTTCTTAGGACTGAGAACTTTGAGAATACAGATTATAAGTTATCATTTTAATATTTTATAATTTTTTTCCAAGGATAGAGAAGGCTCATTAGAGTTTCTTGGGTGGATGGATGAATTTCATTAACAGGACACTGTGCCCTGGTTGTGTGATTCAATTGCTTTTTAAAAATCTGCTTTAAACTGATAAGATTAGTGGAAGTTCAAACTGAGGCCAAATCAGCATGGATCATAGTTGAGAAAGGCTAGACATCCCAGCCTCACAGACAACAAGAAACAGGCACATGCCATCTTTTGTGTTTGTTTGAAAGTAATTATTTTCTTTACCAAATATTACAACTTTTAATGTTGCCTTTAAAGTGAAGCAATTCAATATAAACTAATCTTCCATTTATTAGAAATAAGATGACTTAAATGCTGTTCAACTTAGTGCTCTAGGGAGTGATTATATAAGAAAGGGGTATTAATTGTAGGCTTTGGAAATATTTATCGATAAATTATTGAAATACATAGCAGAAATGTTATTGATGTCTGGTATATAGATGATGAAACCTTTAGTTGCCTCAATGTGGCTGGATATGGAGGATGCTGAAGATTAGGGTTAACAATTCTCAGGGTTGAGCTGCAGATCTCAGCAAACCAAAGGATAGAACTGATCAAATTAATGAAGCTTTTCTCCAATTTCAGCTTGTTACTGTGCTGTACATGTTAATGCAGACTATTAAAGCAGCAAGGTTGTGTGCCATATTTTCATATTTTATACATTTAATTGTCTTCATAAATAAAAATGAATTAGACATATAAGTAGCTTTGGATTTCAATTTGTTTTGGGAAGTGAGCAGCCAAGTGCCAAGTTCGAAGACTTGGTTGCTGACTCCAATATGTCAAAGTCACTGATGACACTTGATTCGAACACTTGTTCCCTTCTACATGTCAACTTTGCTGGCTGAAAGTTGGCTGAAGAAGTTCTGGCATGAAGACCTCTACTGCTACACACTCCTCACATAAAATCTGGTTTTCAGAACAGTCTTTCCCCATATTAATTCAGGAGATTGATTTGAGGGAATAATATTAACTTTGGGAATTTCAGTTTTTGCCTCTATTTGATGACCATTCAGCTGGATAAATCATTCACAATGACCAAATCCCTCAATTATTCAGTAGTCCTTGGTCACGTTTGAACATAGACTTGTTTTGACAGAGTCTTAGATACTTCCTAGACTGATGTCCTTTGAAAAGGCAAGCACACACTTTGTCTTGTCTCTATTGGATCTGTTCTTATTAAGTTCAGCTGTTTTATAAGTTGGCTGAGAGTCTGGTCCCATCCTGAATCTACGATCCTGTTTTCCTTTACTTGACTGAGAACACTGTTCCTAAAAGATCAGTGTGTTTACTGCCTAGGGAGGCCAGTGCAACCCATGTCTCCCATCTATACCACCTTCTCCAGTGTCTGCTCAAATGAGTCCTGGTCAGCCTCTGAGGCTGTTGGTACACAGGTGCTGCATCAACAATGGACACAGTCTGAAGTGGATAAGGTACCGAGGAAAGTACCTGCTGTAGCTGAAATTCCAAAACTATTTGGGTGGAAGTTTGGATTGGAAAA
The DNA here is from genome assembly GCA_009823505.1 of Rhizomys pruinosus. NCBI lineage: Eukaryota > Metazoa > Chordata > Mammalia > Rodentia > Spalacidae > Rhizomys > Rhizomys pruinosus. Next base: position 2,102,732 of record VZQC01006291.1, on the reverse strand, counting down.
AATTATATTCTTCTCATCAAGCAAGATTTAGAACTACATTTGGAAATAATTTCTACCAATTTGAATCCCTAGCCTGGCAAGGTATGATCTATACATGGTAAAGTATGAGTGTGTAAATAGTAGAGGACTTCCATGTCTCTCTTCTTGCAATATTAGATGCATGGGAGTTTAAATCACTGCATTTCAAATTGCAGTTTCATCTGACATTTTCTTTCAAGCTCTCCTGAGTTAGATGAACAGATTAGTGCCTAAATTTTCCCTCATTCTGTGTATCTAAGACCTTGGTATGTGTTGCTGAGGGAGAATACAACCATCCCCAGGTGAAGGTTGCAACATTTTAAGTCCCTGTGGAACTACATATAATATTTACAGACCACAGGATGTCAAGAATCACTGTTATTAAAACAAGGTTCATAAGATTATCTGATTTCGAGGAGACTTTCTTTAGGGTGAAAATAAAACAGCAAAGATTGAAAAGTATGATTGTACTCACAGCTTAGATATTATAGTCAAGACAGACATTAGAATAACAATAGAAAATAAATAGAAAATAGATGCTGTATAAACAAAATCTCTTGCCACTGGATCTATGTATAGAGACTCTATTGTGCTATAAAGATATATAACAGGCACTATGAAATTGATTCTTCTCTACATGGCGATATACTTCATTGTTAGAGAGCCACAGTGTTATCTTGAAAGGCAAATGTACTATTTCTGTGTATGTGTGTTTACATGTATGTAGTGTGCATGTGCTTGTGTGTGTGTTTACATGTGTGTGTATACATCTGCATGTGGAGGTTAGAGGACATCTGGTTCCCTTTCTCAGAGTCTCTCATTGGCATGGAACTTGTCAAGTCAGCTAGGTTGGCAGGCCCACGAGCCCCAGGATCTGTCCATCTCGGTCTTCTCAGCAGTGACATTACAAGCAAGTACATGCATATATTACTTTTTCCATGGTTGTAAGGGTCACGCCAACTCCTTATCCTTCTACTGAGTTATCTCCTCAGTCCCAAATATGTTATTTTCACTTAAAATTATTTTGTCCTACTGTATTAGTATTACTAAATTAATTCTTTAAATATGTTTTTCATTTTTGTTAATAACATGACACTTCTTTTTGCTTCACTAATTAGTATGGTTGTAAATAAAAACTTTTAAACACCCCATACTGAGAAAGCCTATGCATGTTTTCTTCAATTACGCAGAAAACTTATTTTTTTTTCTTATGCAGTAATTTTGTTATGAAGGGTGCCTAATTTTGTACTTATTGAAAACATCTTCCTCTGGAGGAAGGAAGTTTTTTTCAGTAGTTGGAGTTTCTCAAGTATAGAATGTAATAGGAAGACCCACATCTGAAGCAGTGTTAAATACTTTAAATACTGTGTTTTACAGCAATGAACTTATCACCTGATATGCAAGTTAAAAGTTCTGAAAGTTGTTACTTTCCCATTGTTTAAGACTAAACTATATCACTCCTGCAGGCTTTTAATCCCAGCACTGGGGAGGGATCTCTCTGTGAGTTCAAGGCCAGCCTGGTCTACAGAGTGAGTTCCAGGCCAGCTAGAACTAAAGGGAGACTTTGTCTCAAAAAGACCAAAAAATAGTAACTAGCTAAGGATCTGGAGAGATTTCTCAGTGGTTAGGGGCACTGATAACTACTCTTGCAGAAGTCCTAGATTCGGTTCCCAATACCTACTGGGTGGCTAATAACCTTCCATAACTCTAGTTCTAGGACATTGACACCTTCTTTGGGCCTCCATGGTTGCTGACTACATGAGTGCCCTTACATATGTGTATGAAAAATGCTCATATGTATAGAAATTTAAAAAGAAAAATAAATTTAAATTTTTAAATAAAAATGTTTGCTGATTGATCATCGTTATTAATGAATAACCTTTTGTGAGCTAAAACTGATTTTGAACATGGTCCTTAAAAGCAAAGTTTGGAAACCCAGACATAAACATGGACATCTACTAAATAATCTGAGATCACATCTGAAAATCACAAGTCATGAATGTAACTGGCCAGATTATCACCTACCAGCTTGAATCCATTTTACGGTCTCAGTAATTTTTCCTATTGGTCCTGGAATTAAGAATAAATTTCCCACATGTGTTTCGTAACAGTCCTCTTGTTTTTGCTAATGCTTCCTCTCCTCGTGCTTTTCTAGGCACTTTTCCTGAGCGCTGTCCTCACCTGCTCTGTGTCTTTGCTCCCCCTTGTGCACTCCCAAAACCTGGCCAGTGAGAACCGTCCTCCAAATTTCCAGTTGTCAGCTTCTCAGATTCAGATCAGATCTGCAGTTCCCACTCTGCACTAAACCTTCTCATCCTGGATGAAAGAGGGGCACTTTATCCTTCGACTATACTTTGCATAAAGAAGAGAAGTTATTCTTTTTTTTTTTTCTTTCTTTCTTTTTATTGATGCTTTGTGTATTTCATACATCATTTTCCAATTCAGTTCAGGCATATATCCCCTTCCATTCCCCCCACCCCACCCCTACCCATCCCAGATCATGCATTCTGCCGTAACTTTTCTGCATCTTTCTGGGTTTTTTTTTTAACAATAAGTGATAATTTGTGAGTACAAGCATCCTTCATGTAAAGCCAATTTGCGAGCAGTTGTGCCCAAACCCACACAGCTCATGGGTCCCACCATCCAGCAGGGGGGGGCTTGTATGTTCAATCAAATTGATCAAATGAGTGTCCAGTCTATATTGTTGTAGTTTCACCATTCACCCCAATCGCAGCCCTTACATTCTACTGCGCCCCCTCTTCCGCAGATTGTTCCCTAGGCTTAGAAAAGGGGCACAGGTGGATGAGAAGCAAAACAGTCTACTTTCTCTGGAGCTGTTGTCTTGGTCTCTAGTCAATTCTGGCTGTTTTCTTTCATGGGCTGCCAGCTTGTCCAGGCATAACCTTTCAATTCTACTAATGAAGCACATGCAATTAGATATATAGGTATTTAAACAGTATAATATATAGCCTTTCGATCCTTCATTAGTAGGATCGAGAAGTTATTCTTTGTTCCTTTACTTCAACTGTCTTTGTCTCTGTCTATCTGTCTCTGATCCCATCATCCTCCTCGTGAAACCCAGTCCTTTATGCACCAAGTGAAATTTTACTTGTCTTGTTTATTAAGTTGATGGGAAACTGACATAATTTTTAATTGATATTAAACTCGCTGCACAGTTTCATGTACCTAGAAGGAGCTTTTGATGATGATGCTAATGAATTAAGTAGAGTTGTGATCTTCAGTCAGCATTTTTGTGTCTATACTAATTCTTGAACTAAACTTTCAATTATTTGCTCAGAGAGAGAATAGTAATAAAGGAAAACGGTTAATGACATTTGATTTTTTTCCTTTGGTACCGGTATTTTCTGAGTCCAATCGTATGGCTGTGAGGGACATTGAGTGAAAGTGAATGATGTTGTAGGGTCACTCACCCTGGGAGAATTTGTTTAGAGGAGCAATCTCACGAGAAAATCTAGTCTTTGCAATATCTGACCTTTTCTGCATAATCTATTCTTGATCATTTGGATAGGCCTTAGAAATTTCCAGCTGAAAGTATTTATCATTTTCCTAGATGCTTTGGGAACTCACAGTTCTATTGGTGAAGACAAAACATTTATATATGAAGCTCTAAGAACCTTTTATAGGAAACCATATAATTAAGCACCAAATTGTGTACAAGGGTTAGAAATACAAAAGAAGGATGTGCTGATGTGTTTCCAGGGAGGGGTCATTGAGATGTGGGTCTGGACAGGATTCTTGCGGGAGAGGAGAGGCACAAGTGCTGGTGGCATCATGCAGCTCAGCTCTGCACTAGGAGAGGTTGGTGATTATTGCTGGGGAAGCAGGTGAATACTAACTGGCAGCGATACCTTCTAAGCGGTGGCACCCTGACCTGACACAACCCACCATGACTGGGAGTCCCTGATGGCACATGCCTGCCTCCTGAGATGGCTGTGATTTTGGCCTTCCCAGGGACAGCTCATGAGGCTGAGAAGGAAGAGGTGAAGCATTTGTTGACACTTCACGTGATAGGGAGAAATATGTTGACTTGAGAGATTTTGAAGGGCAAGTTGAATTCTTCTCTTGAAACTATTTCTAAATTGGAGCCTTTTAGGAGAAACTTTTATTATGAATTAGAGGGGAAAAAAGTGAAATCCAGGATATAGCCAGATCCAGTGTCATTAAACAAGGTTGGGCTATAGAGGACAACAAAGACACCACCAAAATGTAATTTATTCAACGTGATGTGTCTCCAGAAAAATCTGTGAATGGGCCATTGAAGGCTGGCTAGTACATCCAAATAGGGAGATACTGTCACAGTTACCTTGGAACCTTGTAATCTCCTTATATCTCTATGAAATACACATAATATTAAAGAAATCGGTGTTCTTTTATCAACACTTAGGTAATACCAAATACTTGAAAGTTAAAAGTTATCTTGACAGTAAGAGATTCTTTTAATGTATATTTGCTGTAGTTGAAATTAGACTGTATAGTTATTGCATACCATTTAGTTTGTTGATATTTTTAAGTGTATGAAAGTATTTCATACATACATTCAAAACTCGATATAGAGATATTTATTATACCCCAGGAACTAAGTATTTTAAAGAGTAGATAGGTCAAGTCTTAATATCTCAGCTGTAGGGGCTGGAGAGATAGCCTAGCGGTTAAGAGCGCAGACCGCTCTTGCAGAGGACCCGGGTTTGATCCCCAGCACCCACATGGCAGCTGAGAGCCGTCTGAAACTCCAATTCCAGGAGAACTCCAGTTCCAGGGGAATCCGAGACCCTCTTCTGACCTCCGCGGCATTGCACGGCACGGGTGCACAGACTTGCATGCAGACAGTACATTCATAAACATACAGAAATAAATAAAATTAATAAAAAAAAATTTAACTATCTCAGCTGTAAGAAACCTCCTTGTTAGAACTGATGTCTAGGTTTCATTCATTTTCTTATTGTTCAGTAGTTCTTTCTTTCTTTCTTTTTCTTTTTTTTTTTCTTTTTTCTTTTTTTTTTTTTTTTGGTATTTTTGAGACAGGGTCTCCCTTTAGTCTCAGCTGGCCTGAAGCTTACTCTGTAGACCAGGCTAGGCTGGCCTTGAACTCACAGAGATCCACCTGCCTCTGCTTCCCAAGTACTAGGATTAAAGGCCTGCGCCACAACGGCCAAGTAGTAGTTCTTTCTAATCTCTCGAATTTTCACTTCTCTTTGAGGGATTAAGGGAACTAATGGTTCTCTCCCAGAAAAGGACATATATGCACATTTACAGAAAACTTTTTCAGCATTACAGGGCAGTTTCCACATTCCTCAAGACTATCTTGGATCTTTGAGAAGAATCTGGATTCTGAATTGTAAATTCCCGTTTTTTTTTTAGCACAAGTATTCTCTCGAATGTGAAGAAAAGATGATTTGCAGTGCCAAGATGCCGGTCCCTCGTTGGTCTTATGGAAGTTAATGATCTGAGGGTGCCATGGTGGGCTGTTGCCAACTGGTAGAGTACTAAGGCCATTTGAGGTTTGGTTTATTCCAGGCCACTATATCAGGACCATGTTATTGGTGGAACTGCTGTTATTGGTGGAACTGCTGTGTGGACACATGGAGAACTGTGCAGTTGCAAATAAGCCTCACTTTCATTTGGCTTGGTGCAGTTGAAAAGTATCCAGTGATTTACTGCGGCAGTTTCCCCAGTTTCACTCCAAATACTTTAATCATTCTATTTGATAGTTTACCCCCCAAGTAATGCTACAGAATGCTTTCCTACAAATACTCTGAAGTTGCACGAACAAAATTTTCCATGTTGCTTTAAAACCTATCATTATTTTATTCTTTCCAGCCCAGGTCAGATGTTATTCTGGGACATAAGAACAGAAAGTGAAGCTGTTCTCTTAATGCAGGATGCATTTCACCTCATTATGCCATTCAACATCTGCAGATACATCCCAAAGAGGTGACATACTCACACTTCAATTCTGTGCACGCCCTTGGCTGTTTACATGCTGTAGAAACCTCAACAGATCTAAAAGTCCATTCACCCTTCCTCCGCCCCTTGTTTCTATGTTAGTGCAGTATCACAGACTTGGAATTACCCACCCATCTTTTTTTTTTTTTTTCGTATGTGTATCAATGTACTGTCTGCATGCAGGTTTGTGCACCCGTGTCGTGCAATGCCGCAGAGGTCAGAAGAGGGTGTTGGATTCCCCTGGAACTGGAGTTAAAGACAGTTCTCAGCTGCCATGTGGGTACTGGGGATGGAACCCAGGTCCTCTGCAAGAGAGGTCTGAGGTCTTAACCATTAGGCCATCTCTCCAGCCCCTCAAATCTTAATACATAGTATTATGTACATAACACATAGACAGAGACCAACAGTGTCACCTGCTGCACAAAAAAACGCACGTATTTGTTTCTTCCCTTTTCATTGTCAAGGAACGGATGGTCCTAAGAGGAATGATAATGACAAATGAGGGTAATTTGTATCATCAAAGTTGTAGGGAATGTTTGCTTTTAAAATTCATGATCTATTCACTTGGCTCCGCCTGATAAATACCTGGAGCTTTGTATCTCAACACCTTTGTCTCTTCTTTCTTTTGTTGCTTTCTTTGTTCCAGCCAACTCCAAGTCTTTTAATCTTTGCTTAAACTGTAATTTTCTTTATACCCAATAGGATATGTCTTTCAGTACTAAGTATTTTTCTCCTTTACAGCACTTAATACAATTGTAAAGGAAAAGAGATTACATACTTAAATACCTCCTTTGCTTGATTTGAAACTCCAATGCAGTGACTGTGATGGCTCTAATTGCTGCAACCCATTATAGGACTAAGCCTAGTGTCTGGTTTATAGAAGTGTGGTGTTAATGATGGTTTGTAGAATAAATAACCAACTGACTGATGTAATTAGTGAGTTTCTACATGGAGATCTAGAGTGATATGTGCACAATCAAGTTGAAATAAGAATCTGCTAAATTGTCTCAAGAGAATTTTGTAGCTATAAACTATGTCCAAAAGAGAGACTACTGCTTTTATTTATGGAGTTGGCAGAAAGGAGACTCTTAACTTATGTTTAGCCAAATCAGGCATTTAGAAAGATCAGAACTTGCTAGGTATAGTGGTGCACCCCTGTAATCCCAGTACTCCAGAAGCAGAGGCAAGTGGATCTCTGTGAGTTCAAGTCTAGCCTGGTCTACATAGTGAGTTCCAGGACAGTTGGGGCTATAGGGAGACTCTACTTCCCCTGACCAAAAACAAAACAAAACAAAAAAAAAAAAAAAAGAAAAAGAAAAAGAAAGATTAGATTGTAAAGAATGGCAAGAAATGCAAGCTGAAATTTGGAAACCTCTTAGAAATATACCTATGCAGATTCTAAGAGTCAAGTTCAATGGTTCACATGAGGAAAACCACAGCTTTGGCCATTACACTGTTTACTATTAAAATTTCCTTGTTATGGTAAATGACAAATAAGTTATTCCTCCTCTATCCTTCCTCCCTTTAAATAAATGAATTCCTGATAGTTTTGCTTCCTGTTTTCTTTTATGTTCCAGTCAGATTAATCTACTGACTTGTCTGTCAACATCCATGTTTTTATTGAGAATGTCATCTATACCTTTCTATTTATCTATTGAGTATGTAGATGCATGTATATATGTTTAGGTACATTTAGCTACACATACATATATGTATACATTTATATAAATGTATGTATATATATACATATATATGTATATATATATATGTCTGCTAGTGTTTTGTCTACAATATTTCATTATATTTTCTATATGTGTTTGAATTTTGGATGGTGATGAGACCATCTCTTACTTTTTAATCACATAACATTTTGTTCTTTTTTTCCTGTTTTGCTGTAAGAAGCTGTTGCTTTTTCATAATTTTTTACAACAGGATCTGATACTTTTCAAGTGGCCAAACCTGTTCACATTAGATGAGTCCCAGGTTTCTCATTTGATTTCTCTGAAAAGCAGTAGACTCTGCTGATCCTTGGATTCTGACTGTAAATGTACATTTCCTCAAACTGTGTAATCTCTCCTGGAGCCTCAAAAAGACATTAGGGAAATTGAAGACAAAAATTCTCTTTTGTTGTTGAGTTTTAAATGACTGAAGCTAAAGTTTCCCTTGGCAAGTATCTGTAGATCCATTAAGAACTTAGAGACCAGTAAAATGTGTTTGTAGGCTTTAATATACTATACCAACTACTCTCAAGGCTGAAATAGGTAGGCACACAGCAGGGGCACGGATTAACTTCTGCCTCAGCGTGATGACTTGAATTTTCTGTCAGGGATTTTCTACACTGTCCTTGACTTTTCTTTGTGCATCTCATATTATTCTGAGATAACACAGAAAATCCCATACAGGCTTCATCTCAGAAATCTTATGGGGAAGTATGAGTTGTAATTTTTCTGTTTGTCTAAAAATGTTCAATGTCAGTCTTACTCATACTATAGGCTTAATTTGACTCTGAGAGAGAACTGACTAAGTAGACAGATTTTGTACTTTCTTTTGAAAAGGAAACAATGTTCTGCCATTTTCCTCTTAACTTGCTGTGCCAACGCACGTTTCCATACAAGACTGTAAAACTAAAAGGCCTGAAAGGCAAACAAGAAGTCAAGGTGCTGTGCAATGCACCAGACCACAGAAAGTAAAAGCTCTCTTTCTTTTTCTTGTCTAACTACATAGGATAGTTGCTGATAAGATTTTTATGACATTGGTACAGAAATCCCAGACTAACAAGACTTTGATTACTCTGATAATATTTTTATGACATTGGTACAGAAATCCCAGACTAACAAGACTTTGATTACTCTGGTTTCTTTGAAGATAGGAAAAGAGTCCTTCAACTTCTTAGAACTAGAGCTGCCCAAAGGATATTATTTGGCAGTGGAAAAGTTTTTGAGGAATATGAATGAATATACATTTTGATGTGGAAATACTTTTACAATGTATGTTTGAGTAGAAAAGCAAACTGTAACATGTATAAAACGTGATCCTTATCCAAAAGAGCAGGGAATATATATATATATATATATATATATATATATATATATGTGTGCCACAGTGAGTATGTGCTTTGATGAAGATACACTTTGATACTAACGCTTATCTCGGGAGGTAATATTCTGTTTCTGATGTCAGTTTTGTACTAAAAGAGAAGATGACTATAGTAAAATGAGAAAATAATGGAGGTAACACTGAGTGCTTGTGATGTGTGATGCATTGTTAAGACGAATCTGAATTATTTTTACATCTTAGGTGCTTTGGTAGTATGGTTATTTTAATAGAACAAAGTACTTAATTAAAACAACAAAGAACATTAGTGTTTCAAAGAAATTCTTTTTCCTCTCCAAATTTGCCAAGTATATTAAAAGTAAGGTTGCAAGCACTGAGCATTTCATTTGGGAAATTTTAGCATTAACAGTCCTTTTCATAAAAATTCCAAGTCTTGGGTTCTATATTTATTTTCCTTCATAAACTCAATTTATAGATGTAAAATACCATAGCAGTTTAAATAAGGATGTGATATTTAGGATCCTGTCTGGTTTGGCCATATGTGGTCTGTGTACTTTCTCTGAGATATTCCACAGGTTATATCCCATGATACAGTTAAATATCAGGTTCTAAAATCCAGTTGATGTTTCTGAACATTAGGATTTGGAGTCAGAAACCATCATGTTTCCAACCAGCCACTCTGGAGTTCCATGGTCTCCAATCTGGATTCCTGAGACTTCCAAATTGGTAGAACTTTTCTAATTTGTCTCTGTGTATACTCACAGGTCATTGATCTATTAGTAATATTTTCCAAGATTCTACCTCATTCTCCTGGGTTCCTTAACCCTTCAAAGTACATAAGTCATCAGTCAGCTGAGCAAGTCTGTTTATGGGGAAGGGGCACCAATCACAGTTACCAAGATCCAGACTGTCAGTGAGCATATATATTCTTTGCCAATTGAGGATCACAGAAGCTGACTGGCAAGAATAAATATTTTGTATTTGTATACATGTTCGGCCATATGGTAAACAAGAATCAAATTGATTTTATGGAATATTGTCATTTTGTGAGAATTTTTATAATATTTCCATTTAGGAATGTTATTGCTGTAAATTAGCATGGGTTAAGTAATCTGTTGGGTAATTATTAATAACTGATTTAATATTATGTAATGAACAATGTTATACAGCATTAGTTTTTTAAGGAATTACCATTATTAGTATGAAACCTAATGGATAACTTTGTTCCTTGCCCTCATGAGGTCAACTAAGTCTCAAGAGACTATGCATGGGGCATCTCTTGAAATGTTTTGCAAATGTGGATCACCAGACTTCCTGTTCAGGGAGGCTGAGAGCCACTAATGGACTTCAGCCAGTGTTCCAGTCTATAAATGGAGAAGTCTGCTCATCTTAGAAAAAGGAAGCCGCGGGTCAAAGACCTGATTTTGTCCTGCAAGTGGATGGAACTGGAAATGAAAAGTTTAAAGGAGCCAGAGGCACCACCCTCCTTCCCCCCAAAAAAAACCCCAAGAGATCCCTGAGGACCAGGGGTCCTCAAGAAAACAATAACCTTGGTTAATCCGGGCTAACTGTGTGGCCTTAAGCATCCAAAAGGAAAGTAAAATCAGAAATAAATAATCAGTAAGACCAAGGAAATTGAACTTCAGATATAAAACTTGAGATCTAATAAAAAGACAAAAGAAAAAAAGAGAGATCACTGTTGTTTGGCCTGTCTTCAATTCTTACTGGCTGCATTACTCTGTGGGTGCCACTGACTTTTGGCATTCTTCACAGACATGAGACACAGCTTTTAACCTTCAATATGGACGAAGACTCATGTCTCTCCAAGAATCCTCCAACCCTCATGCCAGATGGGGATACTGAGAATACCCAGCTTGTGACTAACACTAAGGGATTTCAGCTTGTCAAGTAAGACTGCCCATTGTTGGACTACCCAGGCTGTATCATGGAGGTCAGTACAAAGGGGGATCAAGGACAGATGTTGTGCTAATGGACTCCATTTGGGTGACCATGGGAGGGAGAAACCCAGTGTGGAGCACAAGGGAGAGATGATGGTTGTTTGGGCTTGCCAAGGAGGAGCCTTCAAACACTTCCCTTAAGGAAAACATACATTTTTTAGCAAAAAAAAAAAAAAAACCCCTTCCCATTTCAGGTGATATGGGTATATATATATATATATATATACCCATATATATAAATATATATGTAAAACTATGTACATATATTGAAGCAATACAAGTTAGAGAGAACAACAACAAAAGAACTGGAAAAAAAACCTCTGGAAATACTCAGAAAAAGATGCAAGACATGTATGGCAGAGTGCAGGGACTCAGGTGGGGTGGGGAACATGGAAAGAGAAGTGACTCTAGATTTAATTGAGAAATGATGTATGATTTATGGGAAAAGTTTAATAACAATAAAAGTAAATAATAAAAAAGAAGAACAAATTACATATAACCTTTAATGAGTTTACTACCAGATATATGAGTATTATTATATATATTATATATTATTATATATTATATTATTATATATTATATTATATTATTATATATTATAATTAATATATATTATAATATTATATCTTATATATAATATATTATAATAATATTATATTATTATATATTATTATACATATATTATTCCTGCAATGAACTATAGAGGCAGCCTTTTTAGAATTATTCCCATGGGCTCTCCTCCCTCAGCCCCTTGAGTGTACGTCTCTCTCCTATATTCTCTATCTTAGAGAACAGACCTCCATTTTTCTGCCTCTTTCTTCACTAAACCAAAAAGTCTAGAGTTCCTGATTTTATTTTCCCATAGCAACTTCCATATCCAGGCAATTACTATTTCCTGATTCTATGTCTAGATACTCTAAGAATCATTTAAAAATAACATACCATCTGTGACTGTCATTGTAGTGACTGGTGCATTTTTATTTTAGAAGAGGCTTGAATATTTAATTTGAATGACTGCTGTTATTGTTGGGAATGACATGGCGAGGACCAAGGAAAACAGAGGAGTAGCTGACTGGAAGTTCAGGCTAATCATTTCCAAGTCTTTCAGTATTTCATGGGGACTTAGCATCTTTGCCATCCTTTTTCTATCCATCCCTTCTTAAGGGATGAGTTTATTTTATTCCCGAAGTAGGATGCAGTGTAACTGTCTCCACTGTGTTTTCTCAAGAAATAACATTTTATAATTCCCTGGTAACTTTTTTTGGACTTTTTTTAGCTTTTTGAGACAGGTCTCCCTTTAGTCCCAGCTAGCCTGGAGCGTGCTATGTAGACCAGGCTGGCCTTGAACTCATAGAGATTCACCTGCCTCTGCCTCCCAAGTGCTGGGATTAAAGATGTGTGCCAGGCACCTTGCCTGGCTTTCCTGGTAACATTTTGTCAGTAGGGATGGTCTTCCAACTCCACGGAATTCAGTAATTTTCTTCTTCATTTGAAAGATTTTTTTTATTTACTGGAGAGTTAATGCCTTTATAGTTTGATTCTTTGTAAGTAACATGAGAAATAATCATTGATGCTAAACTCTTAAGGGTGCCTAAGTAATTGTAAGGCTCACCTAGGATTGCAATAAAATAACTTATTCCCTGTGTTGTATTCATTGCAGGATTTGAAGGCCAAAATGATTGTACGTTAGCTGCAGAATACTAGGAATGCTGCTGTGTTTTCTTCCTCACATTTCCTTCTAGGCCTGAGATTGTTAGAGAGTAGGAAAGTCACAGCTGAAATTTCAATGGTATCTATGGGAGTATCAAGGAATAGAAAGGCTAGTGACTGGCAGTTTCCATGGCAACAACAGAATTTTTCAGGCTGGAAAGATGTGTAGGCTACACCATCAAATGTGCCAGAGATTGGTCTCCATGGCAACAGCAGTATGAATGGGGAAATGTATGCTTGTGAGATTTTGTCTTAAAGGCCTGCTGGGTTATTTTAGAAGAAAATCCTTGCCAAATCAATATATTTTCTGTTATGCTTTACCTAAAACTACATAGTCAAATTAAGGGATTCTAGTTATTCCAGTACTTTTGAGAAAGCAATATTCTTGAATATTTGTATTACAAAAGAAGTTTTTACAGATTTAGAAATAACTTCCCTGGCAGCATTTTTGAAATAGAACTCAAAGAATGCAATTAAAAAATATTTACTATAGATTTTCAACATTTATTTCAGGAGTAACACTTCCAAATATGAAAAGAATTACAGTTATTTAAATTTTCTAGTGTTTGTGAACATAAATTCACTGACAGAAAGTACAGCAGATTAAGACTTTATGCCAGTAGTGTCAAGAAAAGCCCAGAGTTAGTATAACAGTTCAGTGATAGAAGAATCTTCAGTGTACTTATCATACAAGTTATTATTATTATTTTTTGTCTTTTTGAGACAGGGACTTCCAGCAGCCCCAGCTGTCCTGGAACTCACTATATAGATCAGGCTGACCTTTAACTCACAGAGATCCATCTGCCTGCCTCTACCTCCTGAGTGCTGGGATTAAAGGTGTGAGCCACACCACGCCTGGCCAACACAAGTTATTCCCGTGCTTCAGTTTGTTACAACTTTTGCTGACTTTTCCCTGCTGCTTTGTTTGAAAGTCTGACTTGAGGGAAGGAAATATCTCTTGCTTTCAGCATGCTGTGCTACAGTTGAAAACACATACACTGAGAATTTGTGAAGAATCAGTTCAACCATAGAAACAAGTAGGTGGCATGTCATGGTTGAAGGCACTTTGTGACCATGTTTTGTTTTGGTTTCTTGGTCAGATGTTATTTAATCATCTTAGGAGACTTGCTTGGGAAAACTGATATGTTTTCTTTTAAAATATTTTATTTATTATTTTTATTTTATGTGTATGAGTGTAGTATTTGCATGTATATAAGTGCACCCATGTTGTACAGTGCCTGCAGAGGTCAAAAGAAGGCATCAGATTCTCTGGGACTGGAATTACAGATAATTGCTAGCCACCATGTATATGCTGGGATCCAACCCAGATCCTCTGCAAGAGCAGCCATGGCTCTTAACCACTGAACCATCTCTCCAGCCCCTATGTTTTCTTAATGAGAATATTTAAAAATTATAAAACTGTAAGATTTAGGAAAATAAAGAGGGAAAACAGGGTAGCCTAGAGCTGGTGGTGGCTTGGAGGACTTAGAACTCTTTGGCTAGACTGGAAAGAAGAAAGAGATCACTCCTCGTGGAAAGCAGAGTTCCAGGAGACAGCCACTTGACAGGAACTGCAATTTTTTTCCAAGACTCAGAAACTAGTAGCACCCACAGAACAGGAGGTGAGAACAAAGGCTGCAAGCGCTGGCTCTGCTTTCAGTGCCACAGTGTGTCCCATCCGGGAGCCCAGCACTCAGGATTGTGCAGTCTTGGCCTTGGCCTCATTTTGACTTGACAGTACTCGAGGAGTCTTATGCCCCTCTGTGTTCTGAGGTCTTCAGGCTGCATACTTTATTTACATCCGCAATTTTGATTACATCTGAGTATCACTAATGTTATCTTTTTTTTTTTTTTTTTTTTGGTCTTTTCTAGACAGGGGTCTCCCTTACCCCACTGTCCTGGAACTCACTCTGTAGACCAGGCTGGCCTTGAACTCACAAAGATCGCTGCCTCTCCCTCCCAAGTGCTAGGATTAAAGGCATGCACCACCACGCCCGGCACTAATGTTATCTTTTCTTTCCATGTGAGTATGCACACACACACACACACACACACACACACACACACACACATACACACACAGCACTAACTCCAGTTATGTGCTGGGTTCTCTCTGTATTAACCACAGTGTACTTCTGCAGGCTTAGCGCTTGAACTCTGGCTCTTTTTGTATCTCATGGGGGTGGAGCAAGGAGTGGACAACCAGATTCTACCAATGTGTTTCTGAAAGTTCATATGTGTACTTACAAATTAAGAAACACAACTCTTAATTAGTAACATTGAATATCTCAACTAAGACCCTAGTTTTTCCTCAGTGTACAATAAATCATCTCCTTGGATATTTGCTTCAGGAAATTTTTCCTTCTAGAAAAAGATAGGCTGATAAATTAGCTTTGATACTTTTTTTCTTTTTTTTAGCATTGATACTATTTTTTTCTGGGCCACTTCTGCCTTGATACTTTTTAAGCAAGTCATGGGCCGTTCCAATCTTGTTGTGGGTTTCTGAGTTAATTATCATCTGCTGCCTAAGGAAGCTTCTTTGGGGAGAGTTGAGAGATAGATCAATGTATAACAATGTAATTAGCAGCCAGTTTAATACTGTATCTTATATAGTTGCCTTTAATGATTTAAGATATTTAATATCTAAAAGGTCTATTGCAGCAACAACTTTGCCATGTTTTAATACATGTTTGGTTTTTCTCTCTGAACTCTATGTATTATTGCCCATGATGGGTAGGAGAAATAGTGAATCCTAGGATCTGACCTCTTTGTATAGATAATATTAGAATTTTGGTTAATAAAATTTAATTATAGCAGAATTCATGTTTATCATTTCTTAGAAAATTCTATCAGTGGAAAAGTCATACTCTGTTCAATGTAGTATCTCATGTATACTGTCAAATTATGTTATTCCATGTGTTTACTTAGAACAGAACTTACTGATCATAGTCAGATAGAGCTGATGCTGAATAATTATTTCTTACAGGGAAATAATTTAGAGAACAATTTCCAGAAGGAATAGCATGTTCTCTGGGGGACAACAGAGCAACCCCTTATAGTCAGTGAGCTATGAAACCCAAGAGCTTTCCTTTGTTTCTGCTGACTTCCTCTGATTGTAATTTTCTTTGTTAGTTGGTTGTTGTGGGCATGTATCATGGTCACTGCACTTTGACTGCTGAATACCTAGCAGATAGTAAATATCTAAAAGCATAATTTAAATGAAATACTCCCATTACAAGTCTTTTTGGTAAAAGAAACGAGTGCAGGGAAATAACAATTAATTGACAGACTGTTGAAGGATTGTGAAAAAAAAAAGTGAAAATTAATGTATACTCTCACCTGAGCAACCATTATCTTGTTCCAGAAAATTCTGATGTAATTTAAGGTATTGTTGCAAGTAATACTGTTTATATTCTATATCTGTATAAGACTGACTTGAACACTGTAAGTCCATTCTCTCATATATCCTAAAGATTTAATCAAGCATCATTGTTATTCCAATATTTTAAATTTGCCACTGAGTGTTTTATGTTTACCTATAGTTGAAATCAGATTATATAAGCATTACACAACAAGGAAGCAAAAATATAGTCCAGTCAGTTTAGCTGTAGTTACAGATTTCTGTGATATAAATATAGCATATAAAATAGAGGCAGTATTGATTTTTGCTTTTAATATTTAAGAATTTGTGCTATTTTAATATTTAACAACCTTTAAGCTTATATACATAGTGATTCTAATTTTAATATTGATAGACTTTAAACAACAAAGATATAAATTAAATTATTTCATTGTGTTTCAATGATCATTATACACATCTATTCCTTGCTATAGAGTGAATATGAATAATATATGTAATTATTAATATATAAGGTTAAAAAGGCATCCAATGTAAAGGCTGAATTTACTTGGGTCCTATCCAGACAAAATTATTTTATAATTATCAAACAATTTATAAATGCATAGTGGCATATCCATGCAGTGGCATAACATATAGAAATAAGAAAAAATACTGAGATGTGAAACAGTAAATATGATATGACTCATATTTTCTTTTTCTAAATTTTATTTGTTTTTAAAATTTTATTTATTTTTTAAATTTTATTTATTTTTAAAATTTTATTTTTTTAAATTTTATTTATTTTTGTATGTGTATGAGTGTATTGTCTGCATGTAGGTTTGTGCACCCGTGTTGTGCAATGCCGTGGAGGTCAGAAGAGGGCATCAGATTCCCCTAGAACTGGAGTTAAAGACGGTTCTCAGCTGCCATGTGGGTCCTGGGGATGGAACCCGAGTCCTCTGCAAGAGCGGTTGGCACTCTTAACCATTGAGCCATCTCTCCAGCCCCATCTTTCATATTTTCAAACAGCAAAAATATCTGATGGAAGCCAAAATGTCTTGTTTTCTAATCTAACTGCTGTTCTCAGGGAGGTTCATTACACCACCATGTTCACTTGGTAAAATGCAATGAAGTTATGCATGTAATTTTTTAATCATTTTCTCTATATGTTGGAAACTTCCACACATACGTGTGTTATATTACAATGTAAACTCCACATGCAAAATATGTATAGACCAATTTCAGTAAAATTAGAATAAGGTTTCAAGGACAGAAAGTCTTTAAGAGAACATGAAGAGGAGTGGTGTGATCTTTTGTCATGGCACTCCATAGTGAACTGGTTCTGGGCAAGGTCCAGATCAAGCATTCTGTTAGTGAGTGCAAGAAGTTTAATGGGCTCAGCAATATTTATATTAAACTTAACCTTGAGATTCAGTGTAAAGAAACTTAGTCATATAATTCTATGTATTTGATCCCTTCTTATAAAATGACTCAAGTGGTTGTCCCTGAATGATAATGAATATTTCACATTTGAGGCTAAACAATAATTTAACAGGTTTTAAATGCTGTCTATTCCAGATTTATTATAATCATGTGTTAGCAAGCATCTTTGGTGAATAGGAATTATTCCAACATGGTGGTCACATTTAATTTTTTCATCTGTATATGGCGGAGCAGCAATGTGGAGAGAAACAAATCCAGTAGCTCCACAGAGTGCTTGAGTTTTACCCTTACTGACTTCTGCCTTTGTTTGAATTTGTTACCCTGAGAGCCATTTCTCATTTGTAAACTAGTACAGAGAAAGCAAAGTACAAAATAGCTATATAATAATTACTTCCTGGGGCTGGAGAGATGGCCTAGCAATTAAGAGCCGACCGCTCTTGCAGAGGACCCAGGTTCAATCCCCAGCACCCACATGTTGGCTGAGAACCATCTTTAACTCCAGTTCCAGGGGGAATCCGACACCCTCTTCTGACCTCTGTGGCATTGCACGACACGGGTGCACAAACCTACATGCAGACAGTACATTCATACACATACAAAAATAAATAAAATTTAAAAAATAATTACTTTCTAATTATTACTGCAATATTTCTTTTTTTTTGAATTTCAAATTCTTTTCTATAAAATTAAAGTGTAGGGATAGCAATCAAAATTAAATTGCATGGTTAACACTAAAAAACACAGAAATACTTTTAAGTTTAATTTAAATATTACACGGAAATATAGGTATATTCTACTTTTGTCTGTGTATCGCTGCTTTAGTGAGTAGAAACAGAATTCCATAGGTTTAGTTCCCTTCACATTTTCCTAAATTAGAATTTAATTTAGACTGTATGGTATGTTTTGAATCTCATGTAACTTGGAGCAAGGGAACTATAATTCTAAATGGCGATGGATAAAGTTGGTGGCCCGCATTCAACAATGATTAGGCCCTGAAATGCAGACACCATCAAACTAGTGCAAATATATTTCCCTCTTCAGTCTCCATGACAGAATAAAATAAAATACTTGTTTCCTATTATACTAATTGGGGAAAGAAAAAGGTAAACATATAATTTAAGACTTGGTATAAATACAGACTGGATAAAAAAGTCACTTGAGCTATATATTCATTTACTAATAACTATAAACACAATGTAGGTTTAAAATCGTATTAAGAGATTTCATACATATCAGTTGCAAGCAGAATTTTTTTAAATTAATTAATTAATTTATTTTTTATCAAATCTAGACCCGTGTCCCCCCTCCATTCCCCCACCCCACCAGAGCTCATGCATTCTGCCAAACATGCTTTTCATCTCTTTCTCAGTCTTTCTCAATATTCTCCATGTGGAAGTTGACTGTTTTGAGCAGAAGTTCACTGTTTCAGTCAGTTCTTCAATGCAGTCCTTTCTGTTGTTGTTGTTGTTTCCAATATGCATCACTCCTAACTGCCAAGCAGAATTTTTTAATTTCTTTTTTAAAATTTTATTTATTTTCGTATGTGTATGAATGTACTGTCTGCATGTAGGTTTGTCAGAAGAGGGTGTCAGTTTCCCCTGGAACTGTAGTCAAAGACGGTTCTCAGCCGCCATGTGGGTATTGGGAATTGAACCTGGGTCCTCTGCAAGAGTGGTTGGCACTCTTAACCGCTAGGCCATCTCTCCAGCCCAAATTTTTTTAATTTCTAAGAGTTGGTGTTAAAATTCTTAAAACTGTTCTATCTTGTCTGATCTCAATTAATCCAAAATGAAGATGATAAAATATAAAAGTGCATTTCTTTAGACTTTCTTCTGTGTTAAACAGAATTTGGAGTATCCCCTTCATACTGTAGGAATTAAAACTTTGTCAGAAAGTATCTGGATGATTACTTAATTTCCTTTCATTTTAAGCATATGTGAATTGTATAAAGCAATAAATTCCATTATAATATTTTCATATGTAGATAATATACTTAATTATATACATCCTCCATTACCAGTTCTTTCCTCTTTCCAGGAGTTAATTTTCCTAAAGAATTTTATTGCAATATAAAAACATGTAAAGAAATACACAAATTTTAAGTGTAGAAATACTGAGTATTTGGAGTCAGCCTGCATATGCATCTATAACCCCAGTAAAGAAATTGACCATTGCTAGTAAATCAGAATCGTTCCTCTACCCACTACCCACTTAGATATTATCTAAAACTTTAGTAGATTCTCTCCTTTGATCAATTTCCCTACATTTTTGTTTCTTAGAAATTCATTAATTTATTTATACTGTATTGGCATAGTAATTTTTCATAGCATTCACTTACTTCCATAAATATAAAATATGATTCATTTGAATGTTACTGGCACTAGATTAGTATTTCTTCTCTTTCTCACCTGTGATAAGCATTAATAGGAATTAATTTTGCTAATCCTCTCAGGTAAATACAATTTCACTGATAACTTCAGTCATCTCTGTTTTCTGTCTTTTTTCTTCTCCTCTTTGATGGTTCAGTTTGACATTCATTTCATAAATTATTGGGACCGATAATTTATCTCAACTATTCTCACAATATATGCATTGCAGGCTATTATTTTTAAATATGGATTTTCTGCACTGTCTATAATTTGCTGTCTTTAAAATATTATCATTCAGTTTACCTGTATTCAAATTATCATAATTTCTTTCTTTTTAAAATATCTTTATTATTTTTATTTTTTGTCCCTGAGCCTACATATATGTAAGTGTCCCCATGTTGTGCAATCCCCAGTAGAGGTCAGAAGAGGGTATGTATGGTTGTTACTCATCATGTGGGTGCTGGGAATTGAACCTGGTCTTCTGCAAGAGCAGTCAGTGCTCTTAACTGCTGAGTCATCCTTCTAGCCCCTATAATATCTTTCTTAGGTTTTTAAATTGAATTTTTGCAAATTTCATACAATATACTGTAACCATATTTAGACCCCACCCCATTTTTACCCTCTTACCCCACCCTATTTCATTTCCTTTCTCTCTCTCTCTCTCTCTCTCTCTCTCTCTCTCTCTCTCTCTTTCTCTCTCTGTTTCTCTCCCTCTTTCTCTCCTTCTGTGTGTGTCCATCCACGGGAGCCTGGTTAACCTATCCAGTGTCACACCTTTGATGAAAACTGTCTCCCAGAAGCTTATCAGCTGCCAATAGTTTCTCAGCTAAGTTTGGGGCTTCTTACCATTCCTCCACTTCTATTCTGGGATTTTGTCTGCCTTGTGCTTACATGGGACTCGTGTATACTGTCACTGTTGCTGTATGGAAAACTGTTTCCTCGCTGTCATCCACTACCTCTTGCTCTTACAACCTTTTGCCTTCTCTTTCCCAATGATCTCTGAGCCTTAGGAGGTGGACATTTGATATGGGTATTCTATTCAGAGGTAAACACTCTGGGGTCTCTAATTCTCTGCATGTTGGCAAAGTTGTTGGTTTCTGTGTTGTTAATCACCATTTGCAGCATGAGAAGCTTCTTTGGTCAGAGTTGATAAAAGCTTTAATTTATGGGTATAACAGTAAGTTATTAACGGTCCACTACTATGTCCATTTAGCAGAACAATAGTTGTAGATTCTCCTCTTTGGCCTGTGACCTTTTAGCTACAGATTCCTGGGCCTGATATCAGTGTCAAGTCTGGGCTTAAGCTTTTGTTATTTTTTTGTTTGTTTGTTTGTTTGTTTGTTTGTTTGTTTGTTTGGTCTTTTCGAGACAGGGTCTCCCTGTAATCCCAGCTGTCCTGGAACTCACTCTGTAGACCAGGCTGGCCTTGAACTTACAAAGATCCGCCTGCCTTTGCCTCCCAAGTGCTAGGATTAAAGGCGTGCACCACCACGCCCAGCTTGGGCTTAATCTTTTGAAGCAGATTTAAAATCCAGTCAGAAAGTTGTTGGTTGGTTATACTCATGACAGTCATGCCACTATGGAGAAATTTTGATAATTGTGCTTCTGTTTTATTTCTTCAGCTTCAAGTTATAATTACAATTTTTTTCTTTTAAGTTTTCAAGAGAATTTTCCAATATGACTCTCAGGTTCAAGGCTAAAGTGATATAT